>CM023957.1:6971898-7078974 GCA_013407115.1 Glycine latifolia
AGGATAATTTAAACAAAGGAGAAACAAATGAAAAGTAATGACCAAAAATATAATACAAGAATAGCAACTTACAGTCCTTCCAAAGAAGTAGAGTCCAATCATGTTGGAAACTATATGCCTGGTATCTACATGACTGAATGCATTGGTAATCAAAGTGTGCAAACGTCCACTCTTAAAATTGTCCAAAGAGATCTGTTCACAGCAAGTAATTGAATCAGGCAATTAGCAGTCTAGATGATGTTAAATCCATACAGACAATAACATTGAAGATTGAAACAACACCTTTCTCAATTCTATCATTCAACAGCCTGTAAAGTGCCACACCAGCAATCAGTATTACTTTGATGTTTGACTATATCAGTTGAAATTATGGGGCTTTTAGGTATAGAGGGATAAAAAGAGATAAAAGAGATTCTGTTTTTATATTAATTGAGATGAAATACAACATACTGGTGTGTTTTATATTTTGTAAAACCTAAAGCACTAACCTTTATTAATAGTTATATTAATCAAAACCCTAACTAATTAGGAAACAATTTATGATAAGATGAAATATGATAACCAATCCTAAGAGCTAATAAGGAAATAACGAAACTAATCCTACCTAGAGGATAATCAACGGTATGATAAGATATCTTGACAAATTCTAACAAAATCATACTAATCTATATGCATCAGGTATGGATTTGGTTCAAGCATCTCATAGTATCTCCCAAAAATAAACTTCAACTTGAAATGAGTATGTCATGGCTTAGGAATCAATTAAAGCTTCAAAACTCTAGGATTTCCTTTCTCTATCCTCGATAAAAATAAAATAAGTTCACTGATACAACTGCAAAGATAGTGGTAATATGTTATGCTACTATAACACCATCTTATTATGAAGGTTTGCTATGAAACAATTGATTGACCCACACCACACAGGTGGGAGTGCCATAAAAAGCAAACGTCAGGCAAATAATACCTACAAGTGTGGCAAAATCAAGTTGAGCAAAAATTATAAATCAAGAAACTCACAGTAAAATTCCTTATCATAAACTTTTCATCTGCTACCCTCCACAATAAAAAAATAGCAACATTAGCTATAATCAAGCCCCAAACCATCTCATTAGCTGTTAGCCCACGGAGCCATGATCTCCTGCAAACCAGAAGAGTATATTATTGAAATTACCACATTATATGTAAAATTATAAACAGATTAAACAAGTGTACTGAATTTAGAAACCCTGACCTTTCTACATAGTACTATTAGTGGAAATCTTTTTATTTATATCCCCCTAATGAAGGAGAAAGTGACAATAAAACTCGGACTTTCACCAACATAAGGTATAAATATTTTGCCAAACAAACAACAATATTTTAGAGCATAACTGTCTGCCATCCTATTTGTTTGATATGCATGCACGAAGGATTGAAAATAGCTATGAAATGTAAACCATCGAAGATTTCACTGTAGAGGTGCAAGAATTAGAAGAATAAGAACCCAGAATGGATAAAAGATTTGAACAAAGTAAATTATAGCACATGTAAGTACTTAAGCTCAAGAATTACTACATCTGTCCTTTTTATAAGATTCAATTACTTAATTCATCAAGATTAAGATTCAATTACTTAATTCATCAAGATTAAGAAAAGTAGTTAATTTAATTGACAACAATAAATTTGTTCTAAATTTCTTTTTTTCAAAAATATTATTATCATTAGTGCTCTTCTCTCTCTCTTCTAAATGTTTGTCAATACAACCTCTATCTTACTTAATTAAGGGTATTTTAGTTAAAAATAATTAATGCAAGAGACATCGTGGATTGGGTCTTATAAAAAGGAACAAACACCACTTTTAATTTGGGTCTTATAATTAGGAATGCAGACAGTAATTTACAAGACTTGGAATTGTCAAATTTGGCACTCAAAAGGCATTGGCCTTCATGCTGCACATTATATGCTAAAAATGACACGTTCTCTAAATAAGACTGTCTACAATTGAATTTCGGAGTGCATTCTATGAGACCACCACCAAGGAATGTATAAAAGTCACGAAAGCTTTAGGTACGATCACAAGAAGCAGTGCCATGAACCACCAACATAGGAATTAGTCAAATGAAATGAAAGTTAAAAAAGATTTAATAGTTTTTGTTGAAGATAGAATTTGAATTTGAATCATTATTTCTCTTAAATAAAAATATGTTGTTAAAATAATCTAGAAAAGAATAAGTTTGAATTATTATTTTTTAATATTGTGTTCAATTTATTAACATTATTTGTATAAATATATCTCATTTAAGAGATGAAATATGAATTAGTGAATAAGTGAATGAAGAAAAAGATAAATGAATGCGTGAACGAATAAATAAAGAACTATTATTTCAATTTATGCTGTCATGATCTTTAATAGTTTTAGGCCTTGAGCACTTATATAGAAGAAAATATAAAAATAAAATAAAATAAGTTTTCCTTGTAAAACTAAAATCAATTTATGCACTTAACTTCCATAGAAGCTTTGTCATCGAACTTCTTCCCAAGGTCAGATGTTTAAGTTAATTTAAACTTAAATAAGAAGCTCCATTCATTTTACCTTTTTATTTTCTAATTCTAAAAGTGTTTACTTTATCCCAAGGGGACCTTAGTGCGGTGACCCAAATGACCATTCAACCAGGCGCTAAAACCAGGCAAGGAATATATACTTCATTTCATACAAAAAGAGAAAAGAAAATTACAAGCAAAAACCCTAACTAAACCCAGCCGGCATTCGAATTATATTGCTGATTCCACACATAATTTTACGGAAAATTACCAGGAACGCCGGAAAAAATGGAGATTATGGCTGAAATTGAAGTCGTGTCGACGAAAATAATGAAGAGTGGGCCTGCAACCCAGGAGGGGAGGATTGAAGGCGAAGAGGCGCGTGATCATTGGTTGGAAGAGAAAGGCGCGAAATATGGTGGAAAAGGAGCGGCATGAGTGGAAATGATGAAGTGGGTGAGTGAGGAAGGGAGAGGGAATGTAGTTCACTTGATGCAGTTGGGGTTTGGGAACAGAGGAGAAGGCGGTGTGAGCACGAGTGTTGAAGATACGGTGGCGAAGAGGGTGGTGTGTCTGTGCCACCAGTTTGCGAGTTAAGCCCTGCATTTTCACTTGCTACGTACAGGAAACCACAATATTAAACTCAATCAAGAGAAGTATTCATTCATTTCCTTCGTATTTGTTCCCTCTTAAATGATATATATTTATACAATTATTAATAACAACTTAAACAGAATAATTGGTAACAGAATAACAACTTTCCTGGGAGCAAAAGTTTTTTCATAAGTTACGAAATAAATCTTAGTAGTTGGATTGAAATTATGATATGGGTTCCAAAATAGAAAATTGGTTTGCAATTATTTGTGATTTTTCTTTTTTTTATATTTATCTTTATTGCACATTCGACACCAATTGCACATACTACATTATCGTTTTAAAATTTTTTCTTGTTAGCATGTGTTAGTGAATGTGACAGTCAATGTCATAATTATAAGAATGTAGCTACTGTCAATGATCATTATTTATCTTGATATAGCTTGCTAATATGTTCATAATAATAAACAATTGTATATATGTTAACAAATATATATACTTATAAATAAATTTAATTAATTTATCAATAGTAACGACCTTTTAATTTAATTCTTTTATTTTTATAATAGCTGATACTTATACTTAATAACCTCGCACAAATCTTAAAAAATATCTATTAAGTCTTGTATGTTTTTTTATTTAGTAACAAAATATTTTAATAAAATATTATTATTAATATGATATTATATTATAATTATTTTAATTAAATTATAAATTATTTTAGTAATTTGACTATTAGAATCATTTTAATGTTTAAAATATTTTAATTCCTATAAATATAGATAGGGAACAGAAATTGGAGTTTTTTTTTTTAACTTAAAAGACTTAAGTAGATAGTTATGTGTAATGTTTTAGAGCATTTTTAGTGGTATATTTTAAATTGGGATCTTAGATCACTTTTTGGTGGACCTCATAGTGCTATATAGGATTGAAGATCTCTTAAGATCTCTCACATTTTTTTCTTTAGTAGTAGATTTTATTTTGAGATCTTAGGGAGAGATAATGAGAAAAAAATTAATAATGTGCAAATCTTGAAAGTTTTTTTACAAGAATTCATTCTCCATGTTAGAGATCTCTTCATCTCCTTTATGGGAATATCTAGTAAATATGAGATCTTGAGCTCAAGACCTAGCACTAAATATGCTCTTAGGCAAAATTTAACAATCTTAGTGGTAGTTTCTGCACAATTGTACCATGCATCATCATCTTAATTATATTAAATGATGTAAATAATAACGAAAAATATTATTTGTGCAATAACTTATAAAATAAATTATACAACTAAAAAATAAAGATTAATAAATAATTAGGGGTAATAGATATAAAAGAAAGTGTTATTATATAAAATTTTATTTGAATAACATAACTTAAAGAATAATTATAAAATTTGACAATCAAATTATATGGGTCACACTTAAGGGTATATTTGGTTCAGAAACAAAAGTGAAAAAGAAAAAAGAAAAAATTGAGATGATTTTTTAGATTATTTAATAGAAAAAGATAAATAAAAGAGGATAGAAAGAAAAAAATGTAAATGTAAAATGATTTAAACATCCTTAATAAAAAAATATAATTTCATCATTTTGGTATTTAATTAAGTTTAAGTCTAAGCTTGTTTTTTCCAACTTCCGCTTAAAAAATGACAATTTAAAAAAATAGTGAGCCTCATATTATATTTCAATCCTTTTTTCCCCCTTGTTCAAGCTACATTAAGCTCAAAAATGAAAAAAATTAAATGTGTTTATAACAGTGTTTGTTAAAATTAATTTTGAATAAAATTAAATTTACAAAATTAAGTAAAATTTAAAGCATTGATACTGATCTACTTATAAAAACTATTCAAATTTGGATTCTAGGTTGAAGCAACTTTGACTAGTTTCTTTGTTGGATCCAAACATTGTTATAAACACATTTTTTTTTCATTAAGTATAAAAAAATAATCAAGACAGATAAATTTGTATACTTATACTCTTTCTTAGTTCTATTTGAAATAATTATGTAATGTTTCCCAATTCGTTCTCTAAAAAAACTAAAATAATCGGAAGATAGCTTACGTATTAATTTTTTTTACTAAAGGTTAGTGAAAAAAAAGATTTTCTTTTTTTTATTTGATTTTAGAATTTTAAAAAATTGTAAAATATTTTAAATTATATTAATTCTATTTTATACAATAAATTATATATATATATATATATATATATATATATATATACTTTTAAGATTAATAAAGAGAATTAGCTAAATTAAAAACCATTCAATCTAACTAATCTAACTAATATTAATTAAATGTGGAAGCACTAATAGACTTTCCATCAATATGTATACAAGGTTTTTCTTCCGAGATTCCGACTCCGAAGTCCGGATATTTGGTTGCTTTGTACTCGACCCATGTGGTTCGGCTTGTTGGGCCACCTCACTTAACCAAACATATCCGAGAAGAAGTTCTACCATATTTACAGCACTTGCTGCTTCATGCCCGGTTGCATCTTACTCTGCTGGTTCACCTTCGAAACAGGTCTCCGCACCTGAGACACATCCTTCTCCTGTTTCATTCTCTAACTAAAAATGGAATTTCCTATCCAACTTATCCTTATCCAATCTAATTCGAGATCCAGTAGACGGACACTACAATAATTGTGTAGTGAAAGAACTATCATTTCTAAGTTTATTAATTCCTTTTCACTACTTGAATCCGAGGCGAAAATATTTACATACAAATTTTTTTAGAATAAACCTACTAATGCTTAGAATTTAGAATTAAATGCAAGTCTCAAGACTCATTTTCCCTAGCTTGCTTCTATTGGAAAAAAGTTTTTATAAAAAACGTAATACAATATTTCATTACAAATGTCATATTGATTAGGCGACGCCCGGATTTGAAATGGGGAAAAAGGATTTGCAACCGTAAAAGAAGTCGAGTGAACTAATTTAAAGACATATCATAACAATTCGCAATCGTTAACTATTAATTTAATTATTATTGAATATTGAATATTTGAATCTAAAATGGTTTTTTATAAGAAAATAAAATTGATACATAACCAATCAATATTTCTTTTTTAAAAAAAAAAAAACTTTCTCCATTCCAATTATAACAACAACTGTCAATATATGTAAACCCTAGAACATAAATTTGAATAGTTACACAGATATTATCTAATCGAGTATCTTATCCATCCATGTATATAATACTAATACTATACAAAACGGAATTATCAAGAAATGTTAATTTTAGTTTCTATGTTGAATCCAAAATAATTTTAAGAAATATTGTTATAAACACGCATTTAATTTTTTCATCTTTGAGCTTAATGTAGCTTGAACAAGGGGGGAAAAGGATTGAAATATAATATGAGGCTCACCATTTTTTTAAATTGTCATTTTTTAGCGGAAGTAGGAAAAACAAGCTTAGATTTAAACTTAATTAGATACCAAAATGATGAAATAATATTATTTTATTAAGGATGTTTAAATCATTTTACATTTACATCTTTTTCTTTCTATCCTCTTTTATTTATCTTTTACTATTAAATAATCTAAAAAATCATCTCAATTTTTTCTTTTTTCTCTTTTACTTTTGTTTCTAAACCAAATATACCCTTAAGTGTGGCCCATATAATTTGATTGTCAAATTTTATAATTATTCTTTAAGTTATGTTATTCAAATAAAATTTTATATAATAACACTTTCTTTTGTATCTATTACCCCTAATTATTTATTAATCTTTAATTTTTAGTTGTATAATTTATTTTATAACTTATTGCACAAATAATATTTTTTATTATTATTTACATCATTTAATATAATTAAGATGATGATGCGTGGTACAATTGTGTAGAAACTGCACAATCCAATGGTCGATATTCCTCTCGTATCATATGAGACATCTTTTCCTCTCGTACCCTAGACCCCATCAAGGGTTAGGTCAAACTTATATAAAAGTTAGGTCAAGACATAAAAAATAAACTCATGACAAATAACATATAGGTTTGAGTTATAAAAATATGAAGTGAGTCAAATCTGAAGACATAAATGGATGTCACTGATTATTTATTTAAAAATATGGTTGCAACGGAAAATCTGACTAATTATTTTTAATGGGATTGTATTCTCTCTATCATACTTATTTTCCATTCAAAAGGTTCAAATCGAGTCCTTATTTAAAAAAATCGAATTTAGTACCATTCTGACAAACAATTTGTTGGTTAAATATTTATTAATTTATTTAACTTTTTTTTGAAAGATTAATTAGTTTAACTAGAAAATACTATTTTTACATCAAAGATTTTAAGTTAATTTAATGTAAATTATTACATTATAAAAAAATAAAAGGTGCCACATATTTCATTATACTTGATAAAAATGTTTTTTATAATGTGATTAAAGTATTATTTATCTTTAATAATGAAAAATGAGTTTAATTTTAATACACAATGTAAAAAAATTTACATTTTTTTAGAAACATAAATATTTATAAATTATTTTAAATATAACTTTAAAAATGATCATTATAAAAATAAATAATCTTATGATAATAATTCATAATTAAATGACGACCTAAAAAACTTGTAGACGCCAAAAAGTATCAG
This sequence comes from Glycine latifolia, assembly GCA_013407115.1. Lineage (NCBI taxonomy): Eukaryota > Viridiplantae > Streptophyta > Magnoliopsida > Fabales > Fabaceae > Glycine > Glycine latifolia. The sequence goes on from CM023957.1 coordinate 6,979,603, forward strand.
TAGGTTAAATTTAACTAAAGTTATAAAGAAATTTAACAATTTCAAATATTTAACTTTAACTATATAATTGACTTAAAAAAGCTTTAACTATATATTTGCTAATAATAGTTTTGTAATTATACAATTTGTATTACATATTTGGTCTTCATATTTTATAAGTTAATTGATGTTAATTTTCCATTAAATTACCATCAAATTTTTAACAAATATTGGCGTGACAAGTTAATAATAACGTGGAACTCACATGCTGATAGAGTACATGGTATAACTCACATGCCTTCTCATAATATTAACATATTAGGGAGTTATATCAAGACAAATAATGGTCATTAACTGTCACATTCACTGACACACGCAAACAAGAAAAAATTTAAAAATGATAAAGCAGCAGGTGCAACACAGGTGCCGAATGTGCAAGAAGGATAAATATGGAAAAAAGAAAAATCACAGTCGGTTGCAAATCGGTTTTCCATTTTGGAATTCATATCGTAATTTCAATCCAACGGCCAAGATTCGTTTCGTAACTTACGAAAAAAAATTTGCTCTCGCACCCTAGACTCCGTCAATCTAAACATAATAATAAGTACATGAATAATAATAGTATTTCAATTTTCAACACTCCTCCTCAAGTTGGTCCATAGATATCAATCATACACAATTTGCCAATGATTTCTTCAAACACTTTTCCTGTGACAACTTTTGTTAATACATCAGCAAGTTGCTCCTAGTACCAAATATGAGGAATCTAAATTATTTCATTATCAAGCTTTTCCTTTATAAAGTGTCTATCCACTTCAACATGTTTGGTTCTATCATATTGAACTAAATTGTGTGCTATTTCCACAACTGCTTTGTTGTCACTAAAGAGACTCATTGGTTATCATATTTAATTCCCAAATCAACTAGAATGTTTCTCACCCATAACAGTTTGCAAACACCATAAGCTATACCTCTGAATTCAGCCTCAACACTAGATCTTGCTACTACCTTTTGTTTCTTACTCCTCTATGTGACCAGATTTCCCTCTACGAAGGTAAAATACCTTGAAGTTGATTGCCTTGTGGTTTTATCACCAGCCCAGTCTGAGTCTGTGTATCCTTCAATGCATGCTCTATTATTTTTTGAAAACAAAAGACCTTTCCCTGGAGAACCTTTGAGATATCTCAAAATACGATATATTGCCTTCATATGCTCTTCATTATGAGAGTGCGTGAATCTACTTACAATGCTTACAAAATATGTGATATTAGGTCTAGTATGTGATAAATAAATTAATTTTCCTACTAACCTTTGATATCTGCTCTTATCTACCTCCACCTGATCTGGATAAATACCCAAAGAATGATTCACTTCCATCGGAGTATTAGCAGGCTTGCAAGCCATCAATCCAGTTTCGGACAGAAGATCTAAAATGTATTTCCTTTGAGACAGAAATATACCTTGTTCAGATCTTGCAATTTCTATCCCAAGAAAATATTTTAGAGGACCCGGATCCTTCATTTCAAATTCAGCAGCTAATTTCTTCTCAAGTAATTTCATTTCTTCTATATCGTCCCCTGTTAGCACCATATCATCTACATAAACAATGAGTATTGTTACCTTCGATTTGTTATGCTTTATGAACAAGGTATGATCCAAGCTGCTTTGCTTATAACCAAACTTCTTCATTGCTAAAGAGAGCCTTCCAAACCATGCCCTAGGTGATTGTTTAAGGCCATAGAGAGCCTTTTCTAGTTTGCAAACTACATTCTCTTTTGAAGAAGTTAGCTTCACTCCAGGTGGAACCTCCATGTAGACTTCCTCTTCTAAGTCACCATTTAAAAAAACATTCTTTACATCAAACTGTTTCAATGGCCAATCTCTATTTGCAGTAATGGATATTAGAATTTTGATTGTATTAAGTTTGGCCACTGGAGCAAACGTGTATTGATAGTCTACTTCATACCTTTGTGTGTATCCCTTTGCTACAAGCCTTGCTTTGTATCTATCAAAACTCCCATCTGCTTTTAGCTTTATGGTGTATACCCTGCATCCAATTCTCTTCTTCCCACTCGGTAAAGAGGTTAATCTCCAAGTTTTATTGTGCTGGAGTGCTTCCATCTCAGTGTTCATTGCTTGCTTCCATCTAGGAACTTCTAAAGCTTCCTGCACTCTATTAGGAATATATATAGTAGATAATTGATCAACTGTTAGAGCATATGATCCAGATAGTTTATGAGATGACACATAATTACTAATAGGATACTTTACTTTCACATTCAGGTCTGGTTCATAAACAGTTTTGGGTTTGCCTTTATTCGGTCTCTTTAATTTTCTAATTTTAATACTATTAGGAGCAACAGAAATCGAATGATCTGTACTAGGGACATGAATCAACTTGGTACTGGGTTTAGAATGTATTTCAAAATTATGTACAATAGGCGATTCAATTAGGCACGGTGTCTCATAGGGTAAAGGAGGACTTGCATCATTGAGATCTGCTTTTGGAGGTTCACAGGTTACTTCAGATGAAGAGTTTTGAGGAGAATTAGTGTTTGTGAGCTGATCCTTTGTGGTGGAAGGTATTGGAGTGGGAACCATAGAAGTAGATAGCCAGAATTCTTCTTCTCTAGGTTCGACCAAAGACTCTAGGTTCAAGATTCATTATATGAGGGATAGAAAAGAAAGTTTCAAGTTTTTGCTGTGGAGTAAGAAAATTTAGAGAACTAGAGGGAGTACGATTTATTAAATAAGTTGCTGAAAGGACTGTCTCCCCCTAGTAATGGGAAGGCACATTCATGTCAAATAAAGATGCCTCGTTACTTCTAACAAGTGCCTGTTTTTCCTCTCAGCTAACCCATTTTGCTGAGGTGTGTAAGTGCATGAAGTCTGATGTTTGATACCTTTAGAGTCCAGGAATTAAAAAAAAAATTCTTATATTCAAGTCCATTATCTGATTGAAGGATTTGGATTGAACTTTGAAATTGGGTTTGAACCATATTATGAAATTTCTGGAAAACAGATAAGACTTCATTTTTATGTTTGAGTAAGGAAATCCACATCATTCGAGTACACTCATCAATAAAAGAAATGTAATAAGAAGCATGAGAAAAAGAAGGGACTTTAGATGGGCCCCGGACATCAGAATGAATGACTTGAAATGGTATACAACTTTTATTCAAACTGGGATAAAAGGGAATTTGATGGCTCTTAGCCATTTCACGAGTAGAACATTGAAAATGAGAAGGATTACATTTAGAAAATAAAGGGGGGAACAACTTTTGAAGGTAAGTAAAAGAGGGATGTCCTAGTCTTTTATGCCAAAGCCAGATTATGGAATGGAGAAGATCAGGAGTATGAGTAACAGATGCTCTATGATGCAAGTCAGGTTCACCATCAGAGACTTCGAAGAAGTAAAGGTTGTTATGTTTAACACCATAACCAAGAATTTCCTGGGTTTGGATGTCCTGAAAGACACAAAATGTCGACCAGAAAATAACTTTGCAATTAAGGTCAGAAGTAAGTTTATTGATAGACAATAGATTGAAATCAAGAGAAGGAACCACAAGGAAAAAATGAAGAATAATGTTCTTAGATAGAGTAGGAGTACCCTGACTAGTAATAGAAGCAGATTCACCATTAGCAGTAGTTATGGTGGTTTTAATGCAAGTAGAAAAATGTGTTAAAGCTGAGGCATCACGAATCATATGATCTGACGCTCCAGAATCAATTATCCAAGATAAATTCCTACAGTGAGTAGAGAGAGCAAGAATGTTACCTAGAATACCTTCATACAGAGCGTTGGCGTGAGGAGTGGAAGAGGAATCACCATCAACGGGGGATTGGAGGGCTTTGGAGATGACCTTCCTGCGAGGACGTTTGGTGAAGTCCCACCACTCCGAGTATCCAATGATTTCATAGCAACAACTCTTAGAGTGGCCAGAATCTCCACAGTGAGAACACATAAGGGATTTTCCAGAGGATGCATCTTTCCGGGGTTTTGGAGATGGGTGCACAGAGGAAGCACGAGGAGTATGAGATAAAAAAATAGAGGAATTCATTGTAGAACAGGGCGTCCCATCGTGATGTGTTGCTGATGGTCGTGACGGACAAATGCATAGGTGCTCTCAAGATCCAATTTGTAATCTCTATGAAGGATTTCGCCATGGGCCTGGTCAAAATCTGAGTCTAAACCACTCAAAAATGTAGACATGCAATCGAGCCATGGAAGAGTGCATTTGGACTACACCATCGACGGTGGTTGCAGAAGAGGCCATGTGGTGATCAATCTCCTGAAAGATGGAGAGGAGCTCATTATAATAGGTGGAGAGAGGACGATCATTCTGTTTGGTGGAGAAGGAACGTTGGTTGAGTTCAAATAGACAAGTTTCATCAGATTCGTTGTAGAACGTTCGGAGAGTGGCATCTCAGATTTCGCTTGCAGATTCAAGGTAGTTGAACAGTTACATGAGAGAGGGACTCATGGATTCGATGAGCCAGCTTTGCACCCGTTTGTTTTCGGTGACCTAGGTATTGTAGATAGGATCATTGGTCGGAGGTTTAGCAGTCGCACTAGCGAGGTACCCAGACTTGTTACAGGCACCTATGCGCATTTCCATTAATTGAGACCAAAGGGGGTGGTTTGAGTCATTAAGGATGACAGTGATAGGAAGGGAAAAGTTATCTTGCTGTATAATGATGTTGAACTGTGGAATAGAGGAAGAAGCTGGTAGGGAGGTGGGATTGACAAGAGATTCAGGGTTTTCCATGGTGGAGAAATTAGGGATTGGAGACGGTGCAAAAGGGAAAAAAAGTTACGAGTCAGGTAAAATCGAACCAGATTCAAAAAAAGGAGTGGGACGTTGAGTTCTTTGGATTAAATTTCTTTTGATACCATGTTGAAACTCAATCCAGAGGTAACTGAATAATAACAGTATTTCAATTTTCAACACACAACATGTGTTTGTACTTTATAACATAGGTGTAAAGGCTGCCTAGACTTGGATAACTTTCTCCACACTAGCACTTTAGTTAGGGTCAAAATTTAGGGTTTGTGTATAGGGGAAAGAAATAGAAATACAGTTTTGAATTAAACTAAAATATAAAAGTATGGATCTTGTGTTATTGTTGTATTTTTTTCACTTTTTTTTTCTCTGCAAACAAACATATCCTAATGTATTCAATATATTGATATTAATATTAAATAAGAAAATAAAAAGAAAAAGATTTTTTTTATAAGTTAAAATTAGTTTTTGAAAAATCAATATAAAGAGAACAACAATCAACAATCCAATGGGTGTATGCGTGCAACTCAATTGATAATATATATTAAGTTTGTAGAAAATATAAAAATATATTAAAAATATAGAAAATATTAAATAAATCATATAAAAAATATTAAATAAAACTAAAAAAAGTAAAAATAAATTTATTTATTAAATAATTAAATTTAAAAAATTATTTATAATTTTTTTTAAAAAAAAAATAATTTTTTATCACTTTTTAATGTAAAATTTTTTTTACAACTTCAAAGTCGTAATTCTTTTTATGACTTTGAAGTCATAAAGTAAAAAAATAAAACTTAACTGAAGTCGTAAAAAATATTACGACTTCAGTTTAAAAAGAAAGAAAATTGTTATGACTTTAAAGTTGTAAATTTATTTAAAAAATTAAACTGATGTCATAATTTTTTTTACGACTTCAGTTAAAAAAACTAAAAATCATAAAAATTTGGTTATAATTTCTAACTCAGAAAGTTGTAACATATATTACGATTTATTATTTTTGGTAATTTATTTAAAATTGACCCTAAATGAGAATAAGCAAAAAAAACACCCCTAAATGGTAAAAAATCCCAAATTTTAGGGCCCATGTATAGGGGAAAGAAAAATCAATATTTTGAATTAAACTAAAGTATAAAAGTATGGATCTTATGTTATTGTTATATTTTTTTTTCACTTTTTTTTTCTCTACAAACAAACATATCCTAATGTATTCAATATACTGATATTAATATTAAATAAGAAAATAAAAAGAAAAAAATATTTTTATAAGTTAAAATTAGTTTTTGAAAAATCAATATAAAGAGAACAACAACCCAATGGATGCATCCAATTTAATTGATAACATACATTAAGTTTGTAGAAAAATATTTGAGTTGATTATCACAAAAATACATCTTTAAGGAGGGATGAGAATAAAATGTTTTAGTGTCACTAAGTATCTAACTGAAAATTAATGTCATAATTGATCCAAATAACCCAAGTTTATGGAAATATTTTGAGTTCCACCAAGGAGCTAAAAGACTTTGATTACAGTGGTTATTGAAGAAAATATAACAAACTAACAAGTTGTTGATATGAGTGGTCTAGTTTCATATCTCTTAAATAAGATCTCAAAATTAAATCTTGTACCTAAAAAATGTCATTATCCTAAGTGATACCGGTTAAAATCCCTTAATGTCATTACCCTAAGTGATACCAGTTGAAATCCCTTAAACAAATTTTTTTGTTGAATATCCCTTAAACAATATATTTTTAAAAAAGTACTAAAGCATTTAAAAGTGTATTTCTCCTTTTTAAAGTTGCCAAAGGATATTAATAATCGATTTAGACCAAAAAATGATTTCTTCTTATTGTAGAGTCATAAAAGAAGATAAGAACTAACTAATCCCATATTATTATAAATGAGTTGAGTGGAGCATTAAATATTTAGGCTTGTCTTGTAAGAGAAAAAATAGATGACACAACTTAGTTTGGACTTGTTTAAAAAAAAATAAAAGTTTGAAGTTGATTTATTTAACTCATTTATAACTTAATTATTTTTAATTTGTAAATTTTTCTTAATTTATATTTAACTTTATCAATTTAGTATTTAAATAAAAAAAATTTAATGCTAAATAATTTTTTTAAACTATATTATTGATGCGAAGTATCAATCAATTTTTCGATAACTAATCTCTATCAAAAGATCTGACTGACTATCTTTAATAAAATTCTATCTTTTCAACTATATTTTTTTCCATCACAAAACTCAGACCTAATACCTTACTTAAAGGAATAGAGTCTACCACTTACACCAATGACTTGTTGATATACTAAATAATAGTTTATAAATAAAAATATGTACTAAAAATGTTATATAATATTTTGAAATTTATATAAATTTATTTTTTATATTTATATATATAAGCAAACGTGAAACTTGTAATACTTAAATTTGTTTATTTAATTAAACAAATAAGTTTAATCAAATATTTGACAATTCATATTCAAATAATTCACGAATAATTTGATTGATTTATATGTCTATCTAGGATGTCCTTCATGGCAATGTTGATTGAGATTTTAGTTTTTAACTATTGGAGGGTAAATGTCATATGCCAACGTACTCGACGTTAAACTTAGCTGATCAATCAGTTTCAATGGAATCAGCTCAAAGAAATCAATCAAGAGATTGACCAAAGAGCTCAGACCAATGGAGTCAACCCTAAACTCAACTAAAGAGTTTGATCTAGAAGGAGTCAACCAAAAGAGGGGCCAAAGAGCTTAGACCAAAGGAGTCAGCGCTAAACTCAGCCTAAGAACTTATCCAAAAGCCTCCAAATTACAAGAATCTTGATTACATTTGACCAAAAGTAGAGATTAAAAAACATTTTCCCCCTAATTTAATCAAGTATAACTGAATACCTCCAGATCAAATTATCGTTAGATTCCACACGATTTTAGGTTTCAATTTAGAGAGATTTGTTGATTATTGAAGTTTTTTGGACAGTGACAAAACTTATTTTTCAAGACTAAAGGGTCTAACATTATTACATTAACAATATAATACTACATTCAACCTGAAAAGAAAAACAGTAAATTTTCCTGTGCTGGCTGTTAAACCAATGTGTTCAATCTTCAATAGGATACCTAAGATAAACTTATTCAACAGTAATAATCACACACTTCCAGGGTATGAAAAAAGGATTTAGATTTAGAATCTTCCTTTCCGAACACCTGCCCATGCTATGGCTGAAACAGCAGCACCCCCCAAATTTGCAGATCCTGATATGTGACTGTTTCCTGCAATTTCATAATCAACAATCATTTTTAATTTCAGTATTTCTGCCACGGAATGAATGACAACATGTGTAGGGGAGGACAAAGGGGGATAGTCTTTGGAGTGGTCTAAGGCATAGTTATTAGAAATTGAATGATTTATTTAATACAATTAAGCAAGCCAGAGGTTCGTGTCTTGTGGTCAGGCAAATATGACTTCATGCACGACTCAATGCAATTAGAATCATCAATTACAATTCGTTTATTTATAGACGAAAGGTAATAAAATATGAATAAACTTAAAGAATTTGCTCTCACCATCAATTAAGGTATTTTTAAAATTTGCTTTCACCAATTCTCATTAAAGAAATTTAAAAGTTGAATAAACTTAAATGAAAAAGGAACTGCAGGAGTACAACTTAACTCGATGCATTTGATTGTTCAATAATATTTTTATAAGGTAATAGAATATTTAAACATAATTCAATAAATAATCCGAAAAATATTTAACAACTTCTATAGTATTACTCAATAATATTTTTAGAAGACAAAAACTAATTAATTTTAAAAGAATTCAATAATATCAATATACATTAAAAAATATTTAATAATTAATTCAACAAATAGTGATGAAAATGAGTTGGAACTGATCGGATTATACCTAAGCTTCGTCTAACATATTTTATATTTCTATTGTCCAAGTTTTAGTCTATTATTCGTTACAAACTTATTGGATCTAATCTTTGTATAAATCTCTCGTCCCATTAGAATGTTTAAAGACTTGTTTCATATTAGAAGTATAATTTTTTTTTAACAAAACAAAAGAATTTCATTAAAGCATTAAGACAATTTTAAGCTACAAGATATGAATAAAACTTGTCAACAAATATTAAATGTGACACGACACCAAAGTCTTTTAAGTCCCACAAAAAGAAAAAAGTCAATATTCATAAGACCCAATCTTTGTTTATAGAAATTAAATTATTTCAAATATTAATTAAAATGATTCAAATTATCAAAATACTAAAATAATTTTGTAATTTAAATGAAATAATTATAATATTATATATCATATTAATAATAATATTTTTCTATTAAAAGCATTGTTGTTAAATGGGCCAACAAGAAAATATGCATTTCTTAAGGCCTATAACCTAACTTTTTTTTACAAAACAAGCTTTTTAAAAAAGTTTGAGTTTGACATTTTTGTTAAATGAGTCGGATCAAACTAGATCTTAAATGGATCAAGCCAAAGACTCCTCATCAGTGTTGTGAAAACCGGCCCGGTCCGGCCGGCGGAATCGGTCGAACCGAGAACCGGTGCTATATCCGGGCCGGGTTTCGAATTGGATCGGTCATGCATTTGATCCGGTTTCGCTCGGTGAAACCCGGCAGATTTTATGAAAACCCGGCGACCCGGCAACCCGGGCCGGGTTTCGACAGAAAAAAAGGGCTTCGTTTAAGAGGGTAAAGGCCTCCTTCACGATTACGCTTCGAGGAGCGACAGCGAACTGACTGAGCAAGGTCGTCGAGCTATTGGCGGTGCGGCACAGCTCCGGCGATGCTGTGTTTTCCTTTGGTTTCAGCTTGGGAATGGAAGAGAGAAAGAGAGCGAGAGAGAGTTTTTTTTTAATACTGATGTGGTAGGTGGTGTCGGAATAGAAGCCATAGTAGGCCGCAGCAGGACGCAGCAAGAAGAGAAGCTGCAGCAACGAAGCTGCTGGAAGGAGAGAAGCTGCAGCAACACAGCTGCTGGAAGGAAGCGGAAAAAAGAAGTCATATATCCTGGCTATTAGGTTTATTTTAGTTGGGCCTTGTTAGATCCATATTATTGCTTTTTGTACCCCTTTTTTACTTTCTGCAATTTTCATTTTTCATTTTTTAATCAAATAATGTTAATTATACATGTATATATAATATGCTTTTGATTTTTTTTAATATAGACCGGGTCAAGCCGGGCCAATTACTAACCCACCGATTGGACCACTGACCCAGTGACCCACTACCTCGACCGGGTCACTGACCGGGCCGGTTCTCACAACTATGCTCCTCATGGACGATTCGATCTACATCTAATCTACATCTACCTCTATCGACAAGTATTTTAAAAAAATATTATTACAATTAAGAATTCAAAAGCTTTACTACAAATTAAAAATTAAAAAATTTGAAATCTAAATTAAATTTAAAGAATAAAAATTATAAGTATTAATATTAAAATTTTATTTAACTATATTATTTGTTCATTTTAATAAATTTTTTAATGAAAATTTAAATCTCTATTAACATTTTAATTTTTTAAATAAAACATTAAAAAAATTAAGATTTCTCAATAGATAAACATAATTTAAAATTAAAATAAAATATATAAAATTATTAAATGGAAAAGTCGGTAAAACACTCAAATAAAAAAATCAGTGAAAAATAAAAAAAATGATATTTTAAAATCAAGTTGAGATTTTCAAAGAAAAGACGGCAAGAATAAGTTTCACATAAGTTATTAAAAAAATTACACAACAAGTTTATGTTGGGATAAGCGTTCACAAAATTAATTTTAAAATTATGTGATTATATTTAGATGTTTTTATTATAAAAATAAATTAAGAATAAAATTCATTATAATTTTTTATTCAATATAAAAACTATCCAAAATTATTTCAACTCATACAATATGTTATTTGAGCGTCAACTTCTATTGGATCCACGTCTAGGGAGAAGCAACAATTAGTAGCTTATGCTCATTTTGGCCATTTGGACATGGGAAGAGGTTATTGATCCACGTTGGTAAATTGGTTTCAAACATGCACTTTTTTAATTATGAATCCAAAATTAATTATAAACTCTTCTCCAACATAAAATTAAATATATAAATATATAAATATTTATTTAAAATCAATTTTAGACTCTACGTCAATTTTAAACTTAATTAAAAATTACAAAAACAAGTTGCTTAATTATTTAGAAGTTTTTATGAAAAGTGTTTGACCAGCTTCTCTTTTTAAGTGCGGAGACGAGTTCAGAAAAAGCTAGATCAAATACACTCTAACCCAATCCTAGTGGCTTATTGTTTAGAATCTATGTTGAACTCTAGTAGTTACGATTATGGCGTTTGATCATTTCTCTACAATTTAATTATCAATTTGGTCCCAAATTATTTTAAATATTTTAATTTAGTTCCTAAATTTTTAAAAGATTCAATTTCATTCTCAAATTCTTCAAAATTTGGTAACCAAATTTATTCATTTTTAAGAATTTAAAGAATAAATTGATTTATTTTTAAGAACTTGAGGACTAAATTAAACCTTTTAAAAATATAGAGACCAAATTTGATTCAATTTTAAAAATTTAGAGACTAAATTGATTCATTTTTAAGAACTTGGGGACCAAATAAAATATTTTTAAAATTTGATGACCAAATTGAATCATTTAAAATATTTTGAGGACTAAATTAATAATTAATCCCCTAAATTACTAAAGATGGAAAATACTATGAAAAATAGTAAACAAGTAAGCCTTGGAGAGTTAAACCATACCTCTATTATCCTCAGTATATCTTTCGCAATCATATAGATACCCTTAATTAACAAGACTTTATAAGACAAAAGAAAAGAATATGTGAGTATCCTTACAAATACAAACTAAACAATTTTGCTTAGCATTAAGGTTGAGAAGAGCATACCAGCACGACCGCAGGAGCTGGTATGAAAAGCTGATAGTAAAGGGTTGCTTTTGGAAAGGTGAATATGTGAAATAGCAAGCTGCATTCACAGCTCCACTTGCGCCCTAATGATTGCCAAGTTCAAGTTCAATTAATCGGAGGTAGTGAGTTTAACCAATGTCACAAGTTATAAAAGAAAATAGTCATTTTCAATGCCTATACAAAAATAACTTGATAATCTAATTATAATGATAGAAACAATTTAACATTAACATTAAAAAGAAAAGACATTTCCTGTAACTAGGAGAACTTGTTGGAGTGCAATGGACAGCACAAAATAGATTAATGCTGGTAGACAATGACAACTCATCTATTCATATCGATATGTGCCATAAAGGTACTAAGAAAAACAAATTTTAGAGCCCAAAATGAAATGAAATCATTGACTACGTTGAATGTCGCAGCAGAAAGAATTTTTCTGTCCTGTCACGCAAAGGTGAAAGGACCAATGAAAAATTACATTCATGCGGCTATATACTCTTTCATTTGGTTATGAATAGAAAGATTTTCAAGGGATCAACATAGTTTAAAAGTAAAAGGTAAAAATAATTCGTTGAAAATGCATCGCTAATCAAAATCATAGTTGGCACTTGGCAAGTCAAACCAAGAACATCTGCAGAAAACAACCTATATTCCCAAAAGAAGAGGACCCATTATATAATTTATAAAATAGTTTCTAAAAGCTCACCGATGCTAACTCCTTAGCTGGAATAATATTGGGGTCCTGTTGCAGACAAAATTGAGAGAAACATCGAAGTTCAATAAAGAATAGTTGAGAAAAAAGTATTTCGACCAACAAGAGAACAAGTATTCACTTTTGCTCATATGTTCATGAAATTTATCACTAGCCAGTAGTCACCTAGGCATAAAATATGTTTATTATTTATCATTGTATACTATATAACAAATAAAATTATCTATCTTTTCCGGAAAATTCATTTAAAGATGTTGGTTCTAGTCTTCTAGATCAAATGAACCAAAAATTACAAGAAAAGTTTCAGCTTTATGAGTCTCAAAAGTTACAGGTAGGTATATCAAAATGAAAGTAAAATATAAAAATTCATATCTCAAATTGTGATTTGAAAAATTGGCATACTAATTACTATTTTTTTTCTAGTTTCTGAAGTAGGCATAAATCAAAATTTTGTTAATTTTCTTTACTCAGAAATTGCAAGAAAGAGTTATAGAATTGCTCAAGAGGTATTGTACTCAAACTTTAATAATCATTGGACCTTTGATGTTTGTCCTTTATAGGCCTGAAGGATTAAGTAAAAAACAGAGCCACCACTGCCCCGGAAATATACAACTTCAGCAGAAATTCAGATCCAAACTTTCTTCCAGTCTGCCCAAAGCCCAATGGAAATAGTTACAGAGTAATATATAGAAGCTAAAAGAACAAATAATTCATTGAAGAAAAGCAGGAAAGAAATTTATCAACCAAGTAATAGTATCTAAATTAAACTAATTTTTTGACAAACTAGCCTATCTATATGCTAATAACAAATAATTGGATCCATTTAGTATTTACTACCGTGTATGGCAATGACGATAGGATCTTTCTTCTTTTTGTAAAATCACAGTCTTCAAATCTTATGGCTCTAAAGGTGTCACCTCCTAACGTATACTCATATAGTAAGTAGTAACTTAACTCCTAACACAGGAGAGTTTAATATAACGACAAGTATGATACAAGAATAGCAACTTACGTTCCTTCCGAAGTAGATGTTGGAAAATATATGAAAGGTATTTCTGTGACTGAATGCATTGGTAATCAAAGTGTGCAAACGTCCACTGTTTAAATTGTCCAAAGAGATCTGTTCACAGCAAATAATTGAATCAGCTGCAGTCTAATTGATGTTAATTCCATACAGAGAATAAATAACATTGAAGGTTGAAACAACAATTTCTCAACTCCAACTCCATCATTCAACAGCTTTTTTTTGGTGAATTCCATCATTCAACAGCTGGTAAACTGCCAAACCAACAATCATTATTACTTTGAAGTTTGACGAAATTAGTTGAAATTATGAGGCTTTACGTTTTAGGTATAAAATGAAACACTTATAGATATTAATTGAAATGTACCACAATTAGTACAATATTCTTGGGTGTTTTATGTTTCTTAAAACCTAAAGCACTAAACTTTGTATATACTTTTGTACTAATCATAATCCAAATTAATTAGGGGAACAAATCACGATAAATGTAATAACCAATCCTAAGAGATATAAGGAAATTAATCTCAGTATGAAGGTTTTCTAAAAGTTATGCATAAGTTAATTTTAGCTTACAAAAAGAAGTTTATTTCATTTTTTTTTTCCAAGAAGTCATTTTGGATAAGCTTACCCAAAGAGACTCTTCTTTCTGGTAAATTGAAAAATTCTTACGTGTCACATAGAGATTGGTCAAAATAGCGTTCCAGAGCTATCATGACATTATCAAGTTGGTTAGAGTTTATAAATGAAGAAACTCACAGTAAAGTTTTTTATCAGAAACTTTTCATCTGCCATCCCCCACAATAAGAAAACAGCAACATCAGTTATAATCAAGCCCAAAACCATGTCATTAGGTGTTAGCCCGGGGAGCCATGATCTCCTGCAAACAGGAGGAAAATACATTATTGAAAATCCCAAGCAAAAACCCTAACTAAACCCTCATTATTTAAAACATAATAATGTCAGGGAAAATTACAAAGAACGCCAGCAAGAGTGATAACTATGGTTGAAATTGAAGTTATATCCACGAAAATAATGAGCATTGGGCCTGCAACGTAGGAGGAGGGTTCCGGCAGAGAGGGTGAAGTGATGGAATGAGTGAAAATGATGAAGTGGGTGAGTGATGAGGAAGGGATCAGGGAGAATGTTGTGGATCCGTTGTGAAGATTTGGGAACAGAGGAGAAGACGCTGTGAACGCCGCGAGTGTGGAAGATACGGTGGCGATAAGGGTAGTGTGCCACTGCCACCAGTTTGCTAACTATGCTCTGCATTTTCAATGGTTACGTACAGAAAACCACGAGTAGTGTGTTTGTAACGTAACACAGCTATGATCGCCATAGGCATGCAGTACCGGATTTTACACGGTCAAACACAAACATATTTTGTTTGTAGGAAATTAATGCAACTAACACACTATAATTTTTAACACACTCTTTATTTATTAAAATTTATTAAAAATAATAAAATTTTAAAAGTTAAAATATATACTTTAACTTCATAAATATAAAAATATTTAAAATTTACCCTATAAAATTTTTAATACATTTTTCATCTTTATAAAATTAAAATGTTATTTTTTTCTAAAGTGAAGTTTAGATATACAAACATGTGTGTTATTTTTTTACTTTGAATGTACATGTAATAAATATAAAAAATGTCACATAAAAAATAATCATAGTAAATTCGGATATATTTTGATAAAAAATTAATATATTTTAATTTTGTAAGAATGAAAAATGTATTAAAAATTTTAAAATGAAAATTTTTAAATATTTTCATATTTATGAAGAGGAAAATTATAATTTTAAAAGATGTTTCTTATAACATTAACAATATATGATTAACATTAAAAACATAGTTAACCACTGTTAGACATTTCAATAACTGCATGACATTACTAACTACTTGTGAGACAGTTAATTACTATTAAATATTTAAATAATTTCATGACATTATTAATTACTTATCAATAATTGATACAATAATGCTCATTTAACTTAATTACTTGTGAAGTAAAATTAACCACTAGCATTTTGTTTTGACGTTGAACCAACTTAAACGTTCGTCCAACTCAAAGCAACAAGAGGCATGCTTTTTTCATTGGCGTGCATTGAAAGTTGCGCTAATTCTATACCAAACACGTGTTATATTTACACATGTAGTTAATCACTCATCATAGTACCCTTATTTCACTTTATATGAAGTTTAATGATTTATTGATTTAGACATTTAGTACAAGTATTAAAAAATGTAATTCATATTTTGGATTTCATAAAATATATTATTATGTAATTGCTTAATATATTATTTATCTGTCTAATTAATTAGACTTCTTTTTCATTTATTACATAATAACAAATAGTTCCACTTAAGGTATTTGATAGAAAAAATATTTAAGTCTTCATTGGGTTTTTAAAACAATAATTGATTTGGAGCTTTCTATTTTGGACTAAAATGTCATATGATATGGAATGGAGGGAGTAGTTAATAACATCATGACATTATTAACAACTTATTTAACCACCATTAAATATTTTTATAACCTCATGATGTGGTTAACTTATAAATGAGTGTATATTAATGGCTTGTTTGAAACTAATTTATAGTCCTAAACTTAATCACACTTAAAAAAAGTTATCTCCAATTACAAATACTGCTACTTTAAATCTATGTATAAAGTTTGTTAATTTTATAATAAATATTGTTATTTATATAATTTTGGCAGATAACTGTTATTTATATTTACAAATGAATATCTATTAATTTATATATTTATACTAACGCATGAAAATTAAGCTCGGTTTGTTATTTTAAATTTATTTTTGTTTCAAGTTAGTGCCTTCTGTTAACATCGTTTACAAACTTAAAGGATGCTGTCATCTACGTATCACAATTCACAATCAATGGCTAATGGGTACTAAAGTGTGATAGGAAAATGAAAGCATGCTGTAGACAAAGCATGTTGATAATACTCTACTGACAGTATAGATCACACTGATTACTTTTGGTTTTGAAATATCGGGAGTTGCACCAAATTTGTAGCTAAACTTTAATCATGTGTTTGGACTAGAAGTAAGAAAATACAGATGATGATACATTTTCTTTTATTTGATTAAGAAAAGAAAGAAAAATTGACATTTAGAAGAAAAAAATCAAAATTTTATTTCTTTCTATTTTCTCTTCTATTCAATTTTTTTCTCTCTTCCCTCATTTTCTTTCCTCTGAAACAGGGTAATGCTGTAACTTGCAACTGTGGAAGTGAAGGTCTTCCAAGGAACTTGTGCCTCAGTATCATATGCCCCTCCCCTTGTGAGCAGACTAGAGTGTTTAACAAGCAAGATGGTAAGTTTGGTTATTCATGATTTGCTAGACCGAGATTTCGGCTTTTGTTGTTTGCAGTTGTCTCTTGACCAATGCAGTATAGACACCGTTCTTGCTGAGAAGCTCTTCATGGTTGCCTCTCTCAACTACTTGGCCATCAGATATAACTGCAACAGTATCAGCAGTTTTAACTGTTGATAACCGGTGAGCAATGACTAGAACTGTTCTTCCTTTCATGAGAGACTCCATGGCATCCTGCACCACATCCACCACCATTAGCATGTTGTGCAAAAAATAAAGACAAGTTTATACGTTCGTGAAACTGGAAAAATAATCCCAACCAAAATACTGTGTTAACTCACCTGCACTAGGTATTCGCTTTCAGCATCTAGGGCACTGGTGGCTTCATCCAAGAGGAGAATTTTTGGGTCCATAAGCAGGGCTCTAGCAATTGCTATTCTCTGTTTCTGCCCTCCTGAAAGCCTTACCCCGCGCTCTCCAACAAAGGTCTGGTATTTTTCTGGGAATTTTGATATAAATTCATGTGCATTGGCCATTTTCTGCATTCAAATACATACCAATTATGAGCAAATGAGAGTTGGGACTTGGGAGAGAGGTGTCTCATTGGAGAATGAGGATAGAAAATATTACAGCAGCATTTTCTATATCAACATCTTTCACTTTGCCATCAAATCCATAAGCTATGTTCTCCTCTATGGAACAGTTGAAGAGTGTAGGCTCCTGACTTACTATACTGATCTGCAAATACATGAGCAAACTGCATTAAATTTAAGTTCTCAAAATCACAAAAGAAATTTAGATTTTGGAGAGTCCAAATTCTGTTACAAAGGGCAGCATTAGTATATCATATTAAACATGTACTTCACTAAACTAATTTCTCAAACACCAAATATTACATCTCCAGTAATATCATACTTAATCACAAGGCAGCTAGACAGCACAGTAGGAAATGTAACAGGTGACATGACAACATGATAGGCACAAGGCATGGATTAATAAATAGCTTTTCACCTTGATTTCTTAATAAGTTGATATATCAGGATTTTATCCCATACTCATCAATTCATAATACTAGTATACTACAAGATATATAGGTTCCCTAAAAGTTAAATACATGGCACCACAAGTCTACAACACTAAATTGGGTAAATCATTGTCCGTAGTGTATAAATGTCTTATCTATGTCAATATGTACTGAAATATACTTTGATATTCATTTTCTAAAATGTTATAAATTAGTTGTGTCCTATATACGGAAACAGCTGCTGCAGTGCTAAACTATTAATTCATGATCCCAGTGTTAGACAGTAAATAGTAGTAATAACAAAAAAAATTGTAGTATTTAAATTCAAACCCTTGAAAAAACAAACTATAATCAAGGTACCTTTCTGTGTAAATGCTTGTGTGATATTTCTACCAAAGGAACCCCATTCAGTACAATCTTTCCCTTTGTTGGATCATAAAATCTTTCAATTAAGTTTGCAATTGTACTCTGCACAAAATAAGAAACAAGTTCATGTTCGTGATGTTTTCTCCTTTCACTCCAACTTGCTTACCTTTCTATTCTTCTTCAACCCAAGCACATTAAATAAGAACCTTGTGGAATGATGCGCTGCAAAACACAGGAAGCAAGGGAAAATGAAAAGATGTATACTATACCTTTCCACCACCACTTGGACCAACAAGAGCAACCTTTGTTCCTGGATGCAGTTTCAATGTAATTCCCTAGAGATGAACAATGCAGCATAATTTGCTTAATAATTTACCACTCAACTTGTAAAGCCTGAACATAAAACTAGAAGGTAACTGCTACCTTGAGCACCGGATGACTAGGGCGTGATGGATAGGCAAACCACACATCATCTAGTTCTACTTCCCCATCTTGATCACTACAGTAAAAGATGTTTAGGGTCACTTCATTATAAAATATTGCCATTCTCCCTTAGAAAATAAATTTAAGCTGAAAGGGGATATATTTAATTTATTAAATGATTATGAAACTTATATTATATAATGGAAAGGGTGAAAAAGATGAGTATGACTCTTGTATTCTCACCCTGTGTCAGGCATTCACCTCTATATTATAAAGTTTCATTTCTCTGTACCACTGAAAAAACAGGGGGCCATATAGAAATGCCTGTTTGATTCTGTTCTCGCTTTTTTGTTTAAAAACTATTTTCTAAAACAATTCTACACTTCTCAACAACCAATTTCTCAACCAAATCTAATAAGTTTTGAAAATTGTTTCCAAATTAGTGTTTCAAAACCAAAAAACAGAAATTGTTGGAAGATGTTTTCTTATCTTTTTTATTTTTCTTTTTTCTTCTTCTTTTAAGTGCTCTTTTTTTGTTGCATTTTCTTTAAGTGCCCTGTTTAAGTGCTTAGGAGACAAACTTTTAAAAAACATAAAACATTCAGGAGACAAACATTTTCAAATGTGCTCAAGAGACTAACAAATTTTAGAAAACAGTAAACAAACAAGGGCTAAGTGTCTAAATATTGCAAGGTCTATTTTATAATGAGTTAACTACTTTCATTGGCAAATACATGATTTGAATGCATAATTGGACACTGTAAAATCCTATAGTACAAGATTCCAAAAGGAAAACTCCATCTGCACATCATAGACTATGTGTATGGATGTAAAGCAATGCTAGAAAGTAGAAATACATTCTTTACTTATTAGGTGAAATTTGTCAGTGGTCCACTCAATGATATGGATCCTGCCCCCTATTTAGTGGGTACCACGTTAATTTCACCCAACTGTACAAAGTGTATGTCTTGTGTTACTAATTTTTTTTTTTAGGTTATGTTTTAGGGGGGGAATATATATATATATATATATATATATATTGGTGAACATTTTAGGAAATATATGAAACTGACCCCAGTGGACATTTATCTCCCGACTTAGGCATGGATGAGGTACGATCCAAAAGTTGAAATACCCTTCTGCTAGCACCTGCAGCTTTCATAACTACTGTATACAATCCTGACAGACCAGATATAGAAGAACCCACTACAAAGGCAAAGGAGCCGAGTCAATATAAAAACAACACTAGCAGTTCAGATACAACAAATTAAACTATCACTGAAATAAATCAAGAAAGTAAAACAAGTAGCATCTTAAACAACTAATAACTAATAATCTAATATCCATGGATCATACACACTTTAAAGTTTAAACTATTGTGAATGTTTTACAGGATTCATTCTCATGTAAAAGGGAAATTTAGAACAACGAACTTACCTGAGAGACTATAAAGAATGAAAGATGTAAGATCACCCGAGGACATGGAACCCTTGATTGTCAAATTAGCTCCATATATAACAACTATAATAACTGAAAGTGTAGATGCAGCATTAAGGCCTCCAGAAAAAAGTCCAACAACTTTCTGTATTTCCAAAGAGATATAAGATTAAATATTGCAAAGGCAACAAATAAAATTACACACAAGCACGTATCAAACTATAACTGGCTAACTCACAGCTTGTTTAAGACCAAGATTAAGTGTTTCATTAACTTTCTCTGAGTAGCGTGTTATTTCATAATCTTCTTGGGCAAATGATCTTACTGTTCTTATTGCACCAAAGGATTCCTGGGCAACACATAAAAATAATATTAGGTTAACTCTCCTCTATGATATCTGTTTGATGAAAAAGACATACCTCAGCTATTGATGAAGCAACTGCAGCTGCAGCTTGAGTTTTATGAGAAAGTTCACGCAGGTAACGGCCAAACTTGCGAACAGCAACAGAAAGAACAGGTACAACAGCCAAAGCCAACACTACAATATAAGAGTTGATGTGAGAGAGAGAGAGAAGTTAGGATAATGGATAAAAAAAACCCAGTTTGGCTAGAAAACTGGTAAAAGTGGTCAAGACAACTTAAAACTTTTAAGTTAAAAGATCAGTTAGTTAGAGAACCACTCAAACCAGTGGCTAAAACCCAGTTTGAACAAGTTTTTGTTTATTTACTTTTTTATTTTTTTATTCAACTAAAAATATGTTTTGAATAAAAATATCTTGCTGGATTTACAATATGGTCTTTTCATGCTAATTTTAAATTTTATCTGATTTGATTTCTTATTATTTTTTTGTTAATTTATTGATTAATAATAATACATTATACAATATTAAATTATTTATTTAATTATCATTGGTTTGATTATAGTTGAATGAACCAATACATTCTGAACCAAACTATCACTAGTTCAATGACTGATCTAGTGTTTTTAAAATATTGGTTAGTATAAAGTATAAACAATGTGTGCATGTGTATTTCTTCATTGTTGAATTACTCACATGTTAATTTCCATGAAGTTGCACACATGAAGCTCAGACCAATTAATGCAGTTGACAAGTTTCTCAGGGCCTCAGAAAGGTTGGTAGTTGCAGCATTCTTTATGATCTGTGTATCTTCAGATAGCCTACTTAAAAGCTCCCCAGTTCGAGTAACATCAAAGAAGGCTATCTCCTGAAAACTCATCATCGATAATGTGCAAGCCTACTCAGAAAAAGCAACACACCTAAAGAGTTACAATGCAAGAACCATTATGACTATTGTTTTACCTGGTTTACAAGGTGACTGAACAAATTCTTTCTCAGCCGTGCAACAACCCTTTCACTAGCAGTATAAAAAAGCCAAGCACGAAGTGCAGTGCAAATTGAACTGTAAAACCGAGAAAGCTTAGTGAATCACTTGGGATCCCATAAAATTCATGTGATGGATCTGAGGTCATAAGTTCACAACTTATTCCTAATAAAACCAAGTCTAAGATTAATTGGAAAGTACTCAACTAGGGATCATACCCGAAGACAACGATCAGAAAGATTTCTAGTATGGTGCTCTTAACAGCATTCAAAGCTTCATCTTTCTCCTGTGGAGTTTGCATTTCCCTAGAGACAATGTCAATTATCTTCCCACCAAATTTTTGCTGTAGCAGGAACATTTCCATGTTCATTAGAAAGCAGCTTGAACCTTACATCCAGCAATGTGACAACAAATAACATATATACGTGCTGACAGAATTTTTGGTATCTCTGTGTGTGAGAGGGACAGGAAGAGGGAGGGAGTAAAAGGTGCATACAACTAAGATACTTGATGTGGCTGCAATCAACAGAGCCACAGTACCAATCACCAACTTTCCAGCCTCAGGTTTTGCCTGCAATCAATTTCAAATGAAAAAAAAAAAAAGAAGCAATTTTAATGATCACAAAAATATGGCAGCAATTCATCCAAAGAAACCCTGGCCACTTACAAGTGAAAGCACCCTACAGAATCCCACATTTGCCGCCTGTAATTTCCATCCACAAAGTTAGCAATTGCACATATTTATATGACGCTAATGCTAATTAAAATTATGTATGGACAATGATTACCGGCACTGCATCACCATGCTCAAGGTCTGAGGCCTGACCTTCCGAGGCACCATCCCTCTTTCCTCTTCCCTATATACACTATAAAAATTAATGGAGTACCACAACGACCAATGCAGTTGCAGAAATTTTTCCAAAACCCTTTTGCAGTTTTTTCTTTATTTTATTGTTCTAAACGCATAGCCATACCAAGAATTGGGGACTTAATTAATAGTTTCAAAGAGCAATTGTCTCTGGGAAGGAGCCTTAACCAATAAGCCATACATGAGTTCCAAACAGTTTGAAACCGTTAAAAGAAACAATGACCTCTCTTAACATTTTTAATGGTTGAATTACTCATTTAGTCTATACAATCTTTAAATTTTAGCCACCAAGAATACATTTTTAAAGCCTGACTCATTTTAGTCCTTAAACATACACTTTTTAATCAATTATGGTAAAAAATTGGAGGGGCTAAAATGAATTAAAAGTAATAGAAGGACCAAAAGGTACAGATTATGAAGGTACTTTGACCAAATAACGAAACCAATTTTGAACTCACCAGCCCTCAAAAAGAAAAAAGAAAAAAACGAAACATGACAAAAATAATAAAGACTCCAAGTCCAACTATGTTTTCAACTGAACATAGTTTACACTTTACAGAACAGAAACTGAAATATACGCAGAGAAGCATATCAAAAGATTTCATAAATAAAAAAGGTTTCAAACAGTGCAATAGGATATTCTTATTATTATCCCAGAGGCAGTGGAAAAAAGTGTTTTTTTTTTTTCTTTTCAATTCATCACACAATTAATTGACAAAAGACAAAAATTGTTTTGAGTGTGGCCAAATTGCTGAAGGTGAGCAGCAATGAATGGCACTGTGCATATGGGCCAAGAAGAGAAGAGAAATAGACTTACAGCACGCTCAGCCTCCAAGAGAGGGGCTCTTTCACTTCTTAAGCCGTTCATTCTGAAACAGTGAAACAAACCTCTCAACGAAACGAAATGAATGACTCCCACTCTCTCTAAATAGATACTGCACACCAATACGCCAATTCCAACACGTTATATTCGGTAGGTTATGTCCATAGAAAACATCAAATAATAAAACAAACTAAAAATAATAGGGGCTGGTTAGTCAAAATGGACTCTGTTTTGCAAAATAATTTATAGCATAGTTTAGGGCATAGGAAATTACGTTTACCCCGTTTAACTCGTAGAGTAACATGCCTTAGTTATTATAAATTTCTAATATTGATTTAATTTCCACAAATAAAACAATTACCTTATCACCTTACCCTAATGGTCGAAGGGTTGAGAAAAAATAAAGAAAGAAAAATGGATAATTGGGCTTAGGCATGAAAATTGAAAACTGAAAAGAGTGTGTATAGACTTTAGACTAACTAGTATGACTCATTGTATTGTTTCATCAAGAAAATGGCCATTAATTCATGAGAAAAATTAGTAGTAAATTTTATTGATGATTTCCTAAATGTTTTCTTTCTTGCTACATAAATTTTTAAACTTAAGTCAAATATAAAATTCATAACATTAAAGTTAACAAGTAAAAATAACAAGATTCTTTCCACTTAAAAAATATGTGGAGTCTAAAAAGTTAAAAGAAAGACACCATTATTAATCAATCCAAAGAGAAACCACTTTGACTTGAGTAACAATAATAGACATGGAGTTTTGTTAGTACGAAAAGAAAAGAGAAAGTGCAATTTGAATTTGAATATTTTAAGGATGTTTAGTAGAGTTTTTTTTTTTCCAACATGATTTATTCCATATTCAAAGATTATTTATAATTTGAATCCTATAACACTTAGTTAAGAAACGCAAATCATTATCATTTGGGTCAATTATAGGGATGACAAAATGGATTGGTTCACCAGCCCGCTATCAATTTGGCGGAGTGGGATGGAGAAATCAACCTGGCAACTCATTATGGCTTGTCCCCCCTAACCCGTCGATCTGGCAAGCCAACGAAGAGGCAGGTCGGGTTGGTCTATTGGCCAATCATACATATATCTTTTTTAAAAATGTAAATACTAATAAGTATTTAGGATTTTTGTTGTCACTTTTGTATTTTTTTAAGTTTATAGTATTGTTCAAAAATCAAGATACATATTTGTTATTATTTATATTCATTTATAAATTCAATTTCTCTAATATTTATAAGAAAATTTATATTAAAATCAAATTTAAAATAAACAATTGATATATTTTATATTTTTTAACTAAATTTGTTCCTCTTAAATTTTTTATTTATTTATTTGAGTTAATTTTATGAAATGAAACATATATTTTTTCATTTCTGGCATGCTAGTCCACCAACCCCCTCCTAAGCGAGGCGAAATGAACATTTTAGTTCATCATTAGAAAGTGGTAGTCCATTCCGACCTATTTTTGGCTGGTTAGTGACGGATGAGTCAAAACGGGTCAGACTAATATATGCTTTATTACTTTTAGGCAATTGTTGGTGATAAGTTCAATAGAATTATTCACAAAAATTAAAGTGATATTAGATATAGACACAAAAATATGTTTAAAATTTATTTTATTTTAATTTTTATTACTTGTGTATGGACTCTTGATTAGTTATATTTATGATTAATTTTTTTTATCGAGAAACATGGTCAATCATTAGTGTGTGATCTTTCTTTCAATCATATTTTTACTTATTTATAAAATTTAAATTTTAAATCTTAATTAAAAAATCAAGTTGAATATCACTTAAAAAGTATTTCATTTTATATAGTCTATTTTTCTGAACCAAAAAAGTATTAGTCTATTTCTGTGATGACCTCCTAACTGGTGATGTACATAACCACGATTATATGTTTTTTTTTTGTTTCTCGTGTTGTTTTTTTATGTGATGGAAACCTCGATGCTTAGAATTTTCCTTAAAAATAAAATTAGAGCAGTGAGAAAACGTCATCAACCACGTCATTGTTAGTCTAAATGGACCAGGAACATGGTGTATCCTACTTGTATCTTAGTTCAGTCCGTGAATGTGGTCCCCACACTCCATGGAAGGAATACGTGGTTTTCTTTTGTTTATTCAAGGCACGTGGTGTTATGACTTGGACAAAATAAATGTGTTACATATTACATATATTCAGACTAAAATAACTATTTGTCAAAATTAAGAAAAAAATGAATAAAAGGATAGGTTTTTTATTTTTTAGGTAAAAATACTAAAATAGTGGAATCTTAAAATTTGTGTACTAAAATAGAGTAAGTAGCTAGAAAGTAAGCATCGTTACGATTTACGAATAGTCTTGTACTCTTGTTCCACTAATTGGATTTAATTCACAGCTATTGGTGAGTTCAAATTTAAAAATTTAGATGGAATATATCTTGAGAATGATTTCAAATTATATTTTATGTTTTTTTTACATAAACTTATATTTTAAGTTACTACAACTTGTTCTAATATTTTATATTCTTTTAAAAAATTAATAATAATAATAATTGGTATACTGGACGTATTTTCAAAGGTCAATTTTCTCTAACCCAAATGTCTAACTTGCAAACCATAAATCTCAAATAGCCTCAACCCACCAAAAGAGACCATGGTGAGAAGAAAAAAGCACAAAATATACATGAAAGATCGAAATAACCATCACAAAACTCAGGAGGCATGTACTGCACAGGTGCACACAATATACACATACAAGGATTACACAACTCATGGAGTGAGATACCAGTATAAAAGGATATAAAGTAAAAAAAAAATGCATTCATTCATCTCACGCGACAGGACTCTTAGACTTGATCTTTAGAGCCTGTTAACCACATTCGGTTTGGAGCAGAGAAGAGTCAGGAAGATCATGCTAAGATTAGCTTGTGCTACAGGAAGGTAATATCCTGAGATAATACTATTTTTATTATAACATGATATTATATTTATATTTATATTATATATTTATCTTAAAATATATATATTATAATTAAGATATGCTATAATTGCAGTTGTATATATTTTTTAATTTTATGATTTAATTATATATAATATTAAAATTGAAGTATATCAATATATCGAATTAATTCAATAATGACACAAATCTCATATATATATAATTTTATCCCTCCTCCCTCTATATATATTACTATTAAATTTTAATCAAATTAAATTTGAATTCAGATAAATAATTCTATCAGATATTTAGTTAGGATAGAGAGAGAAAAGTGTCTAACACTTTTTTCCCTTTTAAAGTTTTATTGTAGATATATCATGCTACAAGTACAATCTCGAAGTATCTTGAAGTTCAATTATTGGAGTTGAACCCAAAACATCATCAACTGCAGCTTCACTCTCACTTTCAGATGTTACGTGGGTAAAGATGTCTTTCCAAAGGTAATAATTAATTAACACCACAACATCATTAATTACAACGTTCATAATAGAAAATTGATGTATTTGCACATGCATGACAGAACCTTATTAAGGCATTGATACACACGACATTTTTCTCAATTTATCAATAGTAGCAAATCTATTTCAGATTTTTTTTTTATAGAATCTATATACACGTTGCATGGATTAGAACCTTTCATGCAATACTGAGATCTGAGAGGTGCTGCAGTTCTTCCCTATCCATATTTCCTAATCGGCTGATCCATTATACAGTAGATTTTCACAGCAGCCTCTACCGTTCTAAATAAAAGCCCAATATATAAGATCTCTTCATATTATTTTTTTTCTTTCAATTTTTCTTTCTTTCTGACGTTTTCTTTTTTCATCTCTCTAGAAAAGAGTGTGTTGCAATTTTATATTGTATTCCTTGCTTGATTTTTTCTCTCCCTCTTCGCTCTTAATTATTTAACATTAATTATAATTTTAACTATATTTGGTAACTATTAATTAATGTTTGTTAATTATAAGACATTGCACGAACCGATACCTTTTACGGGATATTATCTCGGAACAAATTCAGTCAAAAAAATAATAATCTCGGAACAAATTATATGACTTTTTATTTCTCTATCTTCTTCTGTTACGATTAGATATGGTGGGTACGTTAAGAAAAGTGTCACATAGATAAGTGCCTTCAACAAGATGCATGATACGCGGCCAGATGCATTAATTTGTTATTGTTTATTACTCATGTGTCATTGTCCTGTGGAAGACACTTAATTTCCACAAATCGCATTAAATGAAAAAAAAGAGTTGACATGTGAAACAAAATTCAAATTCAGGGAAAAATAATCTCTTGTTATTCTATTTTATTAAATAAATTTAAAAATTATAATATTATTGTAAAAAATAACTAACAAGTTAGTAACAAGGTGAAAAACTATATTTATCATTACTTGATTTTTTTTTCTGGCGTTTCAAAGCTCAAACGGCCCAACGCATAATGCAAAGGGGCGACCATGAAAATCCGCGTATAGGCATGCCAAACCCTGGAAGGCTTTTGCTATATACATTTTCCTTTTTCTCTAAGTGCACTTTTATTTGTTTTTCTTTTATAAATAAATATATATATATAGCATTTATACCTATAACATTGACATATAATCCTTATTCTGGAATTTACTTTCTGGAACAATGTTTAATTTTTAACATTTCGGAAAACACTTTCCAAAACAAATTTTTTTTAACATTACAAAAGTACTTTATGGAATCCTATTTTTGTGTTCTGAAATGTTAAAAAATAAAATCATGGTCCAAATAGTATTTTGTTAAAAAACATAACATTGTGACCATTAAATACCCTATATAAAGAAGAAATTGTACAATAGTTAAGCAATTGAAGTGAGAATACATATAATTGATATTAGTCCTTCAATTTGGATTACTTTAAGAGGCTTTTTGCTACAACAACTTGAAAAAATTTAAGATCTATCCATATATTATATGAAAAGAGACATTAATGGTGTTGTGTGAGTGAACAAAAATAAAACAAGAAAAATAGTTGAGAGCATAAACATACTACACTGGAGTTTGGAAGATAAAAAAATCTGAGCCCTGGAGCAGGAGAAGAAGGTGATGATAGAGAATGAAAGAAAGGAGTGTGATGAAAGATAGGGGTTTGTGTTGTTGTTACGAAAGATGGAGTGTGCAAGGCAAAGAAGAAGGTATGAAATGAAATTTAATTTTCTTAAAAGGTAGGAGAGTTTACTTAGCAAAAAAAGAGAAAAAAGTGTCCTACCCACGTGAGGCCCACTGGCATGATTGGAATATGCTTGCTAAAACTATTTTTGTTATTGTCTTGTAAAAATATCATTTTTCTTAATAAAGCATAATGGTTGTTTTCCAACTTATTGAATTTATTAATTTGCTCAATTCCTTATTTGATGGAACACTCATTTGTTAGGAATTTATTTTTTAAACAAGCCAATCCCCATGCAAAATGCAAAATAATGGAATATAGGATTGTACCCTTCTTGGTTGACGGATGATCGTTTAGGTCTTCGAGCCTCGTCGTGCTCAAGTACTCTAGGTTGGGGCACTATGTATCCTTCTTGATTGACGAAAGACCAAGCCTTGTCGTGCTGAAGCACTTAAGATTGGAAACTATGTACCCTTCTCGGTCGTTTGTCAATCATTACATATCTTCGAGAGTCTCCTTCATGTAGGTCACTCATTGACCATCCGCATCCACAAGTTTGATACTTCATAATGGTCAGTTGTCGATTGCTATGAACTCTTAACTATATTACAACACTCCCATAAGTCCCTTCCCTCTGTTTTTATGAATTATTAAATATGTGTTGTTACAAGACAATTAATCATAATAATGAAACTAATAAGCAATAAAGAGGAAGAGGGTGCCCGACAGAGTGAAGAGAAGAGAATCTCATCGATAAAAATCCCTCAGTCAAAGCTAAGAAGATAGATGATACTTTTGTCTCAGTTGAATGTTCTTGGACTAGGCTGGTGAACTCTAAATGAGACTTAGTTATAAGAAAAAAGATCATCTGTAGTTGACCATTGCTAGGGTTTGACTACAAAGTTAACTTAAGGTTTGGCTACTTTATAACCGTTATCTCCAGTGACGTAGCCACTTTGAAACCAACAATGATGTTGACATTACCTAAAAATAAAATTTGCAATTATTGAATGGTGAATTTTTTTTTAATAATTATATATATTTATATAATTAATTAGGATTAAAAATAAAATTTGCACTACCTACAAATAAAATTTGACACTACTTAAAATTTGGTATGAGAAAAAAATTTTGCTTGGCTCCGCCAATGGCTATCTCTTTATTAATTTTTTTGTCATTTGCTAACTGAGGCACAATGCCTCATTGCATGGTCACAACACCCGCGTGATGAACAAAACAAGTTTAAAACTTCATATTCCATATTATACCAACTTCCATTTAAACAAAATTTCCCAACTAGTAACGTAAGATCAATATCCATTTTTACACATGCAAATCAACCACATGCCATGTTGACAATGTTTAAGTCCACTTTAACAATTTTCCCAATTGTGGAAGTAACTACCAACAATACATTCTCATCGTGGAATACCAAAACCAGACTAGAAAATCATATCCAACTTTTGATTCGGAAGCTAAAAACTCCAAAATCCAAGCAGGACAAATAGTATGATAATGATCGTATACCATCCAAGGTTCCTCATTAATATTACATTTGTCCATAAATATAAGACTCTTTTAATTAATTCATGAGTTTGATCAAGTTAGGACTTATGCTGGTACAAGCGCGGAGATGGAGTAAGTATTTATCAAAGAGTTTGATCCATCTTTGTATGTATGGCGTATGGATCCCATCAATATATTGTTTACTTCTTTTAAGGTAGATGCCACTGGAAACAAACTGCAATAATGTAGCAGTGGTTAATTGGGATTATAGATTATAGGGGGTGGGTCTGTGTTTTGTAAACTGCAAGGGCAACATGACTACATCGAGACCTTCCATGAGTTTGGTTGGTTCATCACCAAACTTGTGCTTTATTATTGTGTAATATTGTGAAAGTGTTGGCACTTCTTGTGGCAAAACCTTTTCACTTGTTAATATAAGTTTTATTTGTTGTGAAAAAAAATTATTTTTTAAGAAAGTTGATTAATATAATTAATAACATTAATTTTTTTAATAGTTTATGTTTTTTTAAGGAAAAATAATTTATACTATTTTACCAAAATTACCTTAAAAATATTGGGATTTACAATATTTTTCTTTCCACTAATTATTTTTTCACATGTGTTAGCCTTTATATCCAATCTTTATAAGAGAGATCATTTATTATTTTAATATATAATATTTATTGTAAAGTAACTAAATATATTTGAGTAAAAAAATAATTAATATAGAAGATAACTTGATTTTTTTATTTATAAAAAAGACAAACAAAATTTTAAAAAATATCTTATATTTATGGAGAGAGGTAATAACTTTTTCTTGATCATCCTTAAACTTTTTATCATCCTGACTCTGAGCTATTTTTTCGCATGAACTCCCCTACAGTATCGTCGTCGTAATAAAGTTTAACCACCAAGCTAGTTCGGGATGGATTGGTGTGGTTCCTCTACACCTAGGACACCAAAATATCGAACCATGAACGAAAAAATACATAAGATAAAAGCAAATATATTGACTATGCATTGTGAGACCCTAATTCTTGACTAGAGGGGACACCAAAGACCTATGTCCTTCCATCCCTTGGATAAAGACTAACCATAAAACATCCATTTATATCATTCATCCACTCAAACTTCTCCCTCATGATATTGAAAAGCTCAATTTCTTCCTAAGTAGTTTCACTAGAGAAGACACTTCTTATTTGACTGGTATAACTAACCAAACACCTTGGGTTCAATAACAAACTTAGGGAGCAAATGATTTCTTCCTTCATGCTTAAGCTTCAACATATCCTCTCCCTTAGTAAATTTCTTACTACCCAAGGGCGATGTTTGTCTCGTAGAACCTTATCTTTAAACGATAATTTACTAGTAGAATTGCCTCCATCATTTGGTGGTTGCACCATCTCAGAATAGGGAGAGAAAACCTTAACTCATCCATCCAACTTTTCATTTTGGGATTTTACTTTACCTAGTTGATCTCTTCATATGCATAGCCAATAAACATTAAAGTAATATATTACTGATGAAAGATATTAAAAGAAGTAAAGCCAATAAAATTACTTGAAAAAAAAGAATAAGGGTATGTCTTACCATTAATTTCAGGGATATTATGGAAAGAGAACATCTATTTAAGATCTATTTAAGATAAATTTAACTCACTATTAGTTAAATTAACTAATTTTTGTAATCTTTACAAATTGATTCTTATAAAAAAATAAAATGGAAAATTATATTTAATTGATTAAGATAAATAAAAATGTTTAACAATATAATACTTTTTAATTTGAATTTTTAATTTATTAGTAATTATAAAAATTTATGAGTCTCATATCTTATGATGTAGTTTTATTATGATTTTATTGTTATAAGTGACTTGAGTATTGCGAGGCTAGTGAGGAAGTAGTTATAAAGGTTGTTAAAATACCATATAGTAACTTGTTTAATGGAAACAATTACAAAAGGAATAGGATAAAACCCTTCGTCTCTATCCCTTAATAAAATATTCTGGTTTTTATCATCAAGGATTAAAGATGGACCTATAATAAGAAAATATTTAAGATTGAAAAAACTATTCCACATTAATTTTACTATACACATTTATTAAGACTTACTGTTTTCAATTATGAACAAAATTTAATGTTCTCATCATTATTTAATAAATGTGTAAAACTCATGAATTTTTAAAAATATTATTCATATTTTTGATGTGATTGTTATTGAGTATCAAATAATATTAATGTTTACATTTATAGTTTTAATAAATTTTAATTCAAGATAAAAATGTATTATAGAAAAAATATGTTGTTAACCCTTTTCTTAAAATAAAATATATATTGTAAAAAAAAGATAAAATATACTTCATTTAATTTAATTTTACCTCAACCAACACCCCAATTTTTAACCGCTCTGCCTGCTCATATATATCTTTTTCGTGCCGATGCACAAAAGATAAAATAAAAAATTCTACCATGTGTATCGTACAATATATATACATTTTAAAAAACAAATGACAGCAAGGAAATAGATTATTATAATTTCTAATATGTCATGTGAGAAATTTATAGCATTTGGAGTATTAAGGGTATGCAGATTAAGAATTCCAAAAAGCTATATTCTAGGACATCCTCCTACAAATAAATCTATTCAACTAATTGTTGTTGATAAACTTAATAGGAAAGAATATGACTCGTTCCAAAAAAATTAAGAGAGAGGGGAAAGAATGACTCAACTAAATTACTCATATATATGACAGATTAGAAAAATGCATGTCTTAATTTTCTTTCCAAATACACTTTATAATTTATATCCAAATTAACTCAGATTAGAAAAATTAATGTATTTTTCCTTTCTCGATTCAAATACACTATACAGTTTAGATTCAAATTAACTCACATCAGAAAAAAAAAATGTCTTGATTTATCCAAATACACTACTATATATTCAAAATTAACTCAGATCAGAAAAACGAATGTCTTGATTTCTTTCCAAATACACTATATATTCAAATTAATTAACTTACATATCAGAAAAATGAATTAATGTCTTATTTTCTTTCCAAATACTACAGTTTAAATTAACTCACAGATCAGAAAAATGAAATGTTCTCTCTCTCTTAAATACAGAACACTAAAAAAGTTAATTAGTGACTAGTTTTCTTTTAAAAAACTGTAGTTTAAATGAACTCACAGATCAGAAAAATGCAACGTTCTCTCTCTTGATCTTAGCCAAAAGGCTGAGAAAGGTATGCAACGTTCTCTGTCTCCTTCTCTCTCAAATACACTATAATATTGTTTTTTATTATGTGTAAATACTGTGATAGTGTTATATGCTTGGAAAATGACCTTTAATCCATAAGATATTAATTAATTCAAACTAACCCGACCGTAAATTATGCCCCTTATCCCGTTAACCGTCGCAATATCTATTCTTATTATGCAGTTCAGCAATATTCACATGAAGCTTGCAGAAGGCATTACTGCATGACACCAAAGACGCTGATTTTTTAATTAGCAATTTTAGTCAGTTTTTCTGCTGCTAACGCGCCAGCTTCCAATCTTTGAGAACAGTGAAATTTCTTAGGACGTGCGGTATTTTGCATGGACAACAACGTAAAAACTTAAAATTCTAAACATGAGTAAAAATATCTTATTTGAATATCAATATTGAATTTAGTTTTATAGAATTTTTTTATAGGCATTAATTAGTTTCTATATATTGATAGTGTAAAAAAAACATTTTAATTTTTTTTACAAATAGGTACTGCTACAAATATTCAATAAAATTAAATTTTTAATAATGATAAAAAAATAAAATTTTAATATTAAATATTTTGAACATCTGGGTACATATGATATTTATTCAAAAGCTTTTACCTTATATTCAAATTAATTTATAGGACGCAAAAACTACAACTTATAGGACCTCATAAAAAAAATCAACTTAAAGGACGAGTCAAAAAATTAACTTATGTACTGATCAGAAAAATGAATATCATATTGAATTTCTTTCAAAATATACGTTAACTCGTGTGTGTATATATATATATTATTTATTTTATTTTAACTTTTAAGAAACTCAGCACCAATTTTCAATAAAATTTAACGTTAATACAAAACATAAAAATACCAAAAGGAATCTAAACGTCACCTAAAACATGGCTCAAGTTGCTATTCCATGCAAGACTTGTTTGAAAATAGTGTTTCCATGTCTTTATAAGCGTTGGGTCACACTCTTGGTCTTTCACACCACAGTTTCAAAGCCCTTCTAAAACGCCTTACTTACTTACTCTGTCCCTTCTTTCATCATCCAAAAAAAAAAAACCATTCGCACAAAGAAAACCTTTGGGTTTCCCAAGATGTCATCATCGGAACTCTCCTCTTTCTTTCTTCTCCGTCTATCAGACGTACTCAGTTTCGATGTTTTGCTCGGAGTTATGTTTCTAGTTGCCGTGTTCGGCTACTGGTTGGTTCCCGGCGGTCTTGCTTGGGCTTTGTCCAAGTTCAAGCCTGCGATTCCCGGGCCTTCCGGTTACCCGGTGGTGGGTCTGGTTTGGGCTTTCATAGGGCCTCTTACTCACAGGGTCCTTGCTAAGTTGGCTGAAACCTTTGATGCAAAGCCCTTGATGGCGTTCTCTGTGGGGTTCACTCGTTTCATCATCTCTTCTCACCCCGACACCGCCAAAGAGATCTTGAACAGTTCCGCTTTCGCGGATCGTCCTGTTAAGGAATCGGCTTATGAGCTTCTCTTTCACCGTGCAATGGGGTTTGCACCCTACGGCGAGTACTGGAGGAACCTGAGGAGGATCTCCGCAACTCACATGTTCTCGCCGAGGAGAATCTCGGCACGAGGAGTGTTTCGGGCCCGGGTTGGGGCCCAAATGGTGAGAGACATTGTGGGCCTGATGGGGAAGGACGGTGTGGTGGAGGTGAGGAAGGTGTTGCATTTTGGATCGTTGAATAACGTGATGAAAAGCGTGTTTGGGAGGAGTTATGTGTTTGGTGAGGGGGGTGATGGGTGTGAGCTCGAGGGTTTGGTGAGTGAGGGGTATCATTTGCTTGGGGTGTTTAACTGGAGTGACCACTTTCCACTCTTGGGTTGGTTGGATTTGCAAGGTGTGAGGAAGAGGTGTAGGAGTTTGGTTGATAGAGTGAATGTTTATGTTGGGAAAATCATTTTGGAGCATAGAGTGAAGAGGGTTGCTCAAGGTGAGGATAATAAGGCCATTGATACTGATAGTTCTGGTGACTTTGTTGATGTGCTGCTGGATTTGGAGAAAGCGAATAGGCTAAACCACTCTGATATGGTTGCTGTTTTGTGGGTAAGTTTATTCTTAATATTTAATCTCATGTTCTATAGTTCTTTCCATTTCAGATAAGTAAGTATTATTTGGTTTCATTTATAGTACTACTTCCTAATTTGAATCTACTTTATTAATGACCTTATGAATTATATTAATGTGCCAATGACAAATTAAGTAATGGTGTTTAATTAATGTGATTTTACTTTTCAGGAAATGATATTTAGAGGGACCGATACGGTAGCTATTCTTCTAGAGTGGATTCTAGCCAGAATGGTTCTTCATCCAGAAATACAAGCAAAGGCACAATCTGAAATAGACTCTGTGGTTGGGTCTGGGCGTAGTGTGAGTGATGATGACCTTCCAAACCTTCCTTACGTGCGAGCCATAGTGAAGGAAACCTTAAGGATGCACCCACCAGGCCCTCTTCTTTCATGGGCCAGGCTTTCTATTTATGACACACAAATTGGCAATCACTTTGTTCCAGCTGGCACCACTGCTATGGTAAACATGTGGGCCATAACTCACGACCAAGAAGTGTGGTATGAGCCAGAACAGTTCAAGCCGGAGCGTTTTTTGAAGGACGAGGACGTCCCAATCATGGGATCTGATCTTAGGTTGGCACCTTTTGGCTCTGGGAGGAGAGTGTGCCCTGGAAAAGCCATGGGCTTGGCCACTGTTGAGCTTTGGCTTGCTATGTTCTTACAAAAATTCAAATGGATGCCTTGTGATGATTCTGGTGTTGACTTGTCTGAGTGTTTGAAGCTCTCCATGGAGATGAAACATTCTCTCAACGCCATAGTTGTTGCAAGGCCTGTAGTTTCTCTTGCAATGTAATGGGTTGGAGTATCCCATCCTTTTACTCCCATTAATAATAATATTCCTTTCCTTTGTTTTATAAAAAAAATAAAATGTCACTTGCTCTCATCAAAACAATAAAGGAACCATCCGATGGCCACTTTAAGTTTTTGCAATTTTGCAAAATTATATATATTCAGTCTATCTAATAATTTGTCCTTTAAATAATTTATACGTCTTTTTAAACTATTATTTATTTAAATCAATGAGTGATTTACTTAAAGCAGATATCCAAATTTTAAATGACATATGTAAAATGAAAAATATTTGAGATGAGATATAATGATAATCGGTGGATATAAATGAAAACATTATTGAGATTAATAAAATGAATAATTATTAACATAATTGGAGGAGGATTAACAAACTAGTAATATTGCAACGTAAACAAGATTAAAAAAAATAATATTATTTTCTTTTGTCATGTACAGTTAGTTATATATATTGTATTGTTAAGAGGTCTATATTCAAAAGTGTTATAATTCTTATAACAATAACAAAGGGAAGAGTGCAAAAATTAAAAATATGAGCAGAAATTGTTTCTTATCCCTTGCTTTATTTGGATACGAATTACAAATTAGGAAAATAGAAAAGCAGAAAATTATAAAATTACAATAATATATTTTTTCATCGAATTGGCCATGCCATTTCAGAAAAATCGAATTGGCCATATTCCAAATGTTAATTATGAATAAAACACAACATATATAGAGAGAGAAAGAAAGTTGGTCAGCGACTTAGCATGCGTGATGTACGTTGTATAATTAAGCTATCAAAACCAATGAAGTCCGTATATATATGTTCATCATGGCTGCATCATTTATCCTGCCCGCGCAATAAAGATTAATTGATTCCTTTGTATAGGCTATGAACTAGCAAGTTTTGCGTCATGATAATTAGAATTTCACCTTATCCCCTTGTTTTATCGTGACCTTGCAGTCGATCTGCAGAAACTTTAAAATGATTGTGGAATAAGAACTTAACAATTATATATATATGTGCCTGTAAAAGCTTTGCTCCTTTCCCACCCATAAAGAATGATACAAATAGGATTTGAATATCCAAAGAAATTGATAATATCTCGCTTATTATATCTATATGCATCAAATGCAAGTGCTTTAGTCCTTCCTTTTTCATTTTTTTGTTATTTTCTGTTGAGCATCCTTCTTTTCTTTATTAACCGATTCTCTCTCCCTTTCACTCTATATTCTTTTCTGCCTTCTCAAATCACAACCGGCTATCATCCATCATGAACACATTGCTCATCATCAGTGGTAACTCAACCAAAATGCTTTAAGAATACCAATAAAATATATGTACCTAATGACAGGAAGCATAAAAAAGAGCACAGCTTTATTGAATAAACAGAAGTTAATTAATCTTAACAATTATTATTACCTGTTACGAAGGTTGTTTTTCCCTTAATCCCTAAGACTGTGTTTGGTCAGCGAAGATAAAATAAGATAGATAAAAATAAAAAAAGAGAATAAAAATAGATGAGAAATAAAATAAAAAGTATACATGTTTGATTGGAAATAAATAAAAAATAAATAGACATATAAATGAATAAAAATAAGTAAAAAATAATACAGTGAATTTCACTAATTTTAAAATTATTTTTTTCTTCATTCTCTCACCAACCAAACACCTTCATCTATCTTATTTCTATCTTACAGATATTATTTCTTTTTGCTGTTCCAAAAAGCATAAGCCAATATTGCTTATTCTAAAGTAATATTAACTTAGGGGAGATTGTTATATAGAAAGAGAGTTTCTGCCTTAATTTCTAAGTCAGTACTTACTCTAAATAATAGTGACTTAGGGATAACTATTATGGAGGTTACTCCATCTTTTGCTATTGAACCCGGGCGAAAAGGCAAACTAGTGCTCCAAAGGACCCCAAGTTTAATATCTTAAACTAGAATCTGTATCTAACCCGAAGGAAATATCAAGATAAGAATAACATTCACTAAAGTAATTGAATATTTAAGTACATGAACCACCGTGTCAGAGTCTCTACAATTGTTGCTACCAAAATTGTTTCCTGTAGACTGTCATGAACCACCGCATCTCCCACCATGTTGTTGATCAGAATCCTATCCCTTGTATTCACATCACAAATATTACTCAAAATTTGTAAACATACTTTCTAGCCTTTCACTATTATTCCTTGGTGAAGGGATGAAAATAAAATGAAAAAAATAATGGAAAGACCTAATTAAGAAAAAAGTTTGTCATCATTTGGTTTTCCTATAGTGTTTCTTCTTCTTAATCTCTATTCTCTAACAAAAGCTTTAATCTTTTCAAGCATTAATTCCACCATAATCTTTACGTACAATACCATTATTCTCAACTTTTATCTTTATTTCTTTGTTAATTTTTTTTGTTTCATGAAAGGTATGTGTGAGATTGATGTATGAGAGAGTAATGGAAATGGAATGTGGTAGTGCAAAAGAAAATTTGGTTGCAGGGAGAAGAACATCCGATACCCTAATATAAAATGACAACGTTTTGGACTCAATTAACGGTGTTAAACATCACTATATAGGAAAGATACGTCAAGTTGAAAAATAATTTACCCCAAAAAATAAATTGAATAATAAAAATTAATGGATTCAATTGAAATCTAAATTAAGATTAGAAGATAATTAAAATTAAAATACTAGTTATTATTGCAGCAAAAAAAAATTGTTATTATTCTCAATTTTGTTGTTTTGCTTAGTGTTTTATGTGGCCTTTTTTCTTTTAATATGAAGGTGAGATATCTTATTAAATTAAAACAACCATCTCATACTAGTTGATACACATGTTTAGTTATCTTTGTTTTGTATTAACATGGTTTAATAAAGAATCAAGTTAGACACCTAAATCTTTAAAACGAATTATTATCAACTGAACTAAAAGCTCCTTGGTGCGTTATTTATCCTTTTACTTGAAGATGCCGCCAAAAGGTAGATCTGCGACTGGCATAAAATTGTGAAAGAAAGATTGAGTGAATCAAATTAGAAGGAAGATTATATTAGAAGTTTATCTAAATCTAGTAATCCTATACCTGCTTTAACTAGAAAACTAAAATTTAATCCTCAAACCAGATTTGTATGAAATTGTGATTCCAATAATTCGAAAAGCAAAAATTTAAAACTGAAAAAAAGAAATAAACAAATAAAAGAAGTTGAATTAAAAAACACCAGCGCCGCCTCCTCAACTATGAAAAACCTAGGGTTTTAAAAGCCCTGACTCAAGCATATGAACGAATCATCATCCTCCACCACCAATCGAACCTATAGAACAATTAAAAAACAGTACCAAATAGAAAATTTCTAGGTTAATTAAAGAACCTCATTCTGAATTCCATCGCATTGCATGCATATACATGTGGCTTATTTATTTATTAATAAATGTGTATCCATCATACTGGCCTGCTGGATGCTTCTCCAACATATGCTTTAACATGTTAAAGAAACATTGGATAGCAAAAGTACTTTCTTCTTAACGTGCTCTCCTCAATTTATGGACCACACAAATTATTAATGGTGGTTTTGAGTTATAATACGTTAATTAATTATCATGCTAATCCTATTATGATATCAAGAATTTTAGCGAACCCAAGAATCTTGCGTAGGGCAAAAGCCGCAAATCCAGTCACTACTTTAATACCTAAAGTTATTATTTTATTTCTTTTGACTGCTTAAATTAAAGTTTCAGACTTATTCTCTTAAAAAAGTAATGTTTTCATACTAAATTATTAGAAACATTCTTTGGTACAGAAAAATTGAGAGCCTAGTTGTCCAGAATGTGTGCTCAGTGCAAGTGGAATCTACAATGTTCGTGACATGCAGAGCTTAATTACGCATCACCTGGATCATAATCTAGGCTAATGACGCCGATGCATCACATGCAGAGCCTAGCTAGTTGCCTCTTCAATATTATTTTCTCAGTTCCAAATTTATTGACTTTCGTATTAATAAAATTTATATTCGTTTATGTTTTTAGTGAAATATTTCAATTTTTATTTTGATTTAAGCTTTAATTTTGTTTGAATAGTGATTAAATTAGTATTAATAAAATATTAATAATAGTAATAATAATAACAAATGAATGCGTAAAATCAATAACTAGTATTAAAGGTATACATAATATTATATTTTTATATCATTATAAATAAAAAACCAAACATTATTTTATAATTTTTTAGTATTCCAAGTATACGTAAAAACCTAAACTAAAATTATCATAATGATATTACATCTAACTTTTCATAAATACACAATAATATGCATTAAAAATAACAACTTTATATCTAGAATAAAAAAACAAGGATAAATACTTCAAGTTGCTTGTTTTAAGAAAAAGATTAAGGCAATGTCGCATTAAACATTTGTCATTGATCTGTTGTAAATCGATATTCTTCGCCCTTTTTCATAAGTTTTCCGATATCCTTAATTTAATAGCTTTTCTCAAGATTGGTTTTATTCACACTAGATTGATTCGCCAATTTTTTTTATCGGACGATCAACCATTTCGATTTTCAAAACACACATAAATCATATTCAACCAACTAAAAATTAGGCTATACGAAGTTTGTACAATACACAAAACAAATTTCATAAATGATTTTCAAACTAAATAATTGATCTATTATATAGTACTGTTTTAAAAATATTAAAAATATTAAAATGAATGTGTGATCATAAAAAAAAATAGAATACAAAATGACTATATACCATAAATTAAAAGATTGGTGCAACATCCATTGAAAAGAAGATAACAAAAAATAATTAAGGGAGGACAAGAACTTTGAACTTTGAACTAATAAGCTACACTTTCAATAAAACACAACATATGAAACAATAAAAAATGCATTTAATAATAATAAAAATATTTTTATTAATTGTAATATCTCATTTTTTATTTGTGGGTATTTTTTCATTTTTTATATATGTTTTTTTCTTTCCTTTTTATACAATCAAACAATAAAAGAGAAAAACTTAACTTTCTTATCTTTTATTTTTTTCTCATACTAAACAACTTAAATATTATATCATATTTCATTCTTTTTATTTTCTTTCACTTTCTTTTCTCTAACTTTCCTCTCAAATCAAACAAGAGCCTAAATGTGTCCCAAACATGCTGATAGACTTCCTAGGTTCCCATAGTCAAAACCATATAATGGCTGACTAATTTTTTTTTTGTTATTAGTTACACTTGAATCCTGGTTTGTGCACTGCAACCCATGGCGGAAGATTAGTGCAAGTCAGCGGTTGAAGAGGCTAAAAAGAATTACAAAAGGCAGAGTGCGAAATCACAGGATTAATTTCCAGGATGCTTAGGGAAAAAAGAATTACAAAGAATATGTTAGTAATAAGGGGAAGTGTAAATAGCAACTCTTGAATGGCTAATTGCCTAATTGTTTCCTAAGCTGGCATAATCTCAATCCTAGTAAATTTGTGAATTGGGCTGAACCCAATCTTATGCTTAAAGAGTAAGCTGTTGACTCGAGCCCTTTAATTGGTGAATATAAGATGGTGGCCATTGTTTCCTACACCTCGAAGTTGATTCCTGTACCTCTTTTTGACTTCTGAAATAAACAATAAAAAATGTAAAATTACATTCTAAAATGGTTATAGATTTTGGTTTTCAAAAAGGATAATCCAAAAGGTAAAAAAAAAATTCCAAAAAGGATGCAAGAAGTAATTCAGAGCTGCAGGAAGCAACAACCAAAGATGCCGGAAGGAAAAGGCCTGATATAAATTTCGACACAGGGGGGGCTGTACTGCAACTTGGCCTTCTTTTATTTATTTATTTTGGATTTTTATCAACTTCCTATCAACACTCAACATTAACAACACTTCTAACCCAAATTAATTAAAATCGTTCCTATAGACACTCAAAAATATAAATTTCAACATCCGATTCGGATATATTGATTTTCCAATTTCCACGCATTTACATGTTTAGTAGCTTGAAATAGTCGGATAAAAATTACACCACTCACATTCTATTTAGATAAAACAGATTTGAAATACACTTTTAAGACTTTAGTCGTCTCATCTTCGTCAACTGATCAAGAGTTTCAAATACGTTGATTTTGTGTGAATGCGTACAATGTAGTTCCTTTATGAATCTTCCATGATTGGGTTAGTTAGTAGCGTCTTTTCTTTTCAATGATCAAATTAAATACTATATTCAATATTCAGATGCATGATGAAGGAGAAATATAATTGATGTTCAAGCTTGCTACGTA
Organism: Glycine latifolia; assembly: GCA_013407115.1. Taxonomy (NCBI): domain Eukaryota; kingdom Viridiplantae; phylum Streptophyta; class Magnoliopsida; order Fabales; family Fabaceae; genus Glycine; species Glycine latifolia. Next base: position 7,021,727 of record CM023957.1, read on the forward strand.
CACTGCCATTTCTGTAAGTTGGTATATATCTCTGTTTGTATTCCACACATGCTTATGAATGATTAATTTAATTATCTGAGTCTTTGCATTAGGAAGTACTGGGTGGTATTCCGGCAAGGTATAAGGAATATGGATTCCAGGGGAAACAAATAAATTGGTGGATGGATGCTATTCTTTTTGGCAGGTGATTGAAATTTTACATTTTCTTCATTAATCTTCTTTGTGATATAGTTGGATTGAAACTTGAATGTAATCAGGGAGGTGTTGTTGCACTACATATTCTATTATCATTTATCAACAAACAAACAAAAAATGGAAGAGATCAACCTCACAGATTTTTATGATATCTGATGTACGTATCTTAAGAAAAAGAAAGTTTGGATGAAACCTTTAGTCATGCAAAGTAGGCATGAACGTAGATTGATGTTTGGTATAGTATTTCTTTCTAATGTCATTTCCCATGATATTAATACTTCTTAAATTCTATCACAGGCACTAGCGCATCATGAAAGCAACCAAAACTTCGGTGAATCTTAATCATAATACAGCGGTGTTACGTTGTATGGCACGAATTCCTTACTAAATTTTAAAGAAGCACGTGTTTCTATATAATTAGCTCAATACATAACAAGTTAAAAAATAAAAGAAAATTCGATGGTTAATGAAGCAAAAATGCTAAAATTTACAAAATCATATGGTACAAATAGTAACCAAATAACCACTGCTATCGGGTCACTTTACAACTCAATTTTATTCAGAAAAAAAAAATGTTACTTGGCACAAATACAATTTCGTCAAAACTCAAAAGCACACGATTCTGATTTTCATCAAATTAATTACTTATGTATTTTTCTAATTTCTTAACTGATACTAGCTAGTATTCATATGAAAGATTGCTTATTTATTGGGGTAATAGAAGAGTGTTCTGAAATGCATGGCATCAGCAGGTAACGTGTGACAAAGTTATACCAAAAGTTACATGTGAGTTAGACATTATATTAAATATTTTTCTAATTTGTTTTACTTCTACTTTTAAACTCTTATGTCAATTTTGCATTTAAAAAAACTCTTATATCAATACAAATTAGAATATCATAATAATTAAATATATTATGTCATTTTATACTGTCTATCAGATTCATACTTAATTAATTTCTTTTTTAAATTCATTTTTTGTAATTCAATTTTTTATATGCTATACATAGTTATATTATTTTTATGATATTAGTACAAAATATCGATCTATCGATGAGTAATTTTTATTAGAAAATTTGATTAATCATTTTTAGTAAGTATTCTCTTTCTTTTGATCATATTTTTTTTTATTTACAATATTTGAATTTGAGACTTTACTAAAAAAAATTAAGTATAATCCACTTGGACTAACTAACTACTTGATGGTTTTCAAAGATGAAATTGTTTACAACTACATTTAACTCTACTATAGTTATATAGTCTATTGTAATTTTTAAAAATTTATCATATTTATGACTTCTTACCATATTGTAATAATGTTTTATGTTATATCTATATTTTTTAAAGTTCAATGATGATGGCCTGATAGTATAATATTATTGAATTACAAATGACTGTTAATATAACTTTCAAGATATTTTTATTAAAATCAATAAATTTATCATAAATTTTAATTTATGATGGGATGAAAATATAAAATTTTGATAGTCTTTTTTTCTTTATTTTATATGTTCCTTATTTCATGCATTTTTTAATCCACCCGTAATTTTCGTCCCAATAACGGATCGTGGTGAATGATGATTTTCAAATTATCCCACGTATTTTTTCTTTTCTTTTTGGAGGTATATCATTATGTTTGCGTGCCAGTGAGTTAAAGTCCATAATAATCAATTAACTGTGCGGCAAATGATTCTTATGACTTAAATCTTCAGCAAAGTTCCTCTTAAGTGGCCGATGCTTTCATTGAAGATGCCACAGCACACAGGTCATCCAAGGGGATTGTTCTAAAATTTTAAACCATTTTTTTTTCTTCTTTTTACAATAATAATAGCACTTAGAGTTGAATTTAAAATCTCATACTAATTACTTACATCTACACACAACACAACTATAAGCTGAAACCTCAAGTTTAAAATTCCACTCTTCATTACATCAAATGATTTTTTTTTCGATTTAAAAAGAATATATTGTTTCGCTTAAAGTAGTAGTGTATAAAAAAGAAAGGGAAGGCCGGGAAAACAATAATTAAAGGCAAGTCCAATAAAGTATAGCAAGTGGCAACCAGAAGGGAAATGCACTTTTGAATTATTGTTTCTATGAACTAAAAGTTATAATCACTATAATTTTGTGCTACTTAGGAACAGTTATAGGTTCAGCTAAACTCACAAGTTCGATCCAGCCTGGAAAAAAAATTAAAATCAAATAGACTCGAGTTGAATCGGGTTAAAAACATTGCAATCAAATCATTGTTAGGTTGAGTCTTGTATCACTTACAGTTACACTTAAATTTTGTGATTTATCGACTTGAATTTATTTATTATTATTATTTCAATTTTATTTTCATTTGTATGAATGTTATTTTACAACTAAATCCTGCATAAAACCTGTACAAAATACTTAACAGTTGCGTATATAATTAATTGATTTGAGAGTTTGAGACAAAACATGGATAGATGACTAGACGCGGCAAACATCCCATGGACCGACCAAGATATAGGCCGAGGAAAGCCTTGTGTCTTTAGTGTCCTTAGTTACTTTCACAGCACGTGGTCCTGCAGTGCCTTCTCTTTATGTTTTATTCTTCCAATATTATCCCTACCCTATTTAAAAATCATTCAGTAAATCCAAAAGAAGAAGAAAAGGAGTTAGTTTATTAGAATTAGAATTAGAATTAAATAATGAAGTTATCTGCACATTACTTCCGTTACATTCCTTTGCAACATTGGTGTTATTGAGAATAAAATAAAATATATATATGTGTATATATATATATATATATATATATATATATATATATATATTTAAACATGTCTTTTATTCTGAAGATTGAGTGCGTTATGTTTTGTATTTTTTGAAAGAAGTACGTTATGTTTTCTGGAGAGACTAAAAGCACATTAGTATTTATTAAATATAGAAAGTAAAAAGTACTATTGTATATATGCGTAACACTCCCTTGCAAACAATAATATCAGCACTAAAAAAGCTGAACTGTTTGATAATTTTACATTTGAAAACACAGAGAAAATGATAATAAAAGTGATAAAGAATTTATAAGATTAATTTAATGATCAGAAAAAAAAAGGATTTACATCTATTTTATTAACAAAAATAATCTAATACATTAATAATTAATATTTTTAAAAAATAAAGTCACTCTGACGGATTCACAGGGGAATCATTGGCGTTTTCGCAAGTGAAACTGTGTTACAGATATAAGAGTTTTTTCAGTTGAACTCAAACTCAAAACCTGTCAAGGAGCGGTGGCTATCTTGAGTTGTAGCTAGCTACATTTACATTGTGGAAGCAAATCTGTGAAGGAAGAAATGGTATCTCTGTGGTTATCAACCGCTGGATCTGTTGTACACCGTGGTGGCTTCTTTACCATCTTACTGCTGCCACTGCTCTTGTGCACTACATTCACTTCTACAGGTACTGCTTCACTGTCATTCTCACTTGTCCATGGATATCAACTTCACTTCACTGTTAAAAATACGCTCTTTCAGTAGAGTTTTCATGAAGATTCAAGGGCATTCCCCTTTTTTTACTAAAACAAAAAAGGTGCAAAAGCAAACAGTTTATCTAGTTTTTATTTTATTTGTTTTTTGGGGGACTTCTGAGATTTTCTCAACTGTTTGCAGTGTTTTGTTTTTCTTAAAGGTTCTTATTTGGTGGTGCAATTAAATCCACTTGTTTCCTTTAGAGTTTTCTAGAGATTTGTCTGTATACTCTTATAGATGGCTGAGGCTGGTATTTGCCATATAATTTGTTTTTTATGGTTAAATGCTTACCGTGTTGGTTGGGTATTGTTGTCTACTAGTTCTCTTGGTAGAAGTCTAGACAAAAAAACCCAGTTGCACTTTTTTAAAAATTAATGTTCTTTTTGGTGATTACATGGGGATGTGACATAATAAATATCTTTTTAAGCATCTTTTGAATGAAGAGGGGAAAATGAAAAAGCCAAATTCCCTATCTGTTTCCTTTTTAACTTGGAGAAAATGTGATGTTGCCATAGGCATGGATATACAACTGCTTTTTTAGAGCTTCCTCTAATCTTCACTTAGAAACAATCCAGTGATATATATGTAGCTTTGTTCTGTAAAATTGTTGTTTTAAGTATGCTCGCTGAGAATTAAGTCTTCCACTTTTCATGGTTGTTCATATACAGAAGCCTATGATGCACTTGATCCAACTGGCAATATTACAATCAAATGGGATGTCATAAGCTGGACTCCAGACGGCTATATTGTAAGTGATCATCACTTTCTTAATGTGAGAAAGTACTAGGAAAACATTATATTTGTAAGTTTTGACATTTAACCTGAAAAGTATTTTGGCATAAGAAATAAGAGCTATATAGCACTACTATTAGGCTTGATGATGGACTTTTAAGTTGTACAAGCCCATGCTTCACCTGGGTGTCTGATTGGTTAAACTTTAATATGGTTAATGTTAAACTCCATTTCTAACACAATAGCTAGAACTCCATGTTCCAGCAAGCCATGTATGCAGATTATCAAGGTGAATCTTCAATTCTGATTAGAGAACAACACAAGCAACAATATTTAAGGAACTGTATTTAAGTTCTCTTCTGTGGTTAATGTTTTTTTGTCATAGTATAGGTAACAAACTTTGAACTAGACGGTGAATGTCTTTAGGTTGTACCAATTATCTTTAAATTTGTATGTAAATAAATATTAGCTCCTGTCTTCCCTGTTTCTTTAACAGATTAAATCCTTTCTTGCTTGTACAGGCTGTTGTTACAATGTACAACTTTCAACAGTATCGCCATATTCAGGCTCCTGGATGGATACTAGGTTGGACATGGGCAAAAAAGGAAGTAATTTGGAATGTAATGGGAGGCCAAACCACAGAGCAAGGGGACTGTTCAAGGTTCAAAGGGAGCATCCCTCATTGTTGCAAGAAGGACCCAACCGTAGTGGATTTACTGCCCGGAACTCCTTACAACCAGCAGATTGCAAATTGTTGCTCAGGGGGAGTCTTGACCTCATGGGCCCAGGACCCTGAAAATGCAATAAGTTCATTTCAAGTTACTGTTGGTTCAGCTGGAACAACCAACAAAACTGTCAAACTGCCAAAAAATTTTACCCTCAAAGCACCAGGGCCTGGTTATACCTGTGGCCCTGCCAAGATTGTGAAACCAACTAAATTTATTACCAAAGACAAGAGGAGAACCACTCAGGCATTGAGTAAGTTACTGGCAAAATACATTGACATGAAATTTTGAATATATATACATGTTTCTTTCCAAACTTTAGCTGAAAAACCTTTAGTTTCTAGATTTAATATATGTACACATTAGACTTCATTTTGTAAATTTGCTCTCGTACAAACTGAATTGACTTTTGTATCTGATTGTTTGTGTAGTTATATGAGTGCACGTATCTTATAGAAACAGATACTGGATGGGCTAGTTTCATTGAATTTTCAACAAGATAACTCTTCCAATTTTCCTTGGTAGCAATATTTGTCTTTTGTTGATGAGATGAAATTATTAACTTTTCATCAAACAAATAACAAGTAGTGAAGTAACTAGACATGATTATTTATGCTTTATACATTGTTCAGATAAATTATAGTATGAAACAATGTTTTAGTTTTTCAGATTTGGTTTAGCTTAATCTGCATATATTTTTGGCAGTGACCTGGAATGTTACCTGCACATATTCTCAATTCCTGGCTCAGAAGACCCCAACTTGCTGTGTTTCTCTCTCATCCTTCTATAACAATACAGTAGTAAACTGCCCTACCTGCACCTGTGGTTGCCAAAACAAAACAGAACCTGGCAGCTGTGTAGAGTAAGTCCTTTATTCATCATTCTTTATACATATGAAACTGTCCTCTGATATGTTTTTTCTGAACTTTTCTTACAGTCCTAATTCCCCGCATTTAGCTTCAGTTGTGTCACCACCAGGCAAAGCTACAAATACACCTCTAGTCCGGTGCACGAACCACATGTGTCCTATTCGAGTGCATTGGCACGTGAAGCTTCAATATAAAGAGTACTGGAGGGTCAAGATCACAATTACAAATTTCAACTATAGAATGAACTATTCGCAATGGAACCTTGTTGTGCAGCATCCGAACTTTGATAATGTAACGCAGGTTTTCAGCTTTAATTTCAAGCCACTAACACCTTATGTGGGGTTAAGTAAGTTCTCATTGCACTATCATATAGTCCTATGGACAAACTTGTGTACAAAATATTCCAATTCTTATATGATTATGATGTGATCTGGTTTTGCAGATGATACTGGTATGCTGTGGGGAGTTAAGTTCTACAATGATTTACTCACTTCAGCAGGACCCCTTGGGAATGTGCAGTCTGAGGTCTTATTTCGAAAGGACAAATCATCCTTCACATTTGATAAGGGATGGGCTTTTCCGCGAAGAATTTATTTCAATGGAGATAACTGTGTAATGCCACCGCCGGATTCCTATCCATGGCTGCCAAATGCAAGTTCGAAACTAGTTTTCTCTTTACTGAGCACACTCCTAGGCACTTTAGCTTGTGTGGTAATGTTATTGACTTAAGCATGGAGAATAATAGTCTACGTGGAAACATAAAGGGGTCATCTTCTATTTTGAAGTCAAGTCGTGTGCACCAGATTGTTAAAAGTTGAAGGCATTCACATGGTTTCAAAATATGCATAGAACACAGGTGCATACATGCTTGCCATATGAATCCTGTCCTGTTATTTACTTAGGAGGGTAGATTTTTACTACCACGTGTATTTTTGTAGCTTTTTCATCGTAAAATTATTTAAGTTGGTCGAATCATTACTTTTTCTTCTTTTTATTTTTTTCCTTTTTAGAATAGTAGTTACTTGATCCCTTAGCACTGTGATGAATTTAAGCAAAAAAAATTAGTTATCACCCACTACTCCTTTCGGGTGGATGGCTTTCGTGCTTTGTCATATGTACGTTGTTATGCCTGTACTTATCATCTTGCTATTTCTGCTTAGAAGGCTAGAACTATTTTATAAAGAAATTCAATTCGTATTTCTAAAATTTATCACATTTAATTCAAACTCAAACTTAAACCAAGAGTTAAACATACTATGTTGAGCATTGCTTCCTCCTAGGAAAACATTTTTCAGAATTCAAAGGGAAGAAGAGTTTTTATTGGCTAGTTAACAATTTAATTAATAACTTGAAAAAAAATTAAGAATTTAGAATAAAAAACAAATTAGCCACGTCTATTCCTGTGGTAGTTTTTGTTATTCTTTCCTAGGAACTGGCATTTTCCCATTTTATTATTATGACGTTCCTCGCACCACCCAATGACAACCGGTCAAAGTGTTTGACGACATTTGTTGATTTTATTTATTAAAATATTCACACTTATTTTAGAAAATAAAAGTAGAATTGCAAATGTTATAATGTATGTTTTTATACTTTTATTTTCTTTTATTATTTTTTCAAAATATATAATAAAAATAGTATAAATATTGTTATCTAGACAAGAAGTGGTTCCAAAACTCGCTTATTATTTGTTTGATAATAATGTCCACGTAAATAAATTTTATCGTTTAAACTCAATTTTACTATTACAAAATTTAAATAACATTAAAATTAAATTCTACTAACTTATTCCTAATGTGATTTTAATGTACTAATAGTTATTTTTTGTTGCAAAAAATAAAAAGAGCCTAATATTTAAGGTATCGAAACTATCATTTTTTAAAATAATATAAGGAAAGAGAGACTATTTGAAGGTTTACGTCTTTGCATGAAAAATTGAAAATGGTTAATACCATGAAGCCTTTAAGAGTTGAATTTAGTGACCGCTTCTCAACAAGCTTAATGAGTTGGTCTGGCACATACGTCTTCCTGTTCCTCGATTGATGATGGTGAATTTGCTTGTCTCGTCAAAGTTAAGTAAAGCTCCTTTTTCACTATTAAATATTCCATTTCGTATACATATTTATTATTCCTATTTTATTCTTTAATTATTTTTAAAAATCTTTCACAATCACAAATAATTACTATCTATCTAATGTTAACATGAGAGTTATTATAATTATATCTAACTTAAAAAACAGTTAAGACACGAGACACAAAATGTCTATTTTTCAATTAGTATATTATAAAAGAAAAAAAATGCTTACTTTCCTCATTCCAACAGGAACAGGCTGGCTTCCACAATTTGACTCGTCCAACTGTGCTCGTAGTATTGACTCATCACTAGATATTTTGATCAAACTCTAATTTTAATTAAATAACAGTATCAAAGAAACATAAAAATATTACACCTAAAGTTTGTCCTTATTTTTACAATATCCCATGCAGGATTAATAATTAATAATTCAGTACGACAAAAAGTCGTTACCAAAGTTGTCACTCACTTAATCGAGCGTCAATTCTAGTAAACAATTGTCCTGATTTGAAGTGTTTATGCCATGAAGAACACATTTTGATATATCTAAGGCTTTTGTTTATTACATCCAGATGGATATATTAACACAGAGGGACAATTGTGTCCCAACAAATATCATAGATATAGCCTGGCGTGTTTAGATCAGTTATTCTGCAGACAAGAAGTTCTTGAACCGAATCAGCACAAACAAGCTACTTTAAATAGTTAACAACAGAATGGCACCATTTGAAGTTTCTATTCCCCTGTGGCCTACATTGTCTTAAGATGATTGGCATTGGCGTGTCTGTTACATGCTTCACAACTAGTTTCCTGCATTAAATGGAAAATGAAATGTTGATCCTCTAAACTGATATACGTTATGAGAATATTCCGTTTATGTAAATGTACTTCACAAAGGGGAAGTTAGCAACAATGTCTTTCCTTCAATAATGTGTTGTTAATGTCAAAGTCATTAATGTAGCAACTCATCATGTGCACTACTTTTACACTGATATCAAAATTATATAGGAAAGTATGTTAAAGATCTATAATTTAATAAAAAAGCTTGTTTCAAAAAATATTTCTTTCAATAATGGTTTTGGTGGTAGTTCACATAATTTGATTAGTCATTGATAATATATTATAGAGCCTCAAACGAAAGCCCCAGATTTCATTTTTCCATTCTCTTTCAAAGCAGAGGAATTCAGGAAGCATGATTTCATCCTGTGTGGAGTGCTAACTACAAGTTTAACCTGCAGCAAAGTGCCAACATAGTCTGCATAGAGAAAAATCAGATGATTAAATTTTCACAAACAGGACAACACACCTCTTCCAAAAGCACTTTATGTAATCCGCAGAGTGCAAGAAGAATCATTCTCTTGCTTCACCTGCCTCTCATGCTCAACTCGCTGAAGCTGTGACGACAATTGTAGCAAGTCAATGGTTGCACCATCTTCATCAGAAAGACGATCGTTCACATTCAAGTAATCTGAACCTTGGAAGATACCATCTGCCATATCAAAGTTTATAATATCATTATTGCCCGATATTAATACAGGACTGAGATGACTTCCATCTGCATGATTTAGTTCTGATGGAAAACTATCTGACACTCGGCTTGAAGAAGTCTGTGAGCTTATTCCTATCTTGTCAGAGATCTGACTCATGTTGTAGTGATGGCTATGACTGCTTGGAATAACCAAGGAGTGAGCCAAGGGAATTCCTGATGATTGGCTTGAGGAGTTCTGGGATTGAGATGACAGAAGAGAGAGAGCACAACATGAGTCTGAAATCCCTGATAATCCTTGAACATTTGGTGAGGTATCAAAAACATTGAAGTCCTCATTTCCTACAGTGTCCTGGAATAGTGGTCTCAACCCAGAATTTTGGGCCCCAAGGGCAGATGGATAGTGGCTATTGCTCTCACAGAAGATGCTTCCCGTGGAGGATGTAGAACTGTTTTCATGAAGAAAGGGAAATTGTTTTCCGTTATATGATGGAAATAAAGATCTTGGCGGAGGATGTCCATTGGTTGCAGGCATAGAAGAAAGATTCCTAAAACCAGCCCCGTGTTCTGCTTTGATAGGACTCCAGAAGTCACTCATACCATATTTCTCGGAACACATGACCCCACTTGGAAGCATCTCTGGTCGGATAAAAGATGATGTTAGCATGGATCCCTGGAATCTGCTATCTGCAACCACATGATCCTTATAAAAATCCAATTCAATTAATTATAGTAATATCAGATGACTACAAAAGTAGAGAAAACTGGTGTCAGGGAATCCGTTCTTATAAGAGTCATGACCACATCTAAATTAACTGCTGAGTAAATGAAATGTTTCAAAAATTATTGAAAGAACAAAAATAGCTTTAGAATTTAAGCACATCGCATACATACAGTTTAATGACCAATTTCAAGTGTTTCTGAATATTAGAAAAGAAACTAGAAATTATGTGGCACACTTTTTGATGTTTTAGCACATGGGAATGAAAGAAGTTTATTTCATTCCATAATGCAATTAAAAAAAATAAAACAGTAACATGTGGAAACTCTCACACTGCTTCATCTCATTTTCCTCCCTTTCTATTTAGAGACAAAAAACAAGTGGCAGTAGCCAACCAATATGATAGAATATTAAGGTTAGTAATATGGAACAGAAACAGGGAATTAAAATTTGCTGTTGATTGGACTTCATGTTATTAATAACCCGACATATGTTAATGACTCATAAAAAAGGAGATAGCTTAATTCCTAATGGGAAACCTTTCACTCAGACAAGTACGGTGTTGAATAGAAGATGGATGTGTGGCACTAGTGAGAAAAATTAGATTGCATGGTTTTTTGTCATGTGAATAGGAGGAAAGGTAGACAAAGAAAGACACTGGAAGAAGTTGTCAAGAGGGATCTCATAGTAAATAACAACTCTGAAATTTTGGTTTTTAACCGAGCCAAATGGCGGTGTGCAATCCATGTAGCCAACCTCACCAAGTGGGATAAGGCTCTTTTGTCATAAACAAGAATGTTGCTGAAAATCATTTCCCCTCAGAGAGAGAATCATTATTCTTGTTGAATAAGTCACTTAACGTTCGCATCCACCTCATAACAAAAGAATCAAATTAAATCTAGTTTAGACAATGTACCCAAAGATAAAGTTAGTTTGCACAAGGTCAAAACTGATAACCAATAAGGAACAGCACATAATCAGCAAATGTCAGAAAATAAACATTTTGAAACAAATCGGGCAATAAGATGGCAGTTCATGTGTTATAGATGTATATTCATCAGGTAAACCATAATTTGAAAATCCCCATTTATTCTGATGGGTGACAATTGACAAAGCAGGACACCACATAGCAAATTATTTCTAGAATATAATTTAAAAGCTGGACCACATTACATATTCTGAAGTGTGATTGTATGAACACAAGGAGTTAATAATGACATTGGCATCAAAATGAACCTTGACAGAGAACTGTACTGGAATCGAAATTTTGAGAAGTCAAATAGAAACGTGAAGAAAAACTTTGAATCATTTCTGAGGTGGGCATATTACATTAAGCCTTTGAAAAGGTAGAAAGAAATGGACAAAGAAAAGGGACCAGCTTTTCAAAGGCACGCTTGTATATTTTTTAGTGCCAACAAAGTTAAAATCAAGCAGTCAATCAAATGAAATTTAATCAACGAAGAATGCAAGGGATGAACGTGCATGTGACCAAAAGTAAGATGGGAATTGAAGAGAAAAGAAAAGTGTGTATTATTACCCCCACATGGCTGAAGCAACCTCCCAGACTTTCCTGGGTGAATACCCATTGGTGGTTTTCTTCTACGCTCATTATGACCTGCAAGGCGTTTTCGGCAGCTTCGCTTGCCATCATCAAATTCAGCCAGCAAATGAAACCTGGATGGATATCATAACTAAACATTACAACAGAACTGTAGTATATCTCAACAACACAGCTAGCTTTTCATGTCAAACTTGTCCATTATGAGAAGTAGCAAAATTAGTAACCTTAATCATATATAAAAAGGGGAAAGGAAAATGATGTAAACAAAAGCAGATAAAACATAAAAGCCTTTTAAAACCCATAATAGGACATACAATTGAGTAGGTAAAGAGTCATGTTCTAGTATTCCAATCAATAGGCACCCAAAAAAGAAAGATAAGCCATAGTAATACATATTTAGCAGCTTGGAATTGAAAGATGAAGAAAGGTTGAGAACTTGACCAACCTACTACATTGCTGGCAAAACCTTTGCTCAATGCCATTGACTATAACAATGGCAGTCTTGGAGTGAACCTCACACACCTTGTGCCTCTTGTGGTAGTCCTTACAGGAGCTGAGATCCTTGTTGCAGCCATAGACTTGGCAATATGCAGTCTGAGAGTGTAACCCTGAAGCTCTCACTCTCTTAGGAGGCGTTGATGACTCAGAAGAAGACAGAACTTTGGAAAACGATGGATCAGTAAAATCTCCATGGTCAGCAAATCGACCCAGCTTCAAATCAATGAGGGAATTTGAGTCCCCTCTTTGAGAAAACCCACTTGGGGCATCCACAACAGTGCCAGTGATTCTGTCACTGTGGTGTTGTTGTTGTTGTCTATTACCATCCATCTTTCTGGTTGGAACACTGGCAATTGGATCATCGGACATGTGTTTTCCCAACATTTCAGAAAAACCCAATTCCTCAAAACCTTGATTCTCAATGCTGTGGTGACCCAAACCCAACATGTCGGTGGAAAAACCACATGGGGTTTTCAGTTCCCAGCCCAAGAAAGTATTTTTACTCCTCCCGAGAGTGTTGGGAGGTGAGGGTGCCTCATTGGAGACACACTCCTTTTCTTCAGGGATATAGCTCCAAGATTCCATCACATGCAGCAATAGAACCAGGTTGGGGTGCAAGACAATTAGACACGACCAAACAACAATTAGACTCTCGAACAGTGTCCCAACAGTGTTGTTGCTAATTGGCCATGGTAAGATTGTAGCTTGAATTTCGGGTTGAGCAGAAAGGTAACAACAGCTGAAAAAGCATTTTTTTTTATCACCCAACAGAGAAAGACACGAATTTTCCGTATCTTAAAGCCACGAGTCTATGAAGCTCTTGGATTTTATAGAGACCAAACGGATTAGAGAACAGAGGAGAAGAAGTGGAAACGGACAAGGTGTGAGAAGGGAGAAAGAAACATGGAAGAAAACAAAACAAATAGGTGGAAGCTAAAGAGGTTGTGAGGTTACTGAACTGAAGCAGAGTTGATGCAGAATCGGGATAATTATAGAGAAAGAGAAAGAGGGACCGAGAAAAGAAAAGGTTGTGTATGTGTGTGTGAGAGAGAGAGAGTTTGGGAATAGTGGAAGATGGAAGTCTCAAGTGTGAAGAGAATATAGTGGCATGGCATGGAAGATGGAAGTTGAAGAGGTTGGAATTGAGGGTTGTTATTTTTGGAGAAAGACAATGAGAGTGGACAGCTTTCCACCATGCTAGCTAGGCACATAACGCAGTTCAGAGAAAGTGAGACATTCTTCTTCCCTATTCTTTTCTAACATTTTCATCAATTCAAAATAATACTGATAATGGATTTATTAACAAAATTTGATATCATTGATAAATAATTAATTTTATCTTTTAAATACGTAATCATGGATTTGATTATTGGTTTATAGGTAAGAAAAATATCTGTTAAAAAATATTAATCCTTGAATACATATCATACCTAGAGGAATTAATTCTTGGTGAAAAAAATAGTACTAATATTTTATTTCCTCTTAACTCAGATATAAAACAAAAATTAACTTAGATCTATCAAAAATTGAGTTAATATCATTTAATTTTGATAAACTAAAAAAATTTCACTCATTTCTTAAAAAACCTTTTACATTAATTACATAGACAAAAAAGAGAAAATATTGTTGAAAATAAAGCTCTAATTAAATAAATAATATTTTAAAATATTATCATTAAATAAGAGGGAATTAATTAAAATTTACTTATATTTTAGTCTATCACATATTAATTTTTTTCTTCTTATATTTCTAGAAGGATTCCATGTGATTAAATATATTTTTAGAGATTTTACTCGTTATCACTTATTTTTACCATGATATGAATATAAAATATTTTTAATTTTATTAATGACTAATTTTTATTTAAAATTTGAAAAATCTTTTACTTGTTTTCACTTTTGTTTAATTACTTGAGGGTCAGAAATGTTTTATTGCTTATTGAATGAAGACTTTGACTTATCATTCATTAGCTTTATTTTAAGCAAGTCTTGGTCTCTCTCTAGTCTTTGTATAAAATCATAAAAAAAAAAACCGCATTAAACCAAGTGAGAACTTTCAAATTCAGAGAAATCCTGGAATTCACAGAGGATAATCCTGAGCCAAATCCTATTTTCCGAGAACAAAGAAAAGTTCAGAAAGTATAAAAATTATATTTCATTTCTTACAAAATACAAACAACTAAAAAGTTAAACAATAACAATTAATAAGTGTTTTATAAATGTTTCTATTATTCAAACTTTAGTTAGTTAAAATATTTTTGGTAAATTAAAAACTTTTTAAAATGTTCAAAAATAAGAAACAACAGTCTAAACCGCTCCTCCAGAAGTTTTCACCAGTTTGGACTTTGTTCCATAATCAACCTCCCATTTATTTCATACCGAATATAATGAATACTTGACCAATTCACTGTTTATTATTATTATTGAACCGTTAATTTCAATTTAACTGTTTTACAAATGAATGGATCTATCTGGGACAAAGACCGCAATGGCAACTTAGCCATTTGGGCGTAAAAGTTTACATAACTTCAATGTAAAGTAAAACAGTGGAAAGAAACAAGGATTAGTTGTTGCTCCATTAAAAAAGATTACACCGCAAAATATCCTTAATAATAATAAATAACAGATTTATTTAATTTATCTAAAAAGTCAGTTTGAGCCTTTAAAACATAGAATGTTTGGAGTTCGTAAAAAAACAAAATACAAATAGTAAATGTCTTAATGTAATTAACTTAATTATTTGTTTAGTTTAGTATATTGAGTAGTGTGAGAATTATTATAAATTTTTTAATATTTGTTTTTAATTTTTATTAATAAAAAATTATTCACTGAACTTAGAGAGGTAACATGTAATTTTATTGTAATTTATTAATGTGATTAGCAAGTCTCCTTAATCCTTATACGAGGAGAGCATGAGAGTCTCCTTACCCTTTTAACTTAATAGTTTTATATAAAGGAAAAAAAACGCAGCTAACAGTTCGAACATATTGACTTATTCATAAATGATTTCAATTTAATTCACTAAATATTCAATTAAACTTGCTTATTTAATTTCTTCAAATTTTTTTGCTTTATTTAATTAATTAAATAAATTTAAATATGAAGTTAGATTTAATTATAAAAACTTTATAAGTTCAACATTAATAATTTATAATAACTAATGTGTTTGTATATTACTTAAAGTTATAAGTTTATTTATTATATTCATACTTAAATAATTGTAATTTTATTCATGATTGTTTCATATTTTGTGGGCTTATTGGAGTGTAAATCCCCTTATTTGCCCCCCTACGCGTGTGATTATAGGCCGTACAATCATTCGGAAAAACATTGATTTTACCATCAAGTCGTTCGTTTGATATTGGTTTTATAAATAAATATAAAATAAACTATAACTAAATTACTTACACCCCAATCATAACATCTCATATTAGTACTATCTGTAGTAAGACTTTTTAAAAGTTTGTAAGTTTATTTGACTAAAGTAACTTTATTTGGTTTATAGATTTATTTTAGTATTTTATCTTTTATAAACTACTTCAAATAATTTGTTTTGATAAATTATTTAAAATATTTTTTAAAAAATAAACTAGTTTATAAGATGTTAGTTTTTTTCTCACTATTATATTTTAATTTTTTATTTAATTTAAAAATTATTTTATCTTTTTTTATTGTTATCTAAAAAAATTATTAATCAACTCGTCAATTATTATTGATATATCATTGTTTAATATTATAAATTATTTGAATCATATAAGCTCTTATAATCATTTCATAATTGAGATGTACACATTGAAATTTTTATTGTAAAAATAGAAAATGAATGTTTAAGAAAAATATAAAGAAAAAAAATTCTTTTTTTAAATAATATTATTAATAAAGTTTTTAAATGTTAAAAATGATTTTAAAAAATACAATTTAATCTACTTTATTTTATTTTATTTTCTCGTCCAAATAATCAAAAAATTAAATTTACCATTTTTATAAAATAAAATTTATAAATTTATTATCTTACCTTTTAAGATGACAAATTATTTAAAAAAATTCAAATATTAAAAATATTTAATATATCATTTTACATTATTTAACATTTATGAATTAATTTATCAACTAATCTTATTAAATACTTCTAATTAAATCAATTAATTTCTAACTTTTCAAACCTTAATCTATAATTTATAATCTTTTAACTAACTTATCAATATAGTTTTATTGATCATAATCTAGAGGATAGTTGAGAAGAAGTAGAAGATGGAGGTGATAAGATCCAATAGGTTTTGATACACAGTGAATGCCAACTCACCATGTAATTAATATGTTGGAATCTAATAGACAGGACCCATATTTCTGTTTTACCCCTTTTCCAACACGTGTTGATTTCATTAATTATTTTTAGCGTCTTATGCGCGTGGCACCACGCTCTTCGGACAGAGAGTGACATGCCAAACAGGCTCCACCACGCAACCCCCCTTTGTTTACTTCCTATTCGTTGTTAAAAGAAAAAACGCACAACCATTCCCGTTGCTTCTCCTCAAATGGAAATTATATGTCTTATTCCAGATTTCAACTTTCTCTTATAAATAAATAATGCATGATGTAAAAAAGTTCATTACTACTATCATTTAGTAATAGTAGTAAATTAATCAATTTTATAATATTTATTTTTAACTATGATTTTTTATTAATTGATAATATAACTAATTTTACATTAGTAATACATAAAAATTAAACTCTTCAAAAATCATAAATTTCCTTCTTCTTTTTCATGGGTTCTGTGAGGGTATGAAGCCCAGTCAACAGCCTAAGAGTATGTTAGATATTTGATATATATTAAAAAATCTCATAGCTTTACTTCTATGTCCACAACACTTGGCAAAATATTCATCTTTGCAAGATGAATATTATAAAGTAATTTTATTTCTTGCTTCTAACGACAAGATAAATCATAATAGATCGCTTATGCTACAAATACAAAGTTAGATACATTAGACTATAACTTTGTTTATGTAATATAAGTTTATTACTTCAATCAAGGCGTTTAACATAGATTAAAAGTGATATTTTACATCATTGCAATTTGCAACGAAGTAGATCCTAGTGTTGTTAATAAATGGTTTTATTTTCGAAATCAATTCAAAATAGAATTAATGGAATATGCTACTAATTTCTGGTAGTGCACGGTACTGCATGCAAGTCGCCAAACACAAGCCCTATCGTGAAGCCCTCTCACCAAATCAAAAATACCTAGCGAATCGCATCGTTGTAGCTAAGCCTTTTGAATTAATGTGCCACCTTCACCACAACAAATCTCCAAATCGTGACATTGCTCCCCACGACCACTATGTTCGCCCTCCACCATAGTGTGAACCACTAATCCACTATCGTTGCTTTCTGCCGCGTGCTCAATCATACGTTCGCCAGCAAGAAACCTAAATCTATGATGACATCATTTACTCCCTACACCAACCGACGAGTCTCAAACCTTTCCCCCCTTGTATAATTGGTTGTTTACTCACATGCAACAATCACAAATCCTCAATCACCATCGCAAACAAATTAAACAAAACACAAATTTAAAGCAGAAATTGAATATAAAACAAATAAAGAGTAGATCTTGTGCTTGTAAATCGAAAATCTTGCTTTCGGTATCGGCAGACGCAAAAGAGTTCGGACCAGGCGAAAAGTTGACCAAGGATTTTTTCAATGAGAAGGTTGCGAATGAGGTTGAGGAGTGAAGACCACGGACAAGTGGAGACTGAGTTTGTAGAATTGAAAAGATTCAAGAGAGAAGGAATGAAAAAAAGATTGTATTTGTCCAAACATTCTTGGTTGTTTGTATAATCAAGGCAAAACAAACTATTTTGCATCGGTTATTTAATAACCAACGTAAATCGTTAAAAATTACAACTTTCATCGATCATTAATGAATTCATGTAAAACAAGGATCGTAAAAAGCCCTTTGTCCACCTGTGGCTGAGTATTCTAGTTTTTTTTTTACCTTACAATTTTATTTTTCAAACTTAATTATATGAAGAACGTACAAACTCACCGTACACCCCAAAAAAGTACAAACTCACTTACCTTATTTGTGGATATAATTTTTATCCAAGAGATTTAGACATAATAAGAATTAAATTAATCGAGATGCTTTGATTAAAGATACTCTTGGTAGAGCATTATTATGAATATGAATAAGCATCCCAAGTAGTTGAGTCGTTAGATGAACATGCATAAATGTTTCACACGACATCTCTATCAAGTAACTAGCTAGTGGCCATGTTGGGACACAGACACTGTCTAGGTAGCCTACAAATTGAAACCCAACGAGTCGAAGAAGTTAATTGTGGGGGGTCAAATGGAGTCTAAATTTGGCACCCAAACACGACACTTTTTACTGACATGTGGAACATTATCATATATCAATATGCCCGAGTTTTCTACGTGGTCTAATATCTAACAATACTATGGTGGGGGCTTGGTGAGGGGGAACCTACTGCACCAACTCTGGAATTAATCGATGTTGATGGTGATGAGAGCATGAAAGCTCTGTCATACCCAAATCATGGCCATCCCAATCCCATGGCTTTCTGCGTAGAAAGTTGTTCTCAATCCTACCACTCATGTATGTGGTCCCAAAAAATTTCTTTTCTAGGTTTTGATGCATACTTACAACTGTCATTTTATTTTCTTCCTTTGTTTCCACAAGTCAATTTCTGGTCTCCCAACATTTTTGTTCAATGCTTATTACTTAGTGTTTTCAAGGTATTATTTACTTGTTGCTTTTGTAAGATAAATTGGTCAAAGATCCACCAACCAGAATAACCCAATATTGTTATTAACAGTTAATAAACTGCTAATTTTGTCAAAAAAAATTATGCTCTATCTCAAGGATATAATATTCATTCCATTATATTTCTAGATTGAGTCACCAAAATAAAGTTTAAGAATTAAGTGCATGTTTAATTTAGAATTAACACATGTTTTTATACAAATCCAACTGGTAAAAATAAAATTAATGTAAAAATAAGATCATAATTCATTGACAAAATTATTTTTATGTCAAACATAATTTTACAACTGATATCTAAACATGTTTCAATAATGCAAAAGTAAGTTTGTCTGCCAAAATTAAATTGTTAAACTTTATCTTCAATTCCTCGAGTTTTAAGTACTTGACTTTAAAATGTGGAATTCCATCCATAAAATCGACCACCTCCGGTTCTTAATCCTACATAAAGTTATATCATCATTATTTGACTGAGTGTTAGAAAAGAAAGCAGAGCAAACCCACCACAAATAAGGCATCTTCCTTTCCTCGCTCCAACTCCAACTTGCTTTACTTTCCAATAAGTTTAAAACCCTGATTACATGCTTGCTATTTTTTATTTATTAGGAAAAATAATAGCATAAAAAACTGTCAAGTAAACTGCTGATTCAAGCTTAGTCAGTAAAGCCTTTGATTTTTGAATTTTATCATTGTTGTTTTTACTTATAAGTTTTTAACTAAAAATTGTTCTTAAAAAAAAAACTAAAAACTATTATTTAAAACGATAGAAGTATAGTTTGTATATGCATCAAATAATTTATAAATAAAACGTTAACATAATCAATAAGTCATATATTTTCTTACTTTTCTAATTTAATGTTTAATTGATTCTTTTATTATCTCATTTTGTCTACTAATATCACCAGCTTTTTTTGGTGAATAATAATATCACCAGCTACTAACACTAATTACCTCACATTTCATGTTTTCGTCTCTCATTATCTATCCCTAGATTTTCTCTTCCCCCACGTGTAGTTTTTAAGAATATCTTTAATATGATTTTTTTTTTCATTAGATCTATTATTATTCTTAAGAGTTCTTCATACTCAACATTAGGTTCTTGGAAAAAAACTTCCACAAATTAATCCTTTTTCAAAAAATAATATTTTTTAATGTCTTTTTTCCTAACTATTTTTTTCTATATTAGTAAAATTCAAAAATCCAAATCAAGTTTTACCACTAAAATAAAAATAATAAAAATTCTTTCATCTTATGTAATATTATGAAACCTAAAAAAATAATTTAATAATCCAAATTGAATTCTTCACTAAAAGATGGTATAATGTTTTTCCAACGTTCACCCACTTTTCATTCTGTTATTTGATTTACCTCCCCTTTATCAATAACTCTCATCACTTACACAGAGAAATATATACTATGCAATCAACTAATTAAGTTCTATTGCTTTTAAATATTGAATCTCAAAAAATTAAGAAAAAACTGTATTTTCAATAAGTAAAAAAATGTAAGTATTATTCAACAGTTTGCATGAGATCTGAATTAGGCTTTAGTGCATTACTCAAGTGATTCAAGATTATATAAGACATATACTAAAGGTTTAATTACTCATTTTATTTCTTATTGTAAAAACTTTACCTTTTATTACATATTATTTTTAATCTCTTTTAACGTCTACCTGTTTAATAAGTAGAAACTAAAAAGGATTAAAAATGTTATTTGTATTTATAGGGACTAAAATGGATTTATATATATATATATATATATATATATATATATATATATATATATATATATATAAGAATTAAAATGGATGATTTTCAAGTCTAGAGACTAATAATTAAAGTTTGTGTAATTATAAAAATTCCATGAGTAATTAAATCTATACTAAAGACTTAAGAAATTAAGGGCTTTTTTTTTTATGATCATGACATTACAATGAAATTGTCTTTGATGTAAATAGTAATAAATTTTGGTCAGTGAACATACTTAAAATAATTATTCACCTTTCAACACAATCTCTTTTTATATCCAAGGATCAATAAATATTCAAACCTTGAATCATTTAGTTAAAAAATATATGCGGTCATCACTTGTATCAATTGTTGTTGGTAGATTTGAAGGGTTTGAGCAATAGATTTGGAACTCTTGTTTCCCTACTAGGCAACAACCAAAGTCTTTCTCCAGAGCTTTCCCCATGGAATTCATTAGAACTTCAAAACAATAAATTTAATTTGGTTGTAACTTCCCAACTAGTTTCAAATAAATTGTAATTAATTAATTAGTAACCCAAATCTGACCTGGAAAAGGAAACCCATATTCATACCCCTTACAAAGCAGAGAAATTGAATATTTGTCAGCAGCACCAGAAATTTTCCTACGTAAAGGAAGGAGGGGGTAGTTGTTTGGCCCAAGCACCTGCACCCACATATAAAACATGGCAAGGTTTTAATTAATGTTGAGCCCATCGGTTTGGTGGACCGGTTGGAACATTGTTACAAAGTTCAAAATTTTGAACTTGAACTTGTGCAATGTAACTGTAGACATCAATAGTCATCGACCCCTCCAAAACCTTTGGGCATGTTATTTATTGAGCTTGAAAAAATATGGTTGTTGCAAGGATAAATACTCTGTTGTAAGACAGATTTGTCCTTGGACCCTTCACTGTGCTGTCAGTGGTCCTATACCTTAAACACTGATGAATTCGTATATGGTTCAAATGTGGCTTACAGGGTCACAACCACAGGTGTGGGTGTAAAAGATCAATTAAATTGTGTCATGCTAGAGAATTTTGAAATATAAAAAAAAAGGCTTCAGAGTTTTGCTGGCAAAGTATATGAATTGGCGTTGAGGCCAAGCAGAATTTATCATAGCAGGGGATTATATATCTCTCCAACTTCAAGAGAATTTAGCTCGATTGTTAAGTAAACTTCGCAAATTATATTTTAAATTTTTTAATATTATCTTTAATTCTTACATATATAAAAAAATCTTTAACGAAGACAACTTAACTTCATTTATATTATCATATGCTAAATCTTGAAAGTACCTGCAGCAGTTACTAGATTCGACATCCTATAGTCCTATATAGTATATACACAAAAGATGGGGAAAATGAGTTGAGGCACTGCAATTCATCAAAATATTAAATTAGTGATTAAAATTATAGTCACCAATTATTTTAATTCATTGTTTGATTTTGCCACAAGGCTGGCCTGGAACCAATAATCAAAATAAGGACTCGCAATTAATTTTATTTTTAAAAAATCTGTAAAGAAGCACAATATCCTTTATATGCATACTTCAATAACATTAAAAATATTTGTATTATCTCCTTTCTGAAATAAAAATAAATGAAAAGAAATAAAAAATTGTAAAATTTTACTTTTGATTTGATAAGATAATTATTTAAAAAAGTGGCCAATGCAAAAAAAAATCTCAGCGGGAATAAGAAATAGTTTTAATTTGATCGATAAATTTTTTAAATTTATTTATTAGGTTCAATTTGACCAATTTTTTTTAAATATTCTAATTAAATTCCTTATTTTTAAAAATAGTTTTAACTTGGTCATATTTAAAATTAAGTTTGGTGTCATTTTTCTTTCCTTATCTCCGATTAATGAGACAAAATTAAATTTTAGATGAGGCCAAACTGAACCAATTTTAAAAAAATAAATGCCCTAATTGAATCTTTTAAGAAATAAAGAAACAAAATTGAACCTAAAAAATATATTAAATAATTTAAATAGTAATTAAACCTAAAAATTAAAAGAATAAAGTAGTAAATTTAGTATAAATTTATTATTATTTTTTTATTTTTTACATTCATTTTAAAAAAATTATTTTATAGAGATAATACCTATTTTTTCATGGGACAAATTCATTTTTATTACATATATAAATAAAAACAAAAAAAAATTGTGGGGGAAATTGCCCTCACATCATAACACGTGCATACGCCACTGATTTCATAAAATAAAAAAATCAAATAAAAAATTATTTGATGGCAAATTAATTAAAAAGAAACTTACCAACATGATATGACATAATTAATAAATAATTTTATCACTTAAACATATGATTATGAGTTCGATCTTTATTTCGATGTGTATAAAAAAATATTACTTGAAAAAAAAATCAGCCTGTTAAATGAATCTCATACCTCAAAAGATTGATATTTAACTTTGGTTAAAAAGTACCTAGTTTACCCGAAATTAAAAAGAAACTTCAATGAAGCTGACCGAAGGAAAAACTAAAGCCTTGCATCTTAAGGTAGTGTAATTTCTCAATATCATACTAAACATATAAACGTTTATCTAAAATCATGTTAGATAGTGTAATTTTAGATGATTCAATATTCAACCAAGCTATAAATTGTGTCCCTAATTTTTAAGATCAAACTTTAAGTAAACTAGAGGCCCAACCCAACAAGCAAACACAAGAATTTATTGATGAAACTTGGCCTAACAAAAATTTCTTATACTAAGAGACAACAAAAATCGCTAGAGATCTTCCGCAGGAGATCATAACTTATAACTTAAGTCATATCTTCTTCCAATAGGAGTTGGCTAGAGATAAAATAAACTTTTTGTTAGGCATGACACTTTGTGGTCGCAATTGCGGTTGCAACTGTTTTTGACAACTATATATGTTTGTGAAGATCTATAGTTGCAGTTAAATATTGCAGGAAAAGCAAAACTTAACATGATTTCTTGGATGCATAGGTTCAGAGAATCTTGTTGATCAAGGAAATTCAAGTTCATCTCAATGGTGCTACACTACTACCATTAATGCATATTTAGTGTGTAAACTAAGGAGTATGTTCTGTAAAAGAATGAAAGAGAAAATAAAGCATTCACAGATGTATCAGTAAGAACCAAGCCAAAATCACGAGTATGCTTTGAATCCACAGCCAACATATATTCTTTGCTTTTACGAATAAGTCAAATCTTAATTAACGGAGTTACATGCATCAAATCCTACATAGATGACTACAAAACCGAGAAACCAGTGTCCTTACATTAGGGGGAATGAAGATAGCCTTGAAGAAGTATCATCCCCATAAATCTATATCAAAGCAGTGTAATTTTACAAGAACACGTTGCAAAATCTGACTAGAGTACACTCCAAACGAGTAATTTTAAAAACTCCAGTGGCTAGATTCACCTTCCACTGTCCTTCATCTAGATGCATTTAATGTGTACACAATTTCAACATATCTTTCACCACCTGTTCAGCACCAGCTATGTAATTTCAAGAATACACAAGGGGTGAGAATACATAATTCTCCATAGGACAGAGTTCACAGCAAAGTAAAATTTCAGTAGACACATTCAAAAATCCAAGCAGAAATAGGTTTTCAAACCGGACATATACCAATAGCTGTAACATTTCATTATTACTAAAAAAAACATAGTCAAACACACTGCGTTTAATTTCACTAGTCAGCACTCAACATATTGGATAACTGGATAAGAGAGTTCAATTTATATGAATAATATCGAATTCTAAATCTGAATATGTAATTATATTAATATTTATATGAATAATTTTGTTATTTATGATAATCTTATCTGACTTAAGTATAATTTATCTTGCATAAAGAATAGATATGATCTAAAAAAAATTCAATAGCTGTTTGGAAAAGAATAGGATAAGATCGAGTACTACGTGTTGTTGAGGGTTTCCTAGCATACCACCACCAATAATCTTAGACACTCCGCTACCTAATTATGTAGGTTAGTTAGGTCTAGTTGGAATAACTCCGCCAATCCAACACCAGTAACTAGCTACAGGTAGTGGTCTTGTGCACAAACAACACGATATATAATCAATTGCGCAATAACAATGATGTGATTGTGCCTGGAGATTAAATCAGAAGAACTTTCAATTCTTAGCTTCCCAATTCCTACAATGCGAACTCATCAATACTCATGAGACACTTCTTACTATATATTCTTCCACCATGTACATATCAAATAATTTAAATTTAAATTTTAAATTTTTAAGATATTTTTTAATTTAAAAATGATATTTTCTTATTTTTAAGATGTTATTTAGAATTAAAAATATTATCTGTAGATTAGAAATTTATTTCTCCTTTAACATTAGGATGTTAGACATATATATAGAAGTTTTTTAGAAGAGAAAAATCACTCAACTTAAAAAGATATTATCACCATAAGTGAAAGAGGGGATTATATGGAGGGAATATGTGCCAGCAGTTTGTTCTAAAATTTTGTTGTGATATAGGGATGAGGGTTTAAACTATATTAAACAAACAAATTCAAAATTATAGATGTAAGAATGAAGGTCCAAATCACGTTAAAATAAATTTGTTATCTTTCATATTTTTTTTTATGGTGTTAACCTTTTGTTTTGTGGTGTATTTTCTCATTAATATAAATAGAAAAGATAATAAATTTATTTAATGTGATTTGAATTCTCATCCATGTTTCCCTACCTTAAAAACACATCTCATTGTCATTATTGGAAAAACACACATCTTCTTTTATACATGTGTTTTCTCACTTCTTTTTAAAAAATATAAAAACACACATCTTCTCCATGTTAAACAAATTGGTAAATGATTTTTTTTTAATAGCTTCAAACATTTTTTAAATCCTATTTAAAATAACATTTTTTTAAAATCATTAACTTTTAACTTTTTTATATTTATTTTCTTTTTGTCCTTGAACATTTATTTCTTTTTCTTTTTTAATCTTTTCTATTTAAGGTAAGAATTTATTATTTTTATCCTTTATATAATTTTACATTTTTTCAGTTTCTTTAACATTTTATCAAATACTTATGATTCAATTAGTTATAAAAGCTATCTAGCTTTTCAACATTCAAGTAACGTTTAGCTACTAGTTAATTTTTCAATTTTCAATTAACTTTTCGACTAGTTTTATCAAACATAATCTTAAACCACTTAAAAAAAAACTTTTGTGAAACATTACTAATAAATCAAACAACTAGTTGAAAATGTTTACTAACAATACTCTTAGACAATATAATAGAATTTTGTTTTGTGAATTTAATTCTTTGTTCTTTGTTTTCAATTAATTTTCTTTCAATCATCCCTTTTTAATTAATGTGTGCATAATGTATAGTACTATAAAAGATTTTAAAGTATTAAGTAATCATTAATTAATCCCTTGATACTTAAAAACTTAACTTCCTTTATTACTTTTTTTACTAGATACCCTTACTCTTAAGTACATTTTAATTACATGCAACAAATTATCCTTCCTTTCTTTTCAATCCAGACAACCTTATAAGTTATAACTATACATTTTTCCCTTTCCTAAATTCCAAAAGATGAAGCTGAAAAGAAAGCCCAAATAGTAGAGGAGCTGTGGACTAATGTCGTAATCGCAGTAGCGGTAATTGTGTATATTGAACTTGGTAGAGACACACATGAAACAACACACTTGAAATAAAGGTGGTTTAATGTTCAATTGCGATGTAATGTGATGAAGGTGACGTTACGATAGTGTGGGTCTTCCACATCAGTTTCCATCATAGCCTTAGGGAATGAATTATTCAAGAAAGTTAGGATTATAAATTTGAGTATACTATATATATATGCCTTGTAAATGCTACATAGTTTTATTGCGCTCTTTCAAATTTGAGACCACTTATAAATGAAAATGCGGTTAAGCTATCTTTCTTGACCTCGTTATAGCACGAGTGTTACGTAAATACTTAAAACACGTCTCTTTAACACTAGCTTTGATCTTACATGGTTGCTGAACCGGTACGAAAGTTGTTATTGTGAATACGATTTGTTTTATGTTGTCAAAATCGTGTTATTTTCTTGTCTATCGTCGAACATCCGATCCATCTTATGCGTCCACATCGAAATGATCATAGTCACTGTGACAATTTAGCCAAACCCACCACAAACTATATATCATCTTCACACCACAAATTTGCTGACCAATTAAAGATTACAACCACGGTGCGTTATAACTTTTAAGATGGAGAAGTTGTTAATTAGACAATCAACTGATTCTACGATGTAGATATTTGTATAAGTCTTTGAGAGAGATTATGAAAATATTTTATGATGTTGTTATTAACATTGACTTTTTTTTATTATCGAAAAAAATGATTTTCAACGAAATATTGATAAATAGTCTTTTAATAGACTATTTTAACTAAAATATAGTCTTTTGATTAATTATCCAATGATAGAAGAAATGAAAATTTGGAAAATATCAAAATGTGGAAAACATTAAGCCACAAGAAGATATCAATAGTAAAGATTGAAGATAAGTTACAAAAGGTGAAGATAGAAGAAAAAACATGTTAGGACAATGTTTTTCATCAACATTTAAATTCCAGTTTTTATTTTCCTCTAAACTCTTTTACTTTTTTTAATCTTCATTTCTTTTCAAAATTTTTACTATTCAAATTCCTACTTCTTATTATTATTGAAATTTTTATTAGAATTATTATCAAAATACTATTTGAATTATCATTGAAGGTAATACTCAAGGGTCTACCAAGAGGATAAAAGGTCTCTAAAGAAAGAATTCCTCAAATATATCTATAGGATTATGTTTATTAACCAAAATAAACACAAATTTTACGATTAATAAATGTGTACCCACTTACATAAGTTGTTTAAGTTTATTTCAACTTGTTATCTAGGATAACTTATGCAAACAGCTTATAGTTTACACAAAAATAATTAATTCAATCTTATATGCACCTTGATTTAAAAAAAACTTATATATCAAAATATTTGCATGATAAGTAATTAAGTATTGAATAATATCTTATTCAAAAATATTTAAATTAAATTGTTGATCCAAACCAATTCCTTGGCATGTAATCATAACAGTTTGTGTACATACTGAGGTAATGACCAAGTCTTTCCTTGAGCTAACTGTTTAGACGATGCCGATCATATAGGTCAGAGTCTTGGTATTGCTAAGTCGAGATGAGGCAAGTTGACAATCGATCTAAAATAGTTGTATAGTTTATTTTTCAATATTAGTTATTAATTTTTTTAGAATAAAAATATTTGTATAGTGTTTGTTTAGACAATTTTTTTTTATAACGCTGATAGAATAAGAGAATAGGAAGATAAAATAATTTGAATTTTTTCAATAAGCTAAAATCAACTTATATATTTCACTTTATATAAATTTTCTCATTTAACAACTCCAAAAAATAAATAATTGACGTTGGGTCCTTGCCAAAATTTTAAAGGTAGTTGTTATGTATTATATCTTACTTTTATTTCGATATAATATAAAAAATTTTAATTTAATCATTGCGCTGTAGTTAAATTAATATGGAGTTTTTTTTATCAAATATAAAAAATGAATTGAACGTAGATATTTCTGTTGAGACTAAAATTATAAGTGATACTTATTTAATTTAATTTTATATTATATTGTATTTAAATTCAAGCATATGGTATTATAATAAAAATGGTAATGATAAATATTAAAACAATTATATGTAAGCTAAACCAAAAAACACAAATATATAAAAAGTTGATTTAAAAATTGAAAACAAATGTCAGTCAAAAAATATATTTCAACCTTCTATAATAAAGAATAAGATCCTCGATGACATATTGTGTGTGAAACATTCACCCCTTAAAAGTCTAACAATAATATATTGTGCACGTAACATGTTTTTTTAGGTTGGTTTGATCTCATAAATAAAGTAGATACTGAAATTCACAATTAAAAAGGTGGGGAACTCTTCAAGGAGCGGTAATGTGGGTCTTGGCTTGGTGGGTTGGCCAACAAAAAATGGTGGGATGGACTAGATAATTTAACATGTTAATTCATATTATCATGTCTCCCCTAATCTGTTGATCTATCATTTTTTTTTAATTGAAAATACTAATAAGTATTTTTTAGTCTTTATTCAAAGATGATGAGTGTTTTCCAACCTATTAAATCAAAGACTAATTTTATTTGTAATACTAATAAGTATTTAAGTTTTGGATTATTACTTTTATTTTTTTATAACACTATTCAAAAATCAAAATACATATTTTTTATATTATTTTATAAATTAAATTCCTCTAATACTAATAGAAAAATTTATATTAAAATTAATTTGAATAAATAATTGATATACTTTACATTCTCTAACTAAAATTGTTCATTTTAATTAATTTTATGCAATAAGATTTTTTTTTTTTTTTTTTAGCAGTTTGGTCCACCAATCCACCAACCTCTTAGCGGGATGGGTCAAAAGTTTCAATCTGTCCCGCCTCATTTTTAACGGACTAGTGGCAAAGCGGGCTAAAACCCGATTGGCCCCCCTTTGCTAATGATAAGCACTTAGCATGGATATGAATTCAAAATGCTCACAAGCCACACTTATGCACTCACAGAGGCCATGCTAATTAGGACTTCCTCGTCTGCATAACAATATTGAAGCTACACATTTATCTCCATTTTTTTCCCATGGTCTGGTGATCCTACAATTCAAACAAGTACAATTTGTTCGTAAACATCAACCGTCAAACTAACACCTACTTTCCAAATTATATATTTTTCAAGATTTCCAATACCTGATATGGGAGATACCTGCTTACAAATAATTTGCCCTCTAGTACCCAAAATTACAATATGATGAACTATCTCATTCCTTACAATAAAATGAAGGTCCATAATGAATTTCTAATGAAGCAATGAAGTAATCTTCCCTTGCAATGCTTTGCTTACAATTGCTGATTTCATTGGGAGTGAATCCAAACCATTCTGATGAAGTGCCCTGATCTAATGCAAACAATACTCACAGATGTTAATTAAATTTCTCCCCTTCGAGAAGTGAATGAATTGAGGAGGAACATGTTGCACTCACAGTCTATGTAATCTACTAAGTTTGCCACTAGTGGGTGATGTAATTCTAAATCAGATGCATGTAAGATCTCTTTTAAATATATAAAATGAAGCGAGACACTGATAGATAAACTCGAGTCTCTTCAAATGCACATTATCAGTATATCTTGAAATCTGCATCACCAAATGTTTAGATCAGCTACCCTGACCTTATGTTTCTGAAAAATTGAAGTGAGATAAACCAGAGTAACCTCCCTGTACGTTTCTCTCACAGGCAGGATATCATGGACCCTTAAGTCCTTAGTTTTAACCAATTACAAGAAACTTATAATCACATGTCAAAATCTAAAGGGAATAACTCAATTACACGTCATGCAACACTTTAAAAGTCCTATTTAAATCAAAATTATAGCAACCAAATATTGTTGAAATAACAAGTGTGACTAAAGAAGTCACACATTAAATAAGAATAAGAAAATTAAGCAACATATAAATGTAAAGAATCCAAATTTCCTATTAATATCTAAATATTTTGGGTTTGAAATGATGTGATTTCAAATTCACTTGTGTGTTTTACTTATGGTGTATTATTTGAGATCTCTTGAAACTCTCCGGACAAAGTTATCTCAACCGTGACAAACCCAACATGTATATGCGTTTCTTTTTGGTAGTTCCTTAAATAACCTATTAGAATAAGAGTTTAAGTTGCGTGAGTTTGCCCAAAAAATTCCGCATTTCCAGGCTATAGTTGAGTAACCTCTTTTCTACGGAGAAAGAATAATTTATTCGTACTATTATTTTGGAGAATGAATTCACAATCGAAGTACCTGAAAAAAAAAAGTTTTATTTGTCGAGTGTAATCAAACATGTCAGATAAAACTAATGGAGATGGTGACTCTAGTCCCTTGCATATTATATGCAATTCAAATAAGGAAAATTCAGTTAGAGAAATAAATCAGAGAAGTGAGAATTAAAATTAATTACCGCAAAATAACGAAAATAACAAATCAAGGAAGGTATTTAAGACCACCAAAAGAAAGAAAGCAAAAGGAAAGCACTATTTTGGTGAATACTATATGTTTCCTGGTTTATATTACATGTAGAATCGCTGTTAGATTATTGCATTGGTGCATTAAAATAGAAAGACTTTAGACAAAAGGGTCTCTTAGTGTGAAGAAAAGGAAAGGAAAACAAGATTACTTAAACAAGAGAAAATGCGCTCTTTGTTGGATAACATGTTTGACTAGCTAGCCAAATAATTAAACATACCATTACCTGTGCCCCTGCAAAAAAACACCCGTATTTCCGAGGGAAAATATTCCGTCGGTAACTCTAGAAATAAAGGTTACTGTAATTTATTTTTTAGTATATTAATTAATTAAATTTTACAAAACCTAAGAGCTTAAAGCGCACGTGCACTCATTCCGTCGGAAATACTTTTTTTTTTAAGTGTGCTTTTTGTCCTATCGATCCCATCTACGATGTCCTTAACCGTTGTTTCTCCTTTTAAAACAAATGACAAAAGTATAGGTCCTAAATAGTGTTGGATTACTTTTGTAGGAAATATTTTTTAGGAGAGGAAGAGATGTAGAGAATTATTTTTATGGAATGAGTTGCTACTGCAGAGCTCAAGAATGTATTAGAAGAAAGGATTAGAAGTTGTTATTGATGTTGTTGTTATTAGTTGTTACAAATGCTAGGATCTCATGGCTATTTATACTAGTCCATGGATGCATCTAGATTTATTTAGAAAATAGAGAGCCTAGAATCTTCTACTCTAGTGGCTCATTTTCTATCATATTCTAGAATCATCAAGTACATGAGAAATATAGGGTTCTCTAAAATCATCAAGTGTAGGAAAATATAGAATTCGCTAGAATATCCAAGAAGTAGGCTTCTCTAAAATATTCATGAGAGATGTAAGTGAATGCATTAATTCCAACACTCCCCCTTAATGCATTTGCTTGATGACTCCGATGCGTTCTCGTAGATTGCAGAATCTCTGTCTTGGAAGTGGCTTGGTAAAGATATATGCTAATTGGTCTTCTGACTTGCAATGCTTTAATTTGATATATTCATTCTCGTGAGCTTCACGAATAAAATGATACTTAATTTTAATGTGCTTTGACCTTTCATTACTCACTTGATTTTTGGCGATATCAATGGCGGCGGTGTTGTCGCAGAATAGGACAGTTCCTCCTTGTTGATGTTCACCAATATCTTCAAGAATTCTTTGCATCCATATAGCTTGACAAGTTGTCTTTGTTACTGCAATGTATTCCGCTTCTGCAGTGGATAAGGATACCGTCTTTTGCTTCTTTGATATCCATGCACATATGCTTGATCCGAACATAAATGCATAGCCTGTAGTACTCTTTGAGTCTTCTACACATCCACCAAGATCGCTATCTGAGTAGGCAATTAAATTTGAAGCTGCTCCGGCTTTGTAGAAGATGCCATAATCTTGCGTACCTTGCAAGTATCTTAACACTCTCTTTGCAACACCAAAGTGTATCTGACTTGGCTGGTGTGAAAATCTTGAGAGTAGACTTGTGGCGAACATGATGTCCGACCTTGTATTGGTTAAGTACATCAGACTCCCAACCAAGCTTTTGTACAGAGTGCTATCTACTTTCTTCGCTCCATTATTTAGCTTCAATTTCTCGTTCGTGTCTAAGGGTGTGGATACTGGATTGCAATTCGTCATGTTGAACTTCTCAAGTATGCTTTTTGTGTATTTTTGTTGAGAGATGAATATTCCTTCAGCTCCTTGAGAAACTTCAATGCCCAAGAAATAGTGTAGAAGTCCCAAGTCCGTCATTTCATATGTCTTCATCATATCTTCTTTGAAATTCTTCATCATTCTTCCATTGCTGCCTGTGAAGATCAAATCATCAACATAGAGAGAGCAAATAAGGATATTACCTTCATCTTTCTTCACATATAATGTGGCTTCGCTCTTGCTTTTAGAAAATCCATTTTTGAGGAAATAGTTGTCAATCTCCTTGTACTAAGCTCTTGGAGCTTGCTTTAGCCCATAAAGAGCTTTCTTCAGCCTGTAGACTTTGTTTTCTCCCCCTTTCACCAAAAAACCTTCTGGTTGCTCGACATAGATTTCTTCTTCTAGCTTTCCATTCAGGAATGCCGACTTGACATCAAGTTAATAGATTCTCCATTGCTTCTGTGTTGCAAGAGAAATTATGGTTCTTATGGTTTCCATCCTTGCGACGGGAGAGAATGTCTCAAAGAAATCAATCCCAGGTTTTTGAGTGAACCCTTTTGCAACAAGTCTCGCTTTGTGCTTCTGGACTTTGCCGTCTGGATTGACTTTTGTTTTGTAGATCCACTTCAGGCCAACAATCTTCCTTCCTTGTGGTTGATCGACCAACTCCCAAGTATCATTTTTCTCGATCATATGTATTTCCTCCTTCATTGCTTGTCTCCAAACATCATATTTTGCTGCTTCTTCAAATGTTGAAGGCTCAACAACCATGAAGTTGCAATTTTCGTAGATGTCACTTAGCCTTCTTGTTCTCAATGGAGGAGAATCTTCATCATCACTTGAGTCTTGATCTCCCACTTGTTCTAGCTCTTCTTCATTTGTGGGTGGAAGTCTCGATTGAGTGACTTGAATATCATCAACTTGTTTTTCCTTCCAATCTCATACTGCATTTTCATGGAAGACACATCTCTACTAACAATCAGCTTGTTAGTATTCACATTATACAGTCTATATGCTTTCGCGTCAGAACTGTATCCAATGAATATGCATTTCTCGCTTTTATCATCTAACTTAGTCCTCTTTTGAGAAGGAACATGAGCATAACAAATGCAACCAAAAATTCTTAAATGACTTACAGATGGCTTTCTTCCGGTCCATGCTTCATATGGTGTCATGTTCTTCACTGCTTTTGTGGGGCATCTATTTAAGATGTAGACCACCGTATTAACAGCTTCTACCCAGAACTTCTTTGGCAAGTCCTTCTCTTTTAGCATAGCTCGAGCAATCTCCACAATAGTCCGGTTCTTTCTTTGGGCAACTCCATTTTGTTGAGGAGTATAGCCGACTGTGAGTTCTTTTTGAATCCCTTCATTTTTGCAGTACTCTTCAAATTCTTGTGAGGTGTATTCACCTCCACGGTCATTTCTTATCCTCTTTATTTTGCAATCAATTTGCTTCTCAACAAGGGCTTTAAATGCCTTGAAGATTGTCAAGACATCTGATTTTTCTTTCAGAAAATAAACCCAAGTCATTCATGAATAATCATCAATAAAGAGTAAGAAGTACCTTTGTTGCCCCAATGAAGGCGTCTTCATAGGTCCGCATAAGTCGGTGTGAATAAGCTCCAATGGTGCACGAGCTCTCCTCGATCTTCCTTTGGGGAATGGCTCTCGATGTTGCTTGCCCATTATACAAGCTTCGCATGGATTCAAGTTGCTTCGAATTTCTGGAAGACCATTCACCATGTTCTTTTGCTTGAGAAGTTTTAGCTCGTTGAAGTTGAGATGACAAAATCTTTTATGCCAAGTCCACGAGTCATCAGCAACTTCAGCTCTTAATGCTTGATATTGTAGCTTCAGAGGGGAATTTCTATTTCTCTCCATTGTTACTTCAACAATTGGATGCTCGGGCTTCTTAGAGTCATAAATCCTACAGTGATTGTCTTGGAAGATGACATTATAGCCTTTCTCCATCAGCTGGCCAACACTTAATAAACTGTGTTCCAAGTCAGGAACTAGGAGTAGATCATGGATGTATTTGACTCCCTTCTTTGTAGCCACTGCAATTGTCCCTTTTCCTTTTGCCTCCACAACAACTCCATTTCCCATAGTTACTTTAGATTTGACTGTTGTGTCTAGATTTAGGAAAGCTTTTTCATTTCCAGACATATGGTTAGTGCACCCACTATCAATGTACCATATGTCATGTTTAGCATGAGTGGCTAAGAGGGATGCATAAAATAAATTTTCTTCTTCCTTTTCTTCAGAAAAATTAGCTTGCTCCTTACTTTTATTTTTAAATCTGCAATTCTTCTCAATATGATTGAATTTATTGCAGTAATTGCATTTAGGCTTTCCTTTATGCCAGCAATCTTCAGTTGAGTGATTATTTCTATTGCATATCTTGCAAGATGGTTTAGAATTGGTACCTCTTTCATTTGAGTACTCCTTCTTTGTCTACCGATCTTGCTTTCCTTGAAATTGTTGTTTGTGTTCTCCCTTCTTCACAAATTTATGATCTTTCTCCTTGGCTTTGGACTGAAAAGCATTCTCGTTTGGTTGTTCTCCTTGCTTGAATCTTCTCTTCTCATGGGCTTGAAGAGGACCCATCAATTCTTTAATCGTAAGAGTGCTAATATCCTTTGTTTCTTCAATCACGGTGACAATATACTCATATTTATCTGTCAAGCTTATGAGCATCTTCTCTACCACTTGTTGATCAGTAATATTATCACCATAGTTTCTCATTTGATTAACAATCTCCATTACTCTAGCATGATAATCTTGTACATTTTCAGAATTATTCATTTTTAAATTCTGAAAATCTCGTTTAAGAGTTTGGAGATTGATAATTCGTACCTTTTCATCACCGTGAAATTCTCCTTCAAGGATTTCCCAAGCTTCTTTGGATGTCTCTGCCCTTGAAATCCTCATGAAGATTGATTTTGAGACTCCCATTTGAATCTTGTTCAAGGCACTTGCATCCTTGCATCGTATGACCTCCAGTTTCATCTTCTCGTCTTCGGAAAGACCATCTTCATCTTTCGGTTCTTTAAAACCCGTCTCCACAATATTCCATAAGTCTTCTACCTTCAAGACTGTTTTCATCTTGATCTTCCAATAATCATAATCTTCACCATCGAAGAATGGAAGAGAAGATGTAGAAGAACCAACACTAGATTGTGTTGAGAATGACATGGTGGAAATCAAACCTGCTCTGATGCCAATTTGTTGGATTACTTTTGTAGGAAATATTTTTTAGGAGAGGAAGAGATATAGAGAATTATTTTTATGGAATGAGTTGCTACTGCAGAGCTCAAGAATGTATTAGAAGAAAAGATTAGAAGTTGTTATTGATGTTGTTGTTAGTTGTTACAAATGCTAGGATCTCATGGCTATTTATACTAGTCCATGGATGCATCTAGATTTATTTAGAAAATAGAGAGCTTAGAATCTTCTACTCTAGTGGCTCATTTTCTATCATATTCTAGAATCATCAAGTACATGAGAAATATAGAGTTCTCTAAAATCATCAAGTGTAGGAAAATATAGAATTCTCTAGAATATCCAAGAAGTAGACTTCTCTAAAATATTCATGAGAGATGTAAGTGAATGCATTAATTCCAACAAATAGCACTTTTAAGCAGGAAATTTGGTTATATGTGCGGTTATAAGTTACCGAAATTACAGATTTAAATAGTTAAAAAGAGGCATAGTATATTTGGTATATATACAAATACAAAGTGAATGATGCTAGATAGACATTTTTGTACTAGTCATATATACAAAAATAAATATATATGAATGTAAAAATCACTTGACACATCTAAAATATCCCTTTGATGCGGTTTCAAAGGCAAACGATACTAACTATATTCGAATTGCATCATAAAAAAAAAAAACTATATTTGAATTGCTTGGGCATAAATAGTACACGTCCTACTTTCAAAAACCTATTGCCTTGGCAACTTGATCATAATTATCTGCGAGAATTAGGTGCACGTGGACGTGGTGGTGTTAATTATAACTAGTGCCCCATATGTATAAAAATTATTGAATGGTGAGAACGATTCATTTGAATCTTCCTAAACCCATATAGAAAGTGAGGACACAGATTGAATTAAGTGGGACATTTAATATAGCAATAGCATTTTGTATGTTGAAGATGATCATGAATTGGAAAGAGCTTCACATGGCCGACCCAGATGACGATAATGACAGTAAGTGTAGTCGTATATATCTCTGTCGTCAGTACGACTGATGAAACTGATAAAAAGCAGTAGCATTATTTATCTTCATATTGGAGAGAGAGATACGGTGTTGTTAATTAGCTGTAGGGGGGGACCCCAGTTCTGAAGGTTGTAGATGAAAGGTCTATTCCAAATAGGGACATCCATTTGGGGGCCCTTCTTTATACGCATGCTCAGACTGAGAGTGCAGATCATTGTTTCAAATTATATGAAATTAAGGATGGAGATGGAGCATTTAGATTTTAGACTCTAGCGCTGAAATATAAAATATCTCACTTCGAAGCATTGGATTAGTTCAAATAGTAGTCTTAATCATCATGATCAACACTCCTCTCAATGCTTATATATATACATTGACCTGAAATAAAGTTACTATGCCACTATGTTATAACATGATAACATTATTTCTACAGATATAACTAGTGTCATTATAACAAGTAAACATTATTTATCCATTGTCTTAAAGTGAATTTTATTATGTTTTGCAATTTAGTCCTTCAATAAAAATAAGATCTTTTTAAGTTTTAAAAATATGTTTCCTAGATACTTTGTAAGACTGATAACCTCCTAGGGTTCTAGGATCAATGTCCCGTGAGATTGATATTTCTTATGATCGATAACTCTTATGATCAACATAAAAAATGAACTCCTCAACCCAAAGGAGCATCAATCTTAAGAATTGTTTTGAATTTTTTTCAGCAAGGTGAGCTGTTTTTTAATTTTAAGAACTTTTTTAGAGGCTATAATTAACCCAACAGTAAGTCGTATTTACTTTTTATTTTCTTTTAGGATAGGTTAATATATATATATATATATATATATATATATATATCATGCCAGAACATTTTTTTACATGAGAATATAATAACAACTAATAACAATCATTAGATTATAATTAAAAATAATAAATGATTGAGAATAAAATATTTAAAAATTAAAATTAAAATCTAATATAATTTTTGAATCTCTAAAAGATTTATTAAATAAATAATGTTTTAAAATATCTTAATTAATATAATAGTTGTTATTGTTACCACCTCGTACCTTCATCAGTGTCTCAATATATATAAAAGTAGGAGTTCTACACTGTACAAGTTGTCCAGCAAAATAATTACATCGAAACAGAACCAGTGTCCCTTAAAACAGAATCTGAGTTCCTTGTGTATGATCTATCTATATTTCTACTACTATGGCAATTAGGATATAACTCCGATTTAGGTATGTATGCACCGAATCGAATTCATATACTAGTCATATTTACTTCTTATAATTAATATTTTTGCTGATATAAGTGGATTAATGGTGGCCCACCTAGAAGAAATCATTCAAATAGATCTCACTTGACATATTTTCACTACAAGAATTTTAGAAATTAGCTAAAAAATTAGTAGTTAATTTGTAGTTAATCTCTAGTAAAAAGAATTAACTATAAAATTGCTATAATATTATTGGTAGCATGAAACAAGTAGCTAATTAACTAGGGGGAAATCCTAGTTAATTTTAAAAAATTATAGTTATTTTCTAGTTAATTTATAGTAATATATTGTTTAATTTTTCTTTATTTCTAACTATGTTACTAGGTTATTTTCATAGTAATTTTGTAGCTAATTTATAGCTAAAATTTTCTATATCTATAGCAATTTAAAAATCATTTCCTAGTTAATTTGTAACTAATTCATAGTTAAATTGAATATATATATATATATATATATATATAAATTTAAGAGAAATTTTTTTAACATTCACAAAAATAGAGAAAATTTTATAATACTTGAAATGTATCCGTGAAGTAACAACTTAAATTTCATTCCCTGAATAACAAAGCAAGAAAAACTTGAAATGTATCCGTTGAGGCAGAGCCTACAAACTTAAATTTCATTCCCCGAGTAACAAAGCACCTCCGTTAGAGATGTTTAAACACATATTAACATATTCAGAAAAAACCATACAAATAGTTCTTTAACTTGAGTAATTTGTATTATTATTTTTGTCATAACATGACCAGGTAAGCATGCTCTAATACCATTTCTTTCAAAAGTTCCGCGACTTGAATGTCTCCAACTTCTGAAGAGTGAAAGAACCTTCTGAATCAATCAATTGTTTAACTTCCTTAGCAATAGGATCATATCTTGGCATATTAACAGACTGCAACTTTGCCTCTTCAATCAAACTCTGCATTACATTATATATATATATATATATATATGTGTGTGTGTGTGTGTGTGTGTGTGTGTGTGTGTGTGTGTAACACTAACTGTCCATAAAATTTGGAGATGAAATTTTGGAGACTTTTAGCTCATCAAAATTTGGGAACTCAACTAAGCAAGATGAGATCATGATCTTGGTGTCTCCATAAATAATGGAGGTCCTGATGGATATGCATCATCGGGGAATAACCCTGTAGAAGTTGATTCTTTATGCTAGACAATTCATCCTGGTAAATAAGAAATAAAAAACACGTTATCTCCAAATACTTATACACCAGCACACAGCCTACATATTGAGCCCACAACCCCATACTTTCACACTGCATTGCAACTTCTGCTAAATGGTCCACATGTTGTGCATACTTCACAAGTATTATTTTCTAAAAGGAAAGAAAAATATACTTCAATAGTTTCCAAAACAAATGTGTGCGCATGTGCCACTGGAATACATACAGAGAACAAAAATGAAAAAATTGAACCAGAAGCAACCATTTAACTTCATATGTACACAAATCCTTAAGTATCTTCATATGTAGGGGACAAAGTTAAAAAAAAAACTACTTAAGCATAATGCAGAAACTGTAATAGTATATGTTCAGGATATGCATCATCACCATCAAAATAGAACTCTGGTCTTAGTCCTTTGGTTGGATGAAACCCAGGTTTTATCTGTGACACTGTACTTGTGAGTATTATGAGAGCATCTATATCTAAAATTAAGACTTGTTGATACTCCAACATATGTACACAAATCCTGATTCTACTGCCATGGTTACAAAGCGAACAAGGTAAGTAACAAGTTGTAAAAGGAAAGAACTAAGGTAAATACACTTAAGCCAACAACATTCTTCAAATTATAACGAGCTT
This sequence comes from Glycine latifolia, assembly GCA_013407115.1. NCBI lineage: Eukaryota > Viridiplantae > Streptophyta > Magnoliopsida > Fabales > Fabaceae > Glycine > Glycine latifolia. Next base: position 7,061,736 of record CM023957.1, read on the forward strand.
TCCATTGACAAAACTAAAAAGAAACTGAAAATTATGTATGGGAATCGAATTATAATGCATCTTTGGATCTGAAATATTTGTCATGCATCATCACGTCAGTTTATAGAAATTTGATTGCATTTGGAACTTAGTGAGCAACTCATGCCAAATGGTACTCAGTTTTTTTCGTCAAAAAATTGTATCCAATCAAAACTACTTGCCTGCAATTCAAGGGGCAAACAACCATGTAGGGGAAGGATTATAGCATCCATGCAAGTACCTTCCTCCGGAGCACAAACCTTGTCTACTAACTTAGATACCAACTTCTCTATGTCATCCTACATGAAGATCATTGAAACTTATTCAATCATCACATCATATCAGAAACTAAGGAATTTTGGATACAGGTTAATTCTTGAAAACAAATGCTTACAGACACAAAAAAAGGGAAAGAAATCTCAGGAAACTTTAAATAAAAAAAAGGATTATTTCCCCTAACTAAGTTATAATCAAAACATGCACTAAGATTTACATTTTGGAGTAGAAAAGTATAGGGTAAATATAACATAACAAAATCATGCACCAGATATTAATTGTATAGTTTCAAATGATAAGACTAACTTATTAAACTATCTTCAACCATAAAAAATGACCTGCAACTGGAATTGCCGGCAAGTTACAATTGGAGTAAACACTAACCTGCAATCAAATAATCACCACCAAGCAATCATTAAACTAGAAGGAACTTTACCGAGAATTCCGATAAGCTATGCAAACAAAAAACGAAAGATAACCACAAAGTTACGTTGTTATATTTATATAGTGTCACCTTACGCCACCAGGGCAACAAACCAAACCTACCAAGATGAAAAGTTAGGCACATACTGCTTTCACCAGAGTTTAAGTCCTCATGCAATTTTTACATCACACTTGGAACATTGTCTGAATTCGATATTTAAGGATATACTTCTTCTCTACGGTTGAAAAACATAAAGCAACTCATACTTTAGATATCAACCTCATAAAGTTTCTTTAGACAGCCTGTGGATTCAATGGGGAAGCGCCTCGACAAGAAAAGCAACCTACATCATTCTGAGCATGTTAGTGTTCAATGACATAGCAAGGATTGTGCCATTTGAAAGACAACAAGTTACCTTCCATCAAACAACAAAAATCCAAGAGCAGCAAAGAATGATACAGCTGCAAAAGAACATTAAAGCAAAGTTCACAACACTAATTAAACAACGCAATATTGTGGAAATTTAGCCATTCCTTCCTTCTGGTCAATTTTCAAGACTTGGTCACTTTGACATTAGACAAGCCACATAATATTGTGGTAATTAACACTTCATGAATAAGTTCCTGTTTATTGAATTAAGAATGAAACACATCAGCTACTGCATCATGATGTTTAAATATGTAAGATGCTCTTTTCCATTTTCTCAAGCAGTCCTTGAAGAGCAGTATATCAGGGGTTATATATTGACATATGAATAAATTATTAACAGTTTAAGCGATACCTAATAAGATAGCTCCAACTTGTCCTCGTACATTGTGTTAGCTAATTTATAGTTAATTAGCTACAAATTACCTATGAATTTTATTCCTAGTTAAAATTATTAGCAAATTGAATAATTTCATGTAGTGTTCTATCCTCATGTGATATAGCATTTCTTGTGCCTCACTGTACACATGCTTATTTCTTCATATCAATTTTTTTAAAAGCTAATAAGAAAATTTCATTAAAGTTCTTCATTATCAGATTGAGTTTAGACCACTCTAACACCATCAAAATCAATAGTCAAAATCGATCGCTCTTTAAAATTAATTAAGTATATACAATTTTTTAATCCCAATTCTCTTATTAATAAATGAATATAGCTGTTATAATTTGTATTTAGCAATTAAATTTATTGAGATTAAAATAAATTTCCTTCATTTGCATAGTTTGGTTTCCCGGCCGGTTCAAATATTTATTTCCTTCTTCTTCTCGCGTGTTAATATTTTGATAGCCCACCCTAACTCCCTAAGGCTAGAAATAGTCTGGTTGAAATTTTTGCTCTTCAGTTGTCTATTACACACTCGCAAAACCGCTAACATGCATGAAAATGTCAAAAGTAAGTGTAACGTGAATCTTGCTTTGCAATCACGTGGATCAGATTTGTAATACACGTGATGTGAGCTGCTTTGCTCCTACATACAGACTTGCAAAATCTTTGCCTCTTACACTCACAAGTCACAAGCCCTATTTTTCTTTTCATGAATCCAACATAAATACTAAAGAAAATTTATTACAACTCACGCATTCTAAAATACAAAAGAAATAACGTGTGAATTATTTTGTTTGATGGGTTTCAAATGTTTTGATGACATATGTATATTTTGTGATTGTGTAAGGGTGGCTATCATATCCTCTCTCTTAATAAAATTCCAAATTGTTGATAAAAGAAGGTTAAATTATATGTTTTTTTTTTTAATTTGATCCTTTATGTTTTAGACGTTTTAATTCTGTTTTTTATATTTATAAAAAGAGTCAAAATAGTCATTGTAAAATAATGATCATTGAACGTCATTTTGAATTTATTTTAGATTAATTCGAGACATAAAAATTATTTTATTATATTCATTTATATGAAAATTATAAAAATCAATTAATGTTTGAATAAAAAGAGATAATAAACACAATAGAATTTGAATCCAAGAGTAATTAAAAAATTGAAAAATATAATATTAAATAATTTTTTAATTATTCATGAGATTCAATTTTTACCATATTTGATTTTATTTGTATATCAATTGAATTTCATAATTTTCATATTTTGAATTAGTAAAAAAATTTAATTTAAAATTACATCCCAAAATTAAAAATAATTATTTTGACTCACTCTAATTACGCAAAAAATTAAATTAAAGCTTTCCAAAACATAAAAAATAAACGAATCAAACATGTAATTTAGCCTAAAAAACACTGTCAAGTAAATAAAATAAAAAATAATAATTATTAATTATGTACTTAATAATCTATTTTATATTTTTTTGGTTACAGCTTAATAATCGAAAATAAAATATTGATTTACTCTTGTAAGAAAGCATATTTTTTACATCGCAAAAAGCTAAATCGAAGAGACGAAAATTGATGGAGTTAAAAAGAAAAAGAAAAAATGGCATTTGGAGGTTGTGAAAGCCTGGAGTTGGATATTTGATGATGGAGAAGAGAAGATGTTTCCTCGGAGTACAATACAATGTTCTGTTCCTTAAAAAAGCTATGTGACTGTGAAGCAGTGCAACGACGAGGAATCTATCACTAACCTTCGGTTTATAATCTGCCTTGTTATTGGCACGTGTCCGGTAGCGCTGTACTTGTGTCTTGTCGACACAGCCGTTAATAACGTACGGTACTGTTTTCTCTGTATGACTGTAAGTGTAACCCACTCAAAAGTAGACACGTCGCATCCACTGTGACTTTTGCGATGCCATCCGTTTGGACCCATCCTTCTGTTTCATTGCGAGAGCCACTGCTCTCATTACACTTTTACATATTTTAAGCCTTAAAACTAAATTTACTTTTTTCAATTTCACGTTTTTTTATTTTTAATATTTGAAAAAAAATTAAGTTTTATGTTGTGTACCATTGGTGGGACAGAGATAAGTTTCTGAAGACCAAAGTGCAGCTTGATTGTGACGATTTTAAAGAGAATTATGTTGGCATTTACTTAATTAGACCATGTTTGATAAGTTGGGTAAGATACTTTAGTTAATTTTTAATTTTTTTATTAGTTAAAAAATTTATTTCATTGTTTGATAAATAATTTTTTTAATAATTTTTAATATTTTTTGAAATATTACTTGAAGTAATATTTTTTTAAATGTTAGTTTTTAATTTTTTATATTCTCTTTCACTTTTATTTATAATGTATTTATTTATTTTTTGTTATATTTTTCTAAATAAATCATAATTATATTTTTTAATATATTTTTCAGCTATTTCAATCATTAATTTGACAAAATATTTCTAATTTAATAAATGAATTTTTCAATTTCTAATTACTAATTAGTTTAACTTTCAGCTAATTTCCGGTCACAGTGTGACAGTATAGTTGCATCTTGATTTCAGTTTCTAAAGAAATCATTGCCTGTGTGATCTACTCAATCACTGCTGCTAAAAATCTAGTGCGATATGGATAAGCGACTTCAACATAGTAACAGTCCCCGACTCTTCTAACTGAAGAAGGATTACTTTTTTTTAATAAGCATTGAAGAAGGATTATTAAAATATTGCACTCAAGGTTCTCTCAGTATGAATCAATACTTCACCAAGATTAAGGTCATTTGGGAGAAACTTGCAGAATATATATATGTTATGACAATTCAATTGTTAGTAACTCAATCCGTTTTGTTAGTAAATCAAGTTGTTGATGACAATTCAATTGTTAATCAAGATAATGTTATGACTTCCTAGCAATATCAACAACCGACCTCCAACATCCACACTCAATTGACTAGAGTTTAATATTTTACATCTCATTTCTTCACAATTCTATCCCCCCACACCCCATTTGCATGTTTTTAAAAAGGGGGACAAAATTTTCTTTCCTCTGTCCGCTAATAACTATCAAAGAATGGAACGTAAAAAATTACATGACAAGTAATCATTTTTGAAAAATATATTAGGTAATTTTGTCTAACTGTTTTTTTCTTGCCAAAAAAAAAAGGCTAAGCAAAGACAAGAAAGTGAAGGAGATTAGATGATCCCAACTAGGTTGATACCACCATCACCCCTAAGCCTAATGCAAAGCCATAATCCATTAATCATTAAAATAAAAAAGAATTAACAAGGCACAATGGGAGGACATATGAACCAAACCCACAGGAGAAATAAAAAAACCTCTTTACCTAAATCTGTAAGAAGGTAAACCTTCTCTTTCATTTGAAAAAAAAAAAAAAGACTAATGAAGAATGAGGTGAAGTCCCACCAGCACAAGTATTTTTCTCCCGATAAATATGACTAGCTAAAAAAGACATAGACCTAGTTAATTGAAAAGACATTTGGTCTAACTGATCACAATTTCTTTCCTCTAGCAATTAGTTGAACAATTTGTAATAAAAATACGAAACTATCACTTTCACCGGAAAAGTTACAATGTACAAATGAATTGAATTTTATATAAGTTTAAAGAAGGAAGCGAGTTACCTTTGATGATTATTCCATGTATATATTTATTATTCATAATTTATCCTTTAATTATTTTTGAAAATCATTCATAATCACATGTAATGACTATCGAATTAATATATAGTTTTTTTAAAGGATAATTATTACATCTAACTAAAAAAAAGACAATTAAGACAAAAGGTACGGAATGTCTTTTTTTCAACTAATATATGTTAACACTAAAACAAATACACGTGTAGAATTATTTTGAATTTCATTTACAATTTTTTATGTTCAGTTTTTTACGCCCACTTATCTATTTTTTTTCCATCTTATCCTATTTAATTATTATTATATTTATAATTTCTTTCTTTTTTCTTTCCAATTCTCTTTTCACTTCTTATGTATACACCTAAGTTGTCTCAAATTACTATTATTTGATAAAATAGGATATTATTAGTCTTTGTATTTTAATTTTGATCGATTTGATTATTGAACTTATGAAAAATAATGGTTTTCAATTCGTCCCTTCTTACAAACGGTTTTCACCACAAAAAGAGGATGAAAATAATTATTTTTGTAAGTTTTAGAGATCAAATTCATCAAAGTTAAAGTTTGGGGACTAAAATCAAATTTCACCCAAATTACAAGACTAAAAATCTATTTTATTCGTTGAAATTTTAATTCATTTAGTAGAATTTTATTTTAAAATAATTTACGTGCATAAATTTTACTAGCCAAAAGTAATATAAAAAAATTCATAAACTAAACCTACTAAATTATTGTATAGGAAATTTACTCCTTTAACAATTCATTTATTTATTAGAATAGGATTCAAATTTTATGAATGAAAAAAAAATGTAGTTGATTAGAGATGAATTCACTAAATTAAGCCAATTAGGTTTTTTAGGGAAGATTAATCATTAATAAAGTCAATAACTATACTCTATAACAATAACATAGTAATAAATAAAAAGGAGTGATTGCAAAACTGATTGTAAATGAATTTTGTTTTAAAAAAGTGATTTTATTAAAATTAATTTGAAGTAAAGTAATTTATATTCAAATATATTTGTCCTAAAAGTAAGTTTGTAGTAAAGGAAAAAAGTTTTCACTTTTAACACAAAAGTTACAATTTTTTTTCCACTTCTATTAGCATAAAATTCTCACTCACAATATAAAAGTTACCTTTTGTTTGCTTTTATTTAAATTAATTTTGGTTAAAATTAAATTTGAGATAAAATGATTTATGTTTGAATATTTTATTTTAAAATTAAATTAGTATTATAAATTAAGTATAAAATTTTATATCTAAAGCAAAAATTAGTTTAAACTCGAAAAGGATCTTTAGACATATAATCAATACCTCAATATATAACCAAACATACGAACATCGATAATTAAATCAGATTATATTTCAATATGATTTTGAATAATCCAACATAAATCTAAACATACCCTTACACTTGCTTTTAGGAGCAAAAGCTAATTTAGTTTGAGACAACCAGACATCATTTTTTTTTTTTTGTTGTTGATAAATTGAACGTACGTTTAATTGCCTCCATACTTGAGTTTGTCTGCCTTCAATGCCTATCCAAATATAGGCTTAATGCAATTATGCAACAAATCAGCTCAATTAAGTCTCCATACTCTAAAACTTCTTTATTGTCCTGCACCTAAGAAGTAAGAATGCTCCTTTTTTCCCCTTAAAAGAAAATAAAAAAAGAAAGCAAACAATCAAGCTAGAAAAATTGATGTTCTTTCTTTTTGCTAATAAAAAAAGAATGATGTTCTTAACCTGACACCTGTAGCTCATGTGTGCCAATGTTAAATCTGGTTGGTGATGAAAGTGAACACAACCCTAGTTACTAAATATTTCCTATTCAAGCGTAACCAAAGTCCATTGAAATAGTAAATATGTCATGCAGTTAGACTAATAAATGTTTGGATGTGGCCAATGTGATGCATCATAACATACTGTGGAATTGTGGGAAGTTAATGACCTAGCTAGATATTTTTTTGGCAACCTATGGACCCCTATATAGTTAGTAGCCTAATAACAATGGACAAACAAGGATTAAGTTCAACTTTTTGGGGTACTAAGATAAGGTACAAACGAGATATTTGAGAAAGTATGTCAAATTAGTATGCAAGCACAAAAAGTTTGCCATTTTATTGTTTAGCTGATTAAACATATATATTATAGTGGCTATACGGCAGAGAGATGAAAACCAAATATCATAAGGCAACCTTTTTCAGGTTTCATCTTTTATTTCCTCTCTTGCACTATTGTTTTATCCCTTTTGGTACCCTAAGCAAAGAGACCATTTAAGAAAGCACTCTCATCTCTTAACCAATACAGGAAAGGGAGTTTCCAGAGAGTGTGTGTGTGTGTGTTAAGAGAGGTAGAGAGAGAAACAAAAAAGATGGGAAGAGGGAGAGTTGAACTGAAGAGGATAGAGAACAAAATTAACAGGCAAGTCACATTTGCCAAGAGGAGAAATGGGTTGCTCAAGAAGGCTTATGAGCTCTCAGTACTTTGCGATGCTGAGGTTGCCCTCATCATCTTCTCCAACCGTGGCAAGCTTTATGAGTTCAGCAGCACCTCAAGGTATTCATACATACATATATAAACACTATTTGGTTTGCTTATGTGCGTGGCATGTGTTGTTTGAATGAGTGCATAAGTGCAAACATGTTGGCAATGACTTTTCTTTTGTGCACAAGTGTTTTTGTTAATTAATTTGGAGCATTTTTTGTTCAAGATCTGTGCTTCAGTGCTTCTTCTCAACCTCTAACTATTTGCTGATTGATTCAAACTACACATAATTAAGTTTTCATCAGCTTACACCCAAAATTAAAAAGATCTTCTTTGGCCTTCCAATATATTATTCCATCTTTTTTTTTCCTTTTTTTCCTGACTTGTGGGAATTGTAAAGTTCCGATCTTTCCTCTCTGCTTTCTTTCTACAATTTTATAGGCAACAAACGAAGTTGTTTTATTTAATTCCTATACTTCATGTGAAGATCTGAAACTCTATCTTTTTATCCCTCTATATGAGGAATGACGGAGTGTCAAAAGTGGGAAAATTTTCGTTTTTGTGTCTTTCAGATGTTGTTTTGAAAAAGCTTTGCTGCTGCTTCTATTTCAGATGGGACACACATACCCTCCCGGACTAGGGCAAGATCATTTCTGGAATAGAAGAGTGTAAAAATCATTAATCCTTTGTTTTAAAAAAAAAGTATGAGCTAATGTGAATTTGGCTTCCTAACTGACCTCTTAATTTTTTGACAAAGTTTGTTAAATTTATTTAACTTGGGTCATTTCTGATCATGAAGATAAAAAAAAAAAAAACCATGAACTGGCCTAATAGTAACCAATTGATTTGATTTTTTTATTTTTTATTTCTGATTAGAGATAGAGCATTAACCGTTCAGGTCAGGATTTACTGTTGTGATTTGGTGTCAGAGATGGGATGTTTAATACGAAAACCTGTTTTACTTTGCATTACAATTTAAGGATTGCTCAGACCCAGAGAGAAAGAGAGAGAGAGAGAGACAGTGTCCTTTAGCTTCTAAGGCTGTAAATCAACGTCTATGCTCAAAACCGTTGTGGAATAGCTGGTTTGATCTACAAAACTAAAAGACAAATACAATTTTTTTATCTTTCAGAAATTAAATATAGTGGTTAGTGACTTAACATGGTTCAAATGAAAGAATAGGAAATTATATATAATTGGAGCAAATAACGAGTAATCAAACTAAAACTCCTACATTTAATTTATACTGTCGTGATCCCTTTGACTTATCCATTAATCTATACATTTTCTTCCTTCCGCTTCATGTTTTCTTCAAAAAATGACCTTGTAAATCAAGCTTTGTTCTTCTTTTCTTCTAATAGAAATCTCTCTTATACACTTCAAAGGTTTTGATGGTATTGTACTAAGTTTTTCTTGATCGTTAGAAAGCTTTGTCTTAGGCTTCAGGACTTTGTGGATACATATGAATGCAAATTGTCGTGTTCTATTTAGATGCGTTAGTTATTCATTAATGTCTCCAAAACTTTAGTGCATAATCGTTATTGTCATTGTTTTTATGACCATTGGGTCATTGTATGGTCTCTCAAAAAACGTAAATTAAACTAAGAAGATATTTGAATTTGACGGTTACCTGCTGCGAGAAATTTAAAAGTTGTCTGATTAATTAACTGTTCGGCCGTAGATAGGGAGAATTTACATGCATAAAGTTGCATTGGTTTACATTCTTGACATTGAATACATGTTCTTGTTCATAATATGTCCAGTCAAGAATATTTTTGCTTTAAATTTACTTGGTAAAAGGTTTTGCATTCCTTTTTATCTCTTCCAAAGCAATAATTTTAGTTAACTTTGTGCACAAAATCCTGCGATCACTTTTACAAGAGACGGTATACTATACCTTAATTTTGACCTTAAGATCATTAAATTAATTATAATTGTTATTTTGATTTTTCACTGTCGATTATTTTTATATTATAATCAAATTATCGCAAGCGTTTGAAAAATTAGACTTATTTAATTATGTGATTAATAACACGGGATTGAATGAAAGTATTTTTTTTATCCTAATTAACAATAGATAAAACAAAACTCATTTTATAATATGCCTGCATGTTGAATAATTTGGATTTTAGCATTTTAGGCTCTTAACATATGGTCAGCAGGAGACGTTAAAGGTAGAAAAAAATTGAAAAGACTGAAGCAGTATATAATGTAATATGTTTATAAATGTGCACATACAAATCAAGCAATCATTTAGATAAATAATATAAAAATGTCGGCTAAAATGATGGCTTGTCTTCCAGTCAATTTGTCATTATTATTGTTAAAAGAAAAATCCTATACGACAACAATACCAGAAATAAATCAAGAAAACATGGAAAGTATAATGCAAGAATAAGAATATTAATTAGTTAATTAAAGCATATCAAGAAGTTTTATTGATATTGAAATGCAAGAATAGAAAAAGAAACAACAGCGATGTTTTTAGCTGCTAAAAGGGACAGCATACTTTTCCTTTCAAATAATTTGATTTGATTAAAAGGAATATCAAAGTTTAAACCGTTGGATATTCTAATACTACTCACAGCCTTTTGTTTGCTTGCTCTGTGTATATATTTGTGCCAATTGATTTGTAGGCAATGTCATATCATAGCTGTTGTGATTTGTGTTGCTTACTTTTTGATAAACTCCCGCGTGTTTACATTTTCTGAAAAATTGAAAGAAAAGAGAGAAATTTTGTTATGATTCTATTATTTGATAAGACCCTTTGGAATGGCTAATCCCTAGTAAAGCGAGACATTAGCAGGTCACAAGGTTACAAATTCTTTATGAGTGTGTTTAGTGTATCTGTTGACTTATTAGGAGGGCCAACAGATCATAATAAAATGTTTTGTTCACATATGTATGAAAACTTTGTAGGAATTTATAGATGGTTTGCAGTTATGGTTCCACTTCCATATTCATTGAGTTGGTACCAATTAAATTAACAATGTTGCATACAAACACATGCATTTTTCTTTTTCTCTGCTTAATTAGGGTTTAGGGTGTAGACTGTACAGTATTTTCTCACTCCAAATATGCAGTTGTCAAACTTTATTATCTTGCAATTTTTCGTTCAAAAAATTATCAAAACTTCTCATTTACAAAGCAATGATCCCATATGCTGATTGAGTTGTTTCTTAATGACCCAGTATGATGAAAACACTGGAGAAGTACCAGAAGTACAGCTACAGTGCACTGGAGACCACCCGTCCAATTAACGACACCCAGGTAATGAAGCCTTCTCTTATATCAGCTATTAATTACAAGAAATAATTTTCTTATACAAATATGCCATATTGACAGCACTATCAGGAATATTTGAGATTAAAAGCAAGGGTAGAAGTTTTGCAACGTTCTCAAAGGTAATTAACTTACCTGCTATGTTTTCAGACTTAAAGTTGATATTCTATATATTCTGTCTTTATACTATATATATATTGAATATTAAGATTCTATTGTTAAAAAAAAAACATTAAGATTCTAAATAATATATGTAGGAACCTACTCGGGGAAGATCTTGCCCAAATGAATACAAATGAACTAGAGCAGCTTGAGAATCAACTGGAGGCAGCACTGAGGAATATTAGGTCAACAAAGGTAAGCTTCAATTTCAATAATCAGCATTAATATTCTATGTTAGTTTGCACTTCTCAAATATCGGTTTTAGTGCAAAAGAAAAGGAGGTTTTGGGGATGTTTAATTATTTGTAAAGTATATTACACTAGTTAAATTTCTTGATTAGCTAGCTTGGATTAATTAATGTTCTTTCTCTTTACAAATGCTTTCAAATCTCTTTTTTGTTTTCACTTTTAATTTCTTTGATAGATTTTAACATGTATTTTACAATTTTTTTCAGACTCAATTCATGCTTGACCAACTTTCTGATCTTCATCACCGGGTAGATGGATGTTTTTTATTCCTAAGAACATTTTGATACAGTCCTATTCTTTGGTGTAACCTTGGCTTTTACAAATTCAATGCAGGAAACATTGCTTATTGAAACCAATAATGTGTTAAGGAGTAAGGTAATAATTATTTCCAAATCAAATGCAAACTTTTATTTAAAGTTTTGATTAGATTATTAATTGTACTTTGTACGTACTCATGCGTATAGGTGATATCATCAAATTTCAATTATTTGTTGAAGCATTCTCGATATTGGCTAGTAGCTAGCTAGCCTTGTAAGGATATGAAAAAATGAGCTTTTATTTATTTATCAATATTAGTATATTACCTAATTTGGAGGATTCACCATAATATTAGTTTCATTAATTTCAGGTTTTTATTTTATTATGACCTTTTTCCCTAGTAATAGGACCATAGTTACCATGACAATAACTAACAATCCACAAATACTGATTCTTATTAGCTTGGAATATTATTTCTTATCATTATGAAATCACTTCAGGGGAATCTGTATAAATTAGTTAAGTAAATATCGAATAAACAACGAAACTTTGCTTAATTAGGGTATAGTAAGCTAATCGGAGGGTAAATTTATGTTATAAAATCTTTATGATATATGAATGAGGATTGTATCTAGTAGAAGGGATTATAATGTGGTGAATCACAATTTCTATTGTAATCACCTTCATATTTCACATTTAGTGTTTATTGCCTCAATGAAATTAATTGTTTCTCAGAAAAGATATCTATAGAAAAAAACAAAATCTTTGATATTTACTGATTTACAATTTAGTTTTAGCGGTTAAGTTTTTTTTTTTTTATATATATCCGTAAGAATAAAAATAGATATTAGTACTTATTCAATCAATTGAGTTAAGTCTTCTTGATATATTGTTGGATTTCTTTTGATAAAAATAATCTCTTCTTGAAACAGTTGGAAGAAACTAATAACTCACAAGTTCAAGTAAGTCTAGCTTTGGAAGCTGGAGGGCCTAGCATCCAATACACCAACTTTCCACCTCAATCAGAGGGGTTCTTCCAGCCAGTGGGAGTGAATCCCACCTTGCAAATTGGGTAAAGTCATTACACAAAAATTAATTCCCAAATATATATACTTTTCTACATAAACTTCTCAATTTTTTTTAATTTAATATGCTTTATTCCTTTTTGTAGTACTCTATCTACAAAGTGTGTTTTATTGATTACAGGTACAACCAGACTGATCCACATGATGCAAACGTTGGAACTTCATCCTTAAGTATGCATGGATTCGCCTCTGGGTGGATGCTTTGATGATATTGAATTTACATATGTGCAATAAAGAACAGAAAAGAAAACTAGTCATGGATGTGTTGAACACTTCCATATATAATATATATGTTTCCGTTTTGTTATCCATCATTTATCAATGTTTGAATAAATAAAAATTGCGAGTAGTATTGTCATAAAAAAAAAAAAAATTATGAACCTAAAACGCTGTATATTTGTATTGAAGTTAAACCTTGAAGCCATCCAATGGGCCACTGAACTTGGTTCACAAAATGTTGTGTTTGAGCTTGATTGTAAAAGCGTCATTGATAGCATTTTGGCAAACTCCATCTAATGATTTTTCTTATTTTTATGTTATTCTATCAAAATGTAGATTTGCTTTCTTGCCTTTTTAAAACTTTACGGTGAATTTTATTAAGAGTCAAACGAATCATGTTGCTCACATTTTAACCAGGACATCAAAATTATTAGCCAGGAACCATGTTTTTGAGCATATTTCCAATTGTACTCACTTTCTTATTCTGAATGAAATTTAAGTTTTTATGCATGGGATGAGTACCACTATCCTTTGATATAATTAAGTTTGAATCTATATTTTTTTCATATTACTTGAGATAAAAATACATTTCACTTCCTTTAATGTTTCACTTTCTTTCCGTAATTCTTTCTCTATAATTTTTAATATCACTAAACTATGTCTTATATCTCATTTTTGCTTTATTTAATTACAATGGTAAGCTCATTATAAATTGTTTTAACAACAATAATAATAGGGAATAAGTTAAGAATGTATAAATAAAATATAATTTATCCTTGCATCTATTTATTTTTTTACTTTTTTCTTTCAAATACATACGCAACCTGAGACAAATAAAACATTGACTTTATATAAAGAGAGAGCACGACTTTTGTATGAACAAATATTTATGTAAAAATATGAGAATAACAAATAATAACATTTTTCCTTTTCTTTTCCTTATGTCACTACACTCCATTTTTCCTCAATTGATTTCAACACTCGACCCTCTTCCTCAATCGCTTTTGACTTTCACTCACCACCCTGGCTCCATCTAATTGGTATCCTGAGATTGAGAAGAAGCTCAATGGGTCAGACGACTCCAAAAACTAAGATGTTGCCCATATGACTCTCAATGGGTCAATTCCTTAACGCGTTGGATCAATTCTTAACATGAATTTTTATTATAATTCTGACATTTTAATAAAATAAAAAAAAAGAAAAAACCTGTAATCTTTTAAAAATAATATGAAAAATGAGTAATTATTTATATACAATATATTATTATGACTACAGCCCTACCATTAGTTGGTTTCATTGTTGTTAAAATCAAGATTCCACTTATGAAAACTGGTAACTTGAGGATCATTAACTCGGATTGGATAAGGAACTATGTGAGTGACCTATCAAATCTTTTTTTAGAAAATTTCAGGATTAATGATTAGATCATGCAAATTAGAAATATTTTCTTTTATAAAGAAAGAGATTACTCGATCCATTTTTATATTAACCATGATATATATAATAATTGAAGTACCCATTTGAAATACATATCCAATTTTTGCACAGCAATTCTATTTTCCTCTACTTAAAACACTTCTATATGTACATATTTTTATTACTATTATTTTTTAATTTATTATATCATAAGGATGTGTTTGTTTAAACTAAAAAACTTTAAAATAAAAATATTTTTATATAAATGTTTTTTTAATAAGGATATATGATTTGTTTCTTGAAACAAAATAGAAAACTATTTATTTTAAGTAAAAATAGTTTAGGCAAATATATCAGAAAAATCATTAAATTATTTATTTTATTTTTAATAAAGAATTATTTTAAAAAATGAGCTTAAATAAACTAGTCTTTGATGTTTTTTTATTATTATTTAGTGTATTATATTATATATTATGTTTGAAATAATTTATTTTGTTTGAAATAATTTATTATATTTTAATACTATTATAATTTTTTTATTACTGTTATTCAATTATTCTTTAATTTATTAAATTAAATGTCATGTTTTTACACACAAAAAACAAAATTTAAGAGGAACCAAATTGGGTGGTTGAACAAAATGAACCAGCAAAGGAAGTTGGTCGTGGCTGTTCGATCTCGAACGTCGACTGGGGATTCGAGGGACAAAGGTTGACTCGAAAAGAGTATCGATTCTGAAACGATGGAGTAAAGAAGGGGTTGTAACGGTTACGCGCCTTTTCGGACAGAATGCACCGTTTTATTGGTTTGTCTTTTCAACTGGCAAAAGTTGTGTCCCATTGTTTCCTTCCTCCTATATAACGTTGACCACTTCAGTTTCAAACGGAACACACAGTGAAACGTGCTCTTTCCATTCTGCAGGTTAGTTTCTCTCCCTCTCTCTGTGTGTGAGAATAACATCATATATAGTTTGACATTCACTCATTCAACATTTATCTTAGAATTTCAATTTGAGTAAAACTTAATCTTACAAAATTGATTTATAAAATGAAAATTATATTCTGCTTTATATATTATTTTAACTTGGAATTTTTGCTGCTTCACTTGAAATTTCGTTCATTTGTGTTTTATCTCAAACTTTAAGGGCCCTTTCCTTCTTTTTGGTTTTCATTCGGGCTATCGTTTTTTGGTATTGCTGGGCAAAACGGTGCCACAGTTGAGCGATATTAATTTACTATTAGCCATCAAATTCAAAATCCAGATTCTAAATTCATGTTAATGCATGATAGCATAAAAAGATATGTGAAGTTGTAAAACATTTTTTAATGGATTATTTGAAATCCAAAATTGTAATTTACGATTCGTAATAACGATTTCGGTGTGTTACTTTGTTTTGTGCCGACTTTATATTTCTTGGTTCCCAGGTTTCTCTTTCCATATATATCCCTTTCAAGCATTAACTAAAACCTTAAATTATTGACACACTATTGAAAATATAGGATCGGCAGAGGTAGACTTTCCTTACAAGTTTTTATTCTCCGCGTTATCTGTAATGTTTATAGTTTTGCTTATGCGTAGCAATTAGAAAACCACGATAACATTTAATTAGCCATCTTCACTCTCTTCTCTGAAACTAACGTTTTCAAAACTCAAAAGGGCACGATGGAACATGGATTGATTGGTTCACCTGCCCCAGTTGATTACTACTTGAAGTTCGAGACATCCAACCAAAGGGTCTAAGGGGTTTGGCATAGAAAGCCAAACCAGTAATGTAAATTAAGAGTAGTCTCCAAGCTTTGTTTCCCTTTGTCTTCAATGAAACATAAGACTGGGTGTTGTCCAGAACAAAAAAAGAAATAATTATCAGCAATTAAAACAAAACTGAATGTAAATATTTAGGAGTAAATTATATTAAAAACCAACCATCATAATTCCTAGTGTACCGTTACACCCTCCAGAAATTATTTCATAGTCATTCTTGTCCCAAATAAACATTTTGATTTTGTATTCCTTTGTTGGTCAAATTTATATCTTAATTTCGACATGCCAAGCTTATATGGCATGTTTTAGCTTCTCAATTTATTTCATATTTTGGGTTTCATCCTTTATTTTTTTAGTGATTATGTGGAACATGATCTCTATAAGTTATGAAACATATTGTTTTTGGTAGCAAAAGTTTGTTAATTTTATGGTGTGTTTGTTGATGCAGGCTTGATCTGATCGTTGCAGAACTTGGACATAAAATTCTGATAAATTTCTCAAATGGATCACGGGAGTCATCTTGTTTTTATTTTCCTCTCATTCTTATGAAGAGGTGAGTCATGGGGTTGGTTTTCATCATCTAAGGAGACGCCCTCTAGTGACAAGACTCATGCCACCAATGAAGGCAATTTTAGAGGTTCTAGTGCAGAGTTCTCTATTGAGTCCTTCAACGTCCTTAAGGGAGTGAAGTTAATAGAAAATGCTAAGAAGAAAATGATTAGCTCGAACTCGTGTTGGCAAAATGCTTACCAACATCTTTTTGCTGGATGTTCTGAAATCTTGGCTGTTGATGAGAAGAGGTCTAGATTGGCTTGGCACCTAAGTGATTGCTTTCAGAGGGATTCTGGCAGGTCTCCTTTTCCCCATTGTGACCCCAAATCTTCCATTGTTGTATGCTCAAGATCCTTATATGACCTTGCCCATAAGGTTTACCTTGAATTCTACCTTGAAACCAACATCATTTGTTATCAGTTGCAGTTAAGTGCAACTTCTTTTCCCAATTCATATTTCTTTTCTTATTTGTGTTTTTTTCTTTTTATTTTGATTTGTTTGTTTCAACTTGACTAATGTTTTATATACTTTTATAGGGCACATGCATTCAAATATGAAACTGAGAGACTTGTGACTGAATTAAAAA
>CM023957.1:7078984-7183984 GCA_013407115.1 Glycine latifolia
CTTCAGCCCAGTATGTTGAGGACAAGCTAGATAGCATTGAAGAGAAATCAGAATATCTATTACAAGGCTCAAGACAGATTCATGATTCTCTTGATTCAATTCTCTTGATTCAATTGGTAGCCACACAAAACAAGTAGTTTAAACTGCTAAAAATCTGGAAGGTCACATTGATTCTGTATTAACGCATTCGAGGAGTGTTTACGAGCAAACTACAAAAATTGCGCTATCATAACTAGTATAATTGAATTCAGAAATTATATTTGAAAAAATGTTGAGCTCCTTGGTGTATTGCAGGAAAACCCTACAATATTTTGCTGAATATGGGCATAGACAACATGAAGAACTTATTCGGCGTCAACAACAAATTCAAGGATTTCATGATCGTTTAATGGAAAACTCAAGGGAAATATTGTCTTCTCAGGTTTGCAATTTCTTGTAGACTATTGGTTTTATATAAATGAATTTTTAACAAGGAGCTTCTATTTCTACTTTACAGGAATCTTTTGAATCAAAGCAGGTTTCCATGCAGGTTTGCAATTTCTTGTAGACTATTGGTTTTATATAAATGAATTTTTAACAAGGAGCTTCTATTTCTACTTTACAGGAATCTTTTGAATCAAAGCAGGTTTCCATGTTTGTTGTTTTAGACAGGATTTTTGCTTTGCAAAATACCTTGTTACTACATGAATCAAGAATGATCAAAGCTTTCTTTGTTTATTCCATTTTAATCTTTGTCATCTTCATGTCGACAAGTACAAAGCAAACATACAATATCAGGCCATTCCTATATATTGGTATGTATACCAATTAATATTTTCAGTTTATAAACCTCTAATTAATTGTTTGACTAAATATCATTGGCTTTTTACAGAGCTATGTGTTATTCTCTTTGTGGAAGTACTCATTGTCCGTTTAACAAGTGATAACATTCAGCACCAAACCTCGATAATAAACATTGCCCCATTATTTTTCATGGTAGCAGCTTTAATTCAACTTCTACATGCCATTTTCACATAAAAGTGTACAAATATTAGAAGTTGGCTATTCAAATGTAAATTTTATATCTTACAGAATTGCTTGTTTGTTGTCAATCATGCAGGAATGATGAGACCTTGAACCATCAAATACTGCTAACTCTAATAAACAAGGTTAACAGCATGCAAAAAGAAAAGGAGTTGTCATGGGACTTGGATACTGATTATGAGGATTGGTCGGAACGGATAGATGCCGGTTAACCCGATGGATGTGAATTGCCTTGATGATCCTGACTATATACAAGAAGTTGCAGAGAATCCAATAAAAAAAAATTACAATCTACACAATCGCAATCTTTTTCATTGATTGTCTTACCACCCCAATACTAATTTAGTAATTAGAATTTCGATGTGGTATGCTTGTAACATCCTGAAATTTCAACCTTAGGAAAAGAAACATGTCAAGTATCTTGTGTCCTACTAAGGGATGAATGCTTGCTTTGAACTTGCCCTGATAAGCTCAAATAGGTTTATGGATCTGTATATTTTAATTTTAAATATTCCTATATGAATTCTGCAGTAAGGCTTAGGACATTGCTTTCTGCAATCTTCCTTGCCATATAAATACTGTATAAACTGTACAAATTCTGAATAAATGAACCCACTCTGTTAGCTTTTATAGTAAAGTTGTGCACTATAAATGGTGCGAAACTCAAATTCAAGTTCCCAACACTAGCAACAACAGCACCAACAGAGGTGAAGATGCTTCACAAAATCCTTTCAGCCAATACTACGTTAATCAAAGTGACGACCCTCTTCGGTCGTGGTTAACAATTACAAGATAAAATATGAATTAGATTGAGTGGATGAATTGGGTCAAGTTTGGCAAAAACGGAAATGATAAACTTTCTCTCTATATATTTATTTCAGTTTAACTAATAATTTGTATATGCTACTGAGTATTGAGATTAATAATACATAGTTATTTTAGTTCAACTAGTGGTCTATCGTATTATTGAGATTGTCTACAAATTTCTGACTATTCAATTGTAAGAAGTCTTTTACTAATAACATCAACAGTACCTTTTACCCAAATTAATTGAAATCGGTAATAGATGAACTCAATGATAGATCGGAAATAAAATAAAGAAAGAGAAGAAAAGAGGGAAAGAAAAAAAGTGGAAATAAGATAAAAAAGAGGGGAAAAAACTAAAATAATTATAAAATAGTTAACCTACAGGCTTAATATTATTTTTTATGGTTTTAAATTAAAATTTTTTAAAACAGGTGACAAAATCAGGAGAACCATCAAATTAATTAATCTAATGATGCAAAATGAGAGTAAGTCGGCGGTGACTTTATCTCCACAAAGTCACAATCCACGCCCAATAGAAAAGGAGCAAGACATATTTCAGGCAAGCTGATAAAAGAATGCTAACACAAAAGCTATCTATTTATAAGTATTGTTACTACTGCCTGCAAAACTACCATCTTATCATTCTTTCAATAAACAAACCAGGAGATTGCAAATTAACACAACAAAAATGGAAGAGGGGAAAAAAACCTTTCACATGAACAAAAACCAAAATTTGATAAAATACTAATCAAGATAGAAGATTTTGTTCATTCCATCATGTTATCCTCTTCATCTTCATGCTCACTCAGATCAAGATCAGCCAACAACTCCTCCAATGGAACAGAAGATTCATCACCATCAGATGGCTTGTACTCTTTATTTCGGTACAATGATATGTTGAACCTCATTTCAGGGTTTTCTTCCAGATCTTGAATGAATTGTTCATATTCTGAGACCATTTTATCTTGATCAACTCTACCCTTATCATCAACCTCCATCTCAAGTGATTTAAGCTTCCATGAACGAGGCTTCCCGCGTTTCTTTTGGTGCTTCTCTTCATAACTCTTCTTTATTAAAATTGCTTCAGGGATGTGTCCTTTGTACTTGTCCAATTCCGTGTCATTACTATTAGCCCCATACAGATCATAACCAAGAGCATAATCACCAGGATTCAAAAGATGGCCAAGATGAGTCTTGATGTTAAATATCGTGTCGTTCTTTCCAAAATCTGAAATACGAGCAACTTGAGCATCTGCTAAACGATATTTCGTGCCACCAATAGTAACCTCAGATGAAACAGTCTCCACATCCAGCACAATATATTCCACCAATTGTCTGCTAGTAAGTAATGACTTGAAGGATGCTCTCCAGTACTGATCAGCATCTATGAAACAGTGCCTCAAGGTAAATGGATCAAGCAAAGCAATGCTGTTGGTAACCTTAGTGCAAATCACAAGTGGACCAATATTTCCCAAACCAGCAGCAACTCTAGGAGGCAGACAGATTAGATCCTCACGGCAAATAGGGCTGATTTCAACAGAAAATGTATATTTGTAATTGTAGTTATTACTCTTTGGATCATGAGAAACAAGCTGCTTATCGTGACGGCTCCTTACCGGCACAACTTTCCCTATAAACTCAACAAATTTGACTCCATGACTTCGATTAGAAAAAAAGAAGTCAATACCTTGTTCCATCTGCTTGATTCTTATAGCAGTGGCAGCAGCACCATGCTTCAGAATCAGCTGCTCCAAATAAAAGAAAGTACGCCTGTGAGAAACATGTTGCCTAAGTTGCACAGCAGCAACCCACTGATCAGGATTAGCCTGGACCCTAGAACAAGATTCACACATATGCTCTTGTTGAACATACTCCACAGGATAAGATTGTTCAAGTATTGCTCCATTAAGAACCTCCTTCTGAACCTTGACCTTGACTTTTACCCTCCTGGAATGGGGCTCTGTCCAAATAAACTCAGCATGCACCAACCTCACTTTATTCGAATTCAAATTCTTCTGCAATTTCTTCAAGCAAAATGTCAGCAGCTCCTTTGACTCCAGCTGCAGCTTGACCCAACTTCTCGGTGGCTGCAAGTAACTCTCACACTCAGGGCAATGCACCAGCACTAGACGCTTCAGCAGTCCTTCTGTAATATCGACTTCCAATCGCAGACACTTCACACACATATTAGCAGCATTTGGTTGCATTGGAATTCCACATTTGCAGCACAAAACACTGCCAATTGTTTGGTTAACCATGAACATACCAGATTCCTGTGCCATGCCTGATGAATTAAACATATTTCCCTGTTCCAATTTTTTTATAAGAAAAAGAGCATGAGCACACGCAAAAGGATTAAAGGAAAGCTTTCAATTGGAAAATTAAAAATAAACAAAAGAAAAGGACCAAAGCTAACGTTGATTAATCAAAACTTATGAAATATTCTAATTATTAGGAAAAACAAAGGCACAAATATGTCCAATATTATACTTCACACAACTCTGTAACGAAATACTTTAAATTACTGAACATATATATTTTCCTTCCAAGTCAGAAACCAAAAATGTAATGGATCCACAAAGTCACTTCTAAGTTCGCTCCTTCAAAATATCTGCACATCTCCGGTAATATAAAAAGCTAGCATTTTTCGAACAGTTTATGAGCAATCAACTAAGCATTGAGAGAGGGGGAAAAAACTAATAAAAGAGGTATTCAGAACAAACGAAGGTGAAATCACCATAGTATAACAGTAAGAATGAAAGTAACAGTGAAGTCATTGAACATAACATGCACATTAGAAGTAGAAGTGAGTTCAATATTGAACATAGGAATGGATAGAGTAAGAAACCGTAATTCTGCGCAGCAAAAGAAATCATAATCACTGGGAGAGAGGGATGCTTACGGTGAGGGAAGACAGAGGGTGAGCGTTCGCGGCGGCGCGGAGTCGCGGCAAAGCAGTGGCACGGCGAGGCAAAGGCGCAAAGCCCGGGTTCACTAAATTAGGTTTAATTTAGTTTAGGCGTGTGTAATTTTTTTGCTGGGTTGGTGGGTGAACCCGACCCATCACGGATTCAGCGCGGTTAAATCACATCATAGGTGAACCCGTTCATTTTTTGGGCCAAATATGATATTTGTTTGTTTTATGACCAGCCCTAGGTGGACCGGGTTATTTCACGGATTTGAATCCGTTTTGAAAAAAATATCACCAATACGATCGAATTGACAAGTGAAAAATTCAGTAACTTTGAAGAAAAATAAAATGAGAAAAATGATTATATATTGATATTGTAAAATATTTTAGATAATAATCCATTCAATCATAATTTATCATATATAATAAATTTATTGACTTTTAAAATATATTAAAATAATTCAAATAATAATTTATAATTGAATAATAATATAAAATTACTAGTGTATAGTTTATAAGCATTAAACTCAAATACAATACACCCACAAGCATAAACTCGTTAAAAAAAAAAGATGGAATCTGGGTACAAATTGACATGGAGAGACTAAGAGCATGGAACCAAAAGAAAACACAAGAAAAGGATTTCTAACAAGGTACTCATTCAATCACAAAATATGATTAGAAAAAACAATGAAATGAAAGACTTAATGTGCTGGGAGCCAGGGAATCACACCTTACAAATTGGGTAAAGTCATTGCACAAAAAATAATTCCCAAAAATATATACTTTTCTATATAAACTTCTAAATTTTTTTACTTTATTCTGTTTTATTCCTTTTTTGTCCCTTTTTGTAGTACTTTATCTACAAAGTGGGTGTTTTATTGATTACAGGTACAACCACACCGGTCCAAATGATGCAAACGTTGGGGCTTCATCTTTAAGTATGACATTTTGGCAAACTCTACTAGTTTTTCTGATTTTTATGTTATTCTATCAAAATGTAGAGTTGCTTTCTTGCCTTTTTCAAACTTTTTGGTGAATCATCTTAAAGATTTGTGAGTTCTATTAGGACTTAGGAGTCAAGTGAACCGTGTCGCTCATAATTAGTTAGGACGTCAAGATCATTAGCTAGCAATCATGTGTTTTTAGCATATTCCTATTTGTATTCACTTTCTTATTTTGAATAAAATAAGTATAAGATCTTAAAAAAAGTTGAAACTTTAAGCTTTTAGGCATGAGATGAGTACCACTATCCTTTGATATATTCAGGTTCGATTCTATGATTCTTTTCAAATCATTTAAGATAAAATACCTTTTTCCTTTAATTTTTTACTTTCTTAACTTAATTCTTTCTCTATATTTTTTTTAATATCACTAATATGTCTTATATCTCATTTTTGCTTGATTTAATTACATTGGTAAACACATTATAAATAATTTTAGCAACAATAATAATAGGGAATAAGTTAAGAAAGTATAAATAAAATATAATTTATCCTAACATCTATTTGTTTGTTTGTTTTTTTTTTTTACTCTTTTCTTTCAAATGCATAGCCAACCTAAGACAAATAAAGCATTATTTTTTTATGAACCTAGGATATTTTCCAAATGAGAGTCAATAACTAATTTTTTGAGATATTAAAATTTATTCAAGATATTAACCTCTCTTAAGTCTTAACAGATTTTGTGAGGGAAAAAAAGTCTTAACAAATATATTATTATTCACACAAATATGAAATCCATTTAAGGAGTATACTATGATTCTCTCTTAATAGCAATTGAACCTTATTGGAAGGGATTGTGTATACAGGATGAACAAGGCAGAGTTAAATTATATGCATCCGTGTTTAGCAATCCTTTTGTCCATATTTATAAAAATTGGATTGGTCGATCGTATCGGGAACCAATGCCTTGGCCGGTCCAGTTAAGGAACATGACTGAAAATGTAGTTGGATTTGGTTTAAACTAAACAGTTTGACCAGGGTTGGGCTAGATGACTTGGTTGCTTTACCGTTTCTATAATATGTTAAGTTATTAATAATTAATAATTAATTAACATATAATATGTTCATATAGTACTATTTTGACCTTAATAACAATATATATTAACTAATAATCATTTAATACTTATGTATTTTTATAAATCTTCACTAAATTTATTTATCATCATCTAAAAACTTTTGTACTTAATCATAAAAAATAAAAGATTCTTTAGTAATTTATTAATAATATTCAATAAAATATTTTATTGTAATAAATGATTATATAATATTTATAGTTTGAACATGATAATGAATTTAATTTTGAAGTATGAAATAGTCATGTATTTAATTTTGAAGTATGAAATATGAATTGATCACATTTTGTTAATTATGTTCTATATATATATATATTAGGTCAATTGAATTAATATGTGACTTATTGATTTAATCTCTAACTAATTGACCTAGTACCTTAATCCGGTCCATCAACTTTCATAACATCACTTCTGTTAGCTCTCATGATCATGATTTCCTTAAGGCTTAACAGTGTTCTATTTGAAGTTGATTGTAAGGGTGTAATGGACAAAATCAAAGGCTCAAATGTGGACAAAATCGAACTAGGACACTTAATTATGGGTTTTGGAGTTTGTTATCTTGTAATCATTCATATGAAATTGAATTTTCTGAGATAAGTTAATGATGTTGTCCATAAATTAGATAAGTTAACACCATTTATACCTAATTAATCTATATACTTACTATCATGTAATTGTTTGTATTGAACAATTTGGCATGAATGAAATGATATAGATATGTTTAATTAAAAAAAAATCTCTCTTAATTAGAACCACCAATAAATTACAACAAGAAGTTCAAAAAGATATCAAATTGAAATTTATGTTAGGCCTAATTAAATATATTTCGGGTCAACCCTAAAACAAACAAAATTATTTTTCTCTTTCTTTTAAAGAGAGATACAATTATATAGGGAATTAACGATTTTTCCATTTTGCTAATAGGGAAATTACCTTTCTCGATCGTGAAAATGTATGAAGGTTGTCTGTCTGCCATCCATGCAAAAATTTAGGCCTTAGTAGGAATCTTTATAAAGATGGATAATATCCCAATAAATTGTGGACAATAGCGATATTCCCTATCTTCTTAGTTGCTCTAACTTTCGAAATCTGTCCAATGGATCCCGTCCCCCTTTTCCCTTGATTTCGGTAATTGTTATCCTCACCTTCCATTTTTATTCATATGCCTCCCTTTTTTTATACTAAATTATCCTTTTTTATGTGTCTAAATTATCCTTGCTTTGTTTCTCTTTATTTATTTTTTCTTCAGAAAAAAATACTCCCCTCTCATTGGTGGAGACGTTGTACTTCTCATGCTGTGATCTAATCCTCTTTGAAGGAGGCGACAAAGAAGGTCACTTGGGGGAAGTTGGTGGCAGAGGGGACGACACCGTGTTTAAAGCCTGAGGGTCGTGGAGGGACTCCGATCACCTAAAATACTTATCGGAGCTCTTGGAGGACTTATGCTTTCAACCTCCCGAAACAAAACCTTAATTTCAAGGCTTTTCATGATCATATTAACAACCAATAGCATTAGCGCAAAAAAATCATAACCATCAAAGCAACCAATCAAAGTCTTCTAGATAGTTATTATTTAGATTTCGTTATGTGGTGTTTTTAGTTCATTATTTTTTATTGGACAACAAGGTTGATTCTTGATAGTTTTTTTTTTATATTATTATTTCGGTGTAAAGCAATCATCTAGAAGCAATAAAAAGCAATGTAACAAAGAAGTATAAAGGTATAATTTTCTTTAATATCAAAATAACATTGATTAAATTGGTGATTTACTCATTAAAATAACTAATCTATAAATATGTTGTTTAAAGCATAAACAATGTAAGAAAAGATGTGCAAATTAACATATACATTTTATATAACTTTAATTTTTATGTATTGTTAGTGTAAAAAACATTTACACCACTAATTAGAAATTGTAGTTTATAAGATTTATAAAAGTTATTTAAAAATCAATAAACCTATCATACAATATAAATTATAATTAAATTAGATGACAATGTCAGAAATATGATACATATAATTTTCTTTTACAAACTAACGATTAAATCAAATAAGTTTTCCCTTTCAAAATCATTTAAATTCAAGTGAATGTGCAAACAACTTTACGCAGTAGTATATTAGTACAATGTTCCCAAGAGGCTTTTAGCCCTTTTGCTGGTTGTATCTCACAAAAAAAAAAAAAAAATTACTAGAATGTTTATAAAAGTTAAAAGAAGAAAAAAGGGAACAATGATTATACTATAATTTTATCCTACGTTTATATGAGATGTAAGAAACTGAGTGGGGGCGAGGCGCGCGGAAGAAACGGTGGGGACCAGTCTAAGTCTACTAGGACAGAACAGTGTCTTTGGCCAATCAAAACTCGACAACGTATTTGACGAAACCAAACAGGTTTTCCAAAACCACGTTTTAGACCGATCAGCGGTTTCTATATCTTTTCATCCACGAATATTTATTTTATTTATTTATACAGTAAGTTGTAACTATACTAAATACTGACCAATGATATTTCCCTTTTTCAATAAAAAAAAAATGAAGCAGATGTGGTATGTATGCTAAAAAAGCCTTGACTAATAGTCCATACCGTAATATTCCTCTTTCCTCTGTGCCTCACATCTTCTTCTTCTTCTTCTTCTTCTTCCTCCGCCACTACCACAGATTCAACGTTATAGGATCAGAGTGAGAGTTAAGCGTACGTGGCTTCAATCCATGCGCATGAGCTTGAAGAATTGTGTTAGCGGCCGGTGAGGTGAGATATTTCAATATTTGATAATTGATAGTATATATATATGGGGAGGGGAAGAGTGGATTTGAAGAGGATCGAGAACAAAATCAATAGGCAAGTGGCGTTCTCAAAGAGAAGGTCTGGTTTGCTTAAGAAAGCGCGCGAGATCTCTGTGCTGTGCGATGCTGATGTGGCTCTCATCGTCTTTTCCACTAAAGGCAAGCTTTTCGACTACTCCAACGAACCTTGGTACGTCCCTAACTATATATCTATAATATAACAACCTCTTTTTTACTTCTTTGCACTCATATATATGCATGTCATGTGTGTGTATGTTTATATCTATTCTTCTGGTTTGCCTTCAACTATGCAATTAGTATACATATATGTTTTCCTTGTTTCTGAATGCACTAATATTATTGCTCTAGTGTTTTCTCTTTTCCTCGACTATTTACATGTGTACAGTGCTCAATTTCTCATTAGGATTTCGCCTTCTATTCTTCTCAATTGTCAACATGCAGTAGGTTTAGATTTCTTGTTTAGTTAGACTTGATTTTTCAAAGGGAAAAAAAAAACCCGGAACTTTTACATGTCCCGTCGAGGGTGTACGAGTGTAGTGTGTTTTTGGGGGGACAAATTATTAGATAACTTTGCATCATTATGTGTTTATGATGGCTCTAAGCAAATTTTATGACACAATTTTTAATTTACTATAAAGAATTAATAATATGACAAAACTTATGGGCAATATCATATGTATTGTTGGTGTTCTTCTCTAATTAAGAGTCTTGCTAATTAACTAATACTCTTAAAATATTGATTAAAAAATTAAAATAATAAAATATTTATTGTGCATAAGAGAATATAAAAATAATTATAAAAAATTTAATTTTATATATTTTAACAAAAAAAATTTATTTTCTTAATCAATATTCTAAAGACACCAAATTATTATTTATTATTTTTAAATATGAATTTACCGAGATGAAAATTTCTATATCTAATTAAAGAACAATAGCAACAACACAACAATACCTACAGTAATGCATCTAAATTTTGTTATTAATAATACTTAGTTACATATGATATGAAGATCAGTTAAGACACATAATTTCCCATTACCTAATCAAGAATAATAATAGTAACACACTATTTCTAACACACATTTTATTATTGGTTAAATTTTTTTAAAAATTACAAAATCATGAAAAAATCAATAAATATGATGTAGAACTCATGTTTTTTGTAATTTCCAAAAAATTATGGACTCTCTTTCTATCCAGAGGGGATCATTGTTTCTCAATGAATCATGCCTCAACCCGATAAATTCACTTACTTCACACAATTTTTCTGGTCATGCCTAAACTAATAAGAGAAAGTATTGCTAACATTTCTCCCTAATCAAAATAAATTTACTAGAAATAAAAGTAGTTTTTTTTCTTATAACATGTTAAACCTCATTTACCAAAGAAAAAAGCTCTTAATTATAACTTCTATCACTTGTATCGATGAGTTATTGATTTATACCGTATTAATTTACATGTACATGATTTGCTATTTTGAATGGAGGTGGAGGCATCTTCATCTGACATACATAAGCACATCGTCTATGTGTAAAGAGATCAATAACTGAAAACTGAAATGCGCCGAATTGCATTCAACATAGAAAAGGCAGAAACAATACAAAACGCTGGTGTTAGTGCTGCCAATCAAATTAATATTCGAAAATAATATCATGGTAGGGGATTCAACTCACACTGTGCCAGGGAATGCAGGGATTCACTTCCTTTTATTTATTCCTGTGGTATCATCTTATAACAATTTTTTGACAGGAAGGGGACGAATTCACAAGTTCCTTTCTGTTTTTCCAATTAAGATAAAATTTCTTTAAAATGCTCCTGCTTTTTAAGCAGGTGTTTTAAACTTAACTTTACCCTTTATATTCCAAGTTATATATGTACTGAGATGGTTTTCTTTGGGAGAAAGGGACAAATACGTATTCATCATTAGATTTTATTATAAATGTTTACGATATTAAAACACATGTAATATGAAAATTTTAAAGTCAAGTGATTTGTTTTTAAATGCTCGGTTACATGTCATAAAATTTTGACAATATATATAATATAAACTTGTTAACTTACAGTCACTTTTTTTAAAACATAATAAATTAACAAGTTAAAACTTACATATATTTTAATAAATTTGTATTTGTAATTTGATAACGTATTCATTTAGAAAATAAGTGGATGTAAATTAAAGTTAACAAATTTGATACACATCTTTAACATACACTTATTTATTTTTTAGAAGTTAACAAGTTACACCTTATATTTTAAGATTTAAAATTTAAAATTATAATTTAATAATTTGTTCACTATAAAAAATAAATAGGTATAAGTTAGCATATATTTTATATATGCCAAGTAATTTGTGGGCTTGTGGCTGCTTAATAAGTAAAGAACTATAAAGCTGACAGCAGATTGATGAAAAGCACAAAGGGCATGCATGAACAAATTAGCATAAAATTACACCATTCTATTCTATGTAATCTAATTATTTAAATTGTTATTAACAAAAAAGTCTAATGTAAATTGTTATTGAGTTTCTAGTATAATAAAACTACCTCATTATAATTTTAATATATTCCAACATTTCTTTTTTATATTATCGCTGATAATCTCTTAACAAATTAATAATGGAAATGATTTTGTTAACATTTTTTTCATGAAACAGTAAAAATTTGGACAGCTGTTTTAAATTCGTTTCAAACATACCTTCATGCTCCAGGTTGGATATGGGTAAAGATTGAATCAAAATATAGTAAATAAAAAACCAGCGTGAGTCAGTGCTATACAGTAGGTGATGTATAATAAATAAGAAAAGCAAATCACTTAAAATTCGTTTTATTTTGATTCAACTTCAAATAATTCTCCCATATAGTTTTCGTTGATTCATTTGTGAATTTGATGCATTTATTTACCGGAATTTGATCTTGCCGGGGAAGTTTAGAAAAGAAGTCATAAGAGCAATTTGCTTGGGGGATATTGGGAGGAATTTTCAGTTTAATATCTTTCTTTTTTTATATCCACTGAGGAAATGTATATTTCTATGTGGATATCCGATTCTTCCATTTTTGAGGATTTGCATGGAGTTAAAAAAATAATTTTTTATGTAACAGAACAAAAAAATAAAATAAAATAAAATTAAAAATTAAAATTAATTACATAAAATTAAATATATGCGTTATTAATATTTATATTTTTTTATTTTTTATTAATTAAAATTAATTACTTAATTAATTTAATTAAATTTTAAATATTTAAAAGTGGGGTTCATGTAGAACTTATTAAAACTATCTAAGATATCAATTTGAGATATACCGATAAAAGAAAAAATGTCACATATCTTAAGAAATTTTCAATCTTACGTGACATTATGAAATTCACTAAAAAGTGGTCAAAAATTTTAATTTGAGATCTATCACTAAAAGATACTCTAATTTTTGCTTGAATGCAAACTGCTACTACTGCCTAGCTTATGAGTAATTTGAAAGCCTTTAGCTTGCTAGCTAGTAGGAGTAACATAGAGATAGCAAATGCTAACCAACTAATAAGACAATGGTTAAGGGAGTAAATTTTTTTTTTATTATTATTGGAATGCTAAAAAATACACTTATGTTTTTTAAATGCGTTCTCATGCATTCTAAATAGATTCCTTCCTTCATCGCCCTCTATTTCAATCATCAATTAAAGCTATATATATATATATATATATATATTTGCTTTCCAATGCAGTTTTTGTTTAAGGTGATGCAATTAATATATGAAATCTTTGCTCACTGCTACTTTAATTTCCCGAGTGAACAGTATGGAAAGAATTCTTGAACGGTATGAGGGGTATTCGCATGCGGAGAGACAACTTGCTGGAGATGATCAAGCACCAAATGTAAGCCTTCTATTTCTTCTGGATGAACTTTTAACTTCCTTTTTTATGTTTTATTATTGATGTAAATCGGTCCTTTAATTTCTCTAAACCCTCCCAGTGGAGGGTCATTTGACCATTTGTCCCTACTTAATTATATATTTTACTATTTAAAACAAATTATATACAGTCATTTTTTAGTTATTTATTTTATGACAAAATTCTTAATTTGGTTCTTCAAAGTTTCATTACATTAATAGTTTTCTAAAATAAGTTCTCACAAATTAATCCGTTGAGTTAAGTCATAACTTCCTAAGATTTTATAACCACATTAGTTTATCAAAGATGTGATCTGTCACCAAAATAGTCCCTAGAAAAATCTTTATATTACAGCTTAATTTAGTATTGGATAAAAATGAATGGCAGTTTAGATTTTTGGTTAACTAATTTAGTAGCAAATTAAATCTGCTTGATGACAAAATCTTTGAAGAGTCAATGTGATAAAATATTTTTTTTTACTGGATGTGATAAAATCTTCGAAATATTAGTTTAACGACCAAAATTTTATAAAAAATAATATGAATGGCTTTAACTTTAGAAGATCAAATTAGATATTTTCTAAAGCTGATTTAACTATCCGTAACTTTAGAAAATATCTGCATTAGGAAAACTGATTTAATTACAGTTTACTTATCATAATTTTGTATCTATAACTTTAGAAGATCAAAACTGATTTAATAATCTGCATGCACTGTTAGGAAAACTGGGTTATGCAACACGAAAAGCTCAAGGCTAGGGTGGAGGCACTACAGCGAAATCAAAGGTATTAATATATTATGGGCAAGAGCTACTTGTGTTTGTTGCGTAATAAAATATGCAATGACAGGTTTACTGCTTTGTTTCAGGAATTTTATGGGAGAAGATCTGGACAGCTTAAATCTTAGAGGACTTCAGAGTTTGGAACAACAACTTGATTCCGCTCTCAAACACATTAGATCACAAAAGGTAAGACTATAAATACAACCAAGAGTTTTTTGGTGATGTCATTCATTAAACAAATATGACGTTATTATAATTAAGTTTGGTTTAGTTACAAATTTATATCCGTATCGTTATAAAAATATCTTTTTTTATTCCTATAGTTTAAAATATTTTATTTTAGTTATTATAGTTATAATTTTTTATTTTTTTAGTCTTCATCGTCTAAAGTCGACTAATGTCGTTTTAGATGAACCTAGATTAAGGTCTTGCTGTTAATTGTTGAATAACATTCATTTAAAATGAACGTGATATGATGTTCCTCTTTTAATACATGTTTATTACCTCAAACGGTATTAGGTGACTTTATTAGATGGCGAGGACTGAGATAAAAAAAAGTTGCAATTATAGCAATAAAAATGAAAAGTTATAAACTATAATTAAAAACTAAGAGTGAAGGCTACTGCAACTATAAGTATCAAATAGGTTATTAAACCTGGCCTGTAAGTTTTTATTACATTTCAATTATAGAGGTGTAGAATATATCCAAATTATTAATAAGGGCAACTAATTAAATCCTAAATTACAGCAAGATATCCTCCTAATAGTCTATGAATCTCTCCTGATACGACTTGATCACGGTTTCTTAAATGTGTACAAAATTTCTAAATACTGCATGCATGAATATGGCTTGATCGTGTTTTTTCAAAATACTTGCAAATATATAATTTCATGATTTATATTATATGAGATTCTCTTGTAGTTAGTGAATGAAGATTTCAAATGTCTAACTTATTCAATTGATAATTAAATTGTTATTCGATGAGATTTACTCAAAGAAATGTAGAATTTTTTTTCAGCTTACAAAAACATTTTTAGTCTTATAAGCAAAATCTAACTGAACAATATTTCATAGGGACTTTTACCTTTATTTATAGTGGATGGGTGCGATTTATCAAGTATCTTACAATAAGGACACATTCACGGTTCACCCCAAAATTGAATTAGAACGTAGATTAGCTTGAAAATGAAAAGTTCGAGCAACATTTAAAATATACTTATGTTTTCTTTCGAACAACCATTCTGTTGCAGCTGGGTGTCAATCATGAAGGATGATGAAACATTCTATTTTAACAAAATAAGTCTTCAAGACCTTGAATTCAATACCATTGTCACTTCTCTCAATTTTAACTTTTCCATTTACTCACCATAACACAAAATTCAAGAGTCTTAACTTGACTCTTTACTGCAATTAAATATAATCATATGATTAGAAAATCATCCACAATGGTCAAGTAGGGAACACCTTATTATGTTGGTTTTGTTCTTATTACGGATAAATGCATCTCATGTATGGTTAGCTCTTTAGCAGATATCACAAATTCGCTTATATGTCTTTTCTCACCAACATAAGCACTAGGAAGTAAACGAAGTATTTGATCTAAAGGATATATATATATATATATATATATATATATATATATATGCCATTGCCGCATGGTAAATGAATCAACTCCACTTGTTTAATTTACATGCATGCACAAACGTCACTGCGAGAAAATAATATAGACCACATTTTTTTACTCACCCCATCAATCGCTCCTCGAATTATGGTCCTATTTCCCTCATAATTTAGAAAAGGACAAAAGGTGATTGCCCAATGCGAGTCATGTATCAATTGGGAGACAAAAATAAGATAAAGTTAAAATAGGCACATATATAACATTTTTAAGACCAGGCCTTCCCCAAAAGTTATTCTTCCATTCTTATTTGCAACTGCATTTCTTCCCTTAGATAGCCTAATAGGACAAGACAAGATATTTAACTATTGCTTAAATATATTTTTATACATGAAATATATCACTTTTAAAATTTATTATCTAAAAAATATTTTTTATTTTATTTTATTATCTGCTATTTCTACAATTTTGTTTTTGTTTTAATCGTTAGTCATTAAATAATGACGTAACAAACTAATACAATGTTGTTATATTATTGATTGGTTAAATGATGATGTAATAAACTAACCGAGTATCATGTTATGACTTAATAAATTAGATTAACATGTACCAAAAATAAAAATTTAAAAATATTAAATAAAAAAGTATTTTTAAATAATAAATTGAAAAATAAATATATTATAAATACGAAAAATATATTTAATTCTTAAATATTTAGTTGCTTAGTAGTAGGAAAGTTCTTGTAGCTATTAGTCTATTACTCAACTCAAGAAAGGACCCACACTTGTCTGTGACTCCCTTTGCATCGTGTGCTTGCTGCATTTGTACAGCATTGACAATGTAATGGAGTTTCTCTTTCTCTCATTTTTGTGCTAATTCTTTGTGGTGCCGCGTGTATAGTCAAAGGTATCTCCACTTCCCTTCTTAAAGTTCTCAACCATGATCACGCAAGGTCAAGTTGTTGTGTTGGTTTCATACCAAAACAAGTAGTATAGTTGTTGTGAACGCACCTTTCTCCAAATTGTTTAAGCCTCAAATCTCCTAATGACTTGATTGTGATTTCCTAAATATCTATAAATATATAATTACATGAAATTCTCCTAATATAATTTGAAATGAATTGAATGTCATTGTAATTCTTGGTGTTAACGTGCAGAACCAAGCCATGAATGGATCTATTTCTGCGCTTCAGAAAAAGGTGAGCCTTTCTTGCCCTTACATAAATGGTAGTGATCAATGTTTCTTTTTCTATTTTTTCCCTTAAAAAGAGGGGTGAACGATTGGCTTGAAAGTAGTACATACATCATATCCCAAAAAAAAAGTATGAATTAATTCTCTACATTTTCAAAGAGTTTCTTGAGAATGTACTATTTTCTAAACTTCCTGGGGATGAACACTGGCTAATCATTGTTTTTGTGAGGATTGTAAATTGCTGAATATCAATTGGTACATGTATTTCTAACCTTAATTTTCAGTAACAATATGTATGAACACATTGTTTTCATTGACCAAAAGTTTTGGATCAGCTGCCTCCGGTATAAATGATGATTTACTATTCCATCATGCAGGATAAGTCACTCCGGGAACACAACAACTTGCTCTCCAAGAAGGTAATGACGTTTTTGTTTTATAATAGCTCATTCAGTTTGTGCAATTTGGTTTTCAAAAATCTCACTGTACATAACAATAATGGCTCGAGTGAAAAACAGATAAAGGATAAAGAGAAGGAGCTGGCCACACAAGAGCAAGAGGGACTGCAAAATAACATGGATGTGAGCTCTGTCCTTGTAACTCAACCACTGGATTCCCTGACAATTGGGTTAGTAACTTTTCGTTTATGCATAACTGAAATGCTCCAGAGTGTGTGTGAGTATATGCATGAATTCATTTTTGCCTTCCAGCTTGTGCTACTTTGTGTATATCACAATTACCACCTCAGATGCATGAAACCAATTAAATAGGATGAATGGTGAATTTTTCACTCTTTTTTTGACACTTCAATTATACTTGTATTTCTTTTTCTTTTTCCTCATCATATATCATTTTGATTTTACAGTTTAAGTGTTAAACCCATTTATAGAAGGGTATAAATGAAATTTGAAGCACAAATGAGTGTGTATCACTCATTATCTTTAATTAATTTGTTCTGTTTTATAATACACCACTTCTATACATTTATTAAGAAACATTTTTTTCCTTTTTAATAATTTCTATGGAAAATGATAAATTTACACACCATTTATAAAGTGCATGGATGAAAAGAAAAAAGAGATAAAAAAGAAAAAGAAAAAAAAAGTGATGAGAAAAAGAGATGCAAGAAAAAGAGAGAGAGAGAGAGAGGTGAAAATAAGATAAAAGAGTGAGTGAATGTTAGTAATAAATAATAACTCTTTTTTATTGTAAAATGCCCAGTAATATTTGATACTTACAAGGGTGTAAAGAAAATTGAGGTTTATTTTAGTTAATGGTTAACTAGTATCGGTTTAAGGAAGATATAAGGTGAATTTGATAGTTAAGAGAGAAAGACAGAGAGACAAAATAATGGATTCAATGCTAACAAAATTAATATTCTAATTAATTAACATTTTTTCGATAAAAAAAAAAGAAAACTAGTCTCGGTTTGAATAGGTTATGCCTTTCAAAACTGGGAACTGGATGAAAAAAGGTAAAGCCAGTCAGCAGTTACATGCAATTATGCATTCAAAACTCATTTTAAACACCCACTTGATTAGTTGAATTCCTGTTTTTGAATTTGCAACTAATAATACTAATTTAGTGATCACCTATATGACTTGATGCAGAGGCTCCCCAGAAGCCAAATGTAATGAAGAAACTCCAACTTCGAGTCGACCTAAAACCATTCTCCCCCCTTGGATGCCTCTTCCTACAAATGAATAGAAAGCCTGTTAACTCTTGTTAAATACGAATACCACTTGTACAAAGACTAGCTATATACATCATCAGGGGCATTGGATGGTGACTATACCACCTGGATTGTAATCTCTATGTGACGTTTCTGACTGCATTTTAATGCTGCAAGGTATATTAAATGTACTACATATAAATATAAATGATACTTATATAAATTGAGCTTGAATAAGGGTTCAAGTTTTGACTTATATCCAAATGTACAATTCATGATTTGTGTTCTCTTTCATTTCTACATAAATTCTAAATAACACTCGTATTATATAGTATAACAGCTGAAATATGCTTTTGCCATATATGCATTAACAAATATAAGGACTAAACAGAAAAAACTCGAGCAAAATATTTTTTTCAACACACATATATATAAACTTTAAATTATGATTTGAATAAAATTGAGAAATTTGAGGGTGACTAGCCTCGCTAGCTAAGTCACATCCTTCCTTTGTCTCTGTTAAATATTTCAAATTAATGCCAAGTTAGATTTTTTTCTTTCTTTCTCTTTTAACGTTTTTATAATGAAATTATTTTTGTCTCTTAAATATATTTACATTACAATAAAATCTCAAATTAGCGCTAGTCAAAACTAACTAATAAAATTGATGCTAAATGTGATTTTAGCATTGGATTGCTTTGGTATTGGAGTCAATACAACCTTACTCAAAGCAAATCTTAACATTCACATTGACATGACCTAAACTAAATTACTTTAAATCTTTGGACACAAAGTAAGACCATTTTTCTCAATAAAGATTTCTACTTTGATTTATCATATTAGAGAAAATTAGTCTTTTCTGCTAAATGTAACTCTTATCAGTAATCACTTAGCAACATTTTTCCTAAAGTAATTACCATTTTAATTTGTTTTAAAATTACTTGCTATTTAAGAACATGAAGAAAACATTACTTTTTAAAATTTTATTTCTTATCTATCCGTACAAAGATAATATAGTGAGGTAAGTTTATATTTTTTTTAACTTTACCATAATGACGATAGTAAAATTTTAACTCAAGATTTACACAAACTCATCATTAATTTAATCCTAACAAGTTTATATTCATTTAAAATTAGGAGATGATTAAAATTCTATTTATCGATATGGTATCTCTTCAACACATAATCAAGGTTTCAATCGTAAATTTGTGTATACAAAAAATACTTGATTAAAAAAGGTCATATTCTTAAATAAATCTCATACAATATCTCAAGAAATTATAATTAAACTCTTTTTTGAGCCCACAAAACTCCATAACCATTGGGTCAAGCCGCCACGGGTTGGAAAAGATTCAAATAAAGTTAAGACTTGTTTAAAGATAAAATGTTGGGTTTTACTTTTTCAATATTGGCCTAAACCCATTTGAGGGGTTTAATATCTCAGACCTAATTTCTCATTATAAATACATTAGTTGATGGTGGAATTAGGTTAGACTAGAGATAGAGACGTGAGAGTGCAGACGACATAAACGTCAAAGAAGATTTGAGTGTGTGAGAGTCTTCGCGCAGTAATCAGAGTAAAACACTTTGAGAGTTGATTATCACCATTGTTGAAGAGATTGAATGTACCACCAACTTGGTGTGTTTGATTCATTATAATCATTCTCAGTTATAGTGCAGATTGTTGTGTGATTGTCTCTCTCGCTCCCTTTGCTTTGATTACGTTTTCGCATTTTGATTGAGGGTACACGTTTATCCAAGGTTGGTATCAAAATTTGATTATTTGAAGGAAAGAGTTTTTCCCAACATAAAATAATTAAAACTTAAATTTTAAATTCATAAAAAATTACTATTAAATTTTATAAAACAAAAAAAACACCTATATTAACATAAAAGTCACACTTTTTCCTAAAAATATTTACCATATAACTCTCATTTAAAAAAATTCTCTTTAAAATATATTTATGTCTCACTCATCGTTGTTGAATCAATCCTGCATGAAGTTGGTTGGTAGGCAAGCCTAGTAAAAGAGGACCACGGTGTAGGCCAACGTCTCTGCTGCCGCCACAAAAATATTAGACGAAAAGAAGTTCACACAATGATGCGGTGGCAACTGTCAACTACATTTGGAATCACCGCATCCAAAACAAGTAGAACTGTAAGCTATAGTCAGTGTTTATGACGAGTTCAATTTGATGAAAAGAAATAAAAATAATATATAAATTAAATAAAATTATTTTGTTATTATTTAAATATTTTATTATTGAATTTATACTAACAATAAAAAAATATTTATATTTAGTATCATATTTCATTAAATAATTTTACCCTTAAATCACTTCTTAATTTTTATTTTCTTCTTTTAACCGACGTTAAATTTTCACTATTTTTATATTGTTAGTTTCTTTTCATTCTATCATTTTTTTATTAACTGTATTTATTTTAATTATTTAAAAATTTTAGAGAGAGAGACGTCTCTTCCCCTACTAGAGTATAATTTTAAATTTCAGTTTTTGACTAATGTGATGTTATTTTGTTTTATTGTATTTTATTATTTTTCATCAATTTAAATATAAATTAAGAGTAACTTTACGTTTTCTTTTAAAATAAATTTTACAGAATGCGGCTCGATATAATTGTTGAAATTAAACTAGAAAGAAAGTAATTTGTTAATTAATTAAAGAATGAAACAGACTCAAACTAATTCTATCTAAAATTTATGTTCACAAAATTAATGAGGATTAGATTTAACACAATCACTTTCTTCTTCACATAATTATTGCAAGGAAAACTAGATTTAGTGTTTAATCATGTCTTAAGTATAATTATCTTGTATGAAAGATATTCACGGAAATATTAATGAAAAAAAATCCTGTCTACCAATTTTTGGGAGCATAATTATCACTTACTAACACTGTCAACTAAGTTTAACAACTTCCTCATCATTTCCTTACATAGTACTATATCTTCACATCCAATAATGTAGAAGGATATTTAATGTTTTGTGACTTTTGTGACAAAGGAATCACTGGACTCTCGAGATTATCGTGGTTCCATGTTTCAATCTTCTTCTAAAATTCTAAATGAACGTGATCTCCATTACTCCTCAAATTCAAACATCATTTACTTTAATTTAATGATTAGTGCGTCCAAGTCT
This sequence comes from Glycine latifolia, assembly GCA_013407115.1. Taxonomy (NCBI): domain Eukaryota; kingdom Viridiplantae; phylum Streptophyta; class Magnoliopsida; order Fabales; family Fabaceae; genus Glycine; species Glycine latifolia. Next base: position 7,100,910 of record CM023957.1, read on the forward strand.
AGTTTATTTAATTTTTCTATTAGTGGCTAATGACTAGAGAATTATTCTTCCACGCGTGTGGAAACCATTAAAGAAATTGTTGTCAACATTGTCAACTCCCGTCCATCATCCAAACTCTTGATGCATGGCTGGCACGTTCCAGAATTTGCCCCACACCGAAGACATCACACAGAAAAAGCCAAAGAAACCATTAATTTTCATTTGAAAGAGAAGAATCACAAGCTCCAAGTCAAGGGTGTATGAGTGTGAGACAAAGAAGCTGGCCTTCATTTATTTTTTTGTTCCTCAATAATGTGTGTATATAAGGACACAGTTTAAGTCCTTTGGAACTAACACAAAACATGGGAAGGTCACGCATTAGGTTGTGTTTTGGTCGGGCCACGCCTCGTGTTCGAGCCTTTTCTGCATCTTCTTTTCGATCCAAGTCCCCTTCCTCTTCCTCTGCCTCAATCAAATGTGAAAACAGAACTGAGTTTTCAAGCAACGGAAGCCACGAAGCTGGCAGAGACAACGGGGGTGAAACGGGAAATAAGATACTGCTGGTTGTTGATTCTAGCTTTGAAGCTAAAGGGGCTCTTCAATGGGCACTCTCTCACACTGTTCAGAGCCAGGACACTGTGGTTCTTGTTCATGTAGCCAGACCCACAAGGGAAGGTGAGAACTACTAGTACTATTCTTTTCTGTTTGCACCTTATTCTAAATTAGGATGCACATGGACAGAAAATTTATTCAAGGATAAAATACTTTTTGGTTTCAGTTTACTCTTCTGAGTTCTTTTTTTTTTTTTTTACTTTGATCACTTGAAGTCTGGATCAAATTGATTCTTTCATCAGTTTATTAAACTAATTTGCTAATATGTGACTTACCCCGAAAGATGTCACATCAGTGATCCTTTATCATGTCGTTTAAAATTATCACTATAAGTACAAAATCTAGCGAAAGTATCAGACTAGTCTAAAAAAATACAAAGATAAAAGTAGAACTTTTAAAACTTAGAAACCAAATTAATTACAAATAAAAGTGTATTTTGGTCTTTAATTAAATACGTGTGAGACTTTTATGACATGAGAGATTATTAGTTTGATTATAAGCTAACAAGAGTGTACACCCAAAATAATTATGTACAAGGGAAAAAAAGCTAAAATGTGTTTTTAATTGCTATTCGCAGGAACTGAATCTGGTTCGAAGTTTAATGTGAAGGCGTATCAACTTCTCCTTGACATGAAAAGCATGTGCGAGATGAAGAAACCCGGGGTAAGTTTGGAGGAATGTTATTGTTTTTATGCTGAATTGGACATATATGCAACTATGTAGGACAAGAAGTAACACTTGGTGAGTTGATGGGTTTTTCAGGTGGTAGTGAATGTGGTGATGCTTGAAGGAGAGGAAAAGGGTGTTGCAATAGTGCAAGAGGCAAAGAAACAGAGGGTGTCATTATTGGTAGTGGGACAAAGAAAGCGATCCATCTTGGGGTGCATCATGCGGAGGTGGGTACGAAGGGGAACAAGACCTGGGATTGTTGAGTATTGTATACAGAACTCTCCTTGCATGACCATTGCGGTGAGGAGGAAGAATAAGAAACATGGAGGCTACTTGATTACCACCAAACGCCATAAAAACTTTTGGCTTTTGGCTTAATATGAAATGAAATGAGATAAGGACCATAAAGTATTAAGGTTGTTGAAATTGGTTACGAAAAATTCAATGTACTTGTGCATTTTGGAAATGGTCATTTTTACGTTGCAAGTCATTGTGCAGCTACAACACTATACTATGGGAAGTGACTTAAGACATTGTACAATGGGAAAATGCAGTTTAATTACAATTTACAAGGTGCTTCTAGTGTCGGTTTTTTTGGTTCGTGAACAAATTCAAAAAGGTTCAGGTTACTATTTCGACGGTGTCATATTCAAGGCATTGTCACAAAGTAACATGCAACATAATGTGCAGTAGTACAATGGAACACAAACTACTCTCTTTTGTCTAGAGATTAGACTTTAAGAACAAATGGAGTATTTGTGTTCAGAAAGTTTCGGTTTGAATTGGACTCTTAACATAATCATAGCTATAAAAGAGTGGATTCCATCCCATCTAAAAGATATAATTGAATATTTGAATTAAAATTTTATGATTGAAGGAAGTTAAAATCAATAAATGGTGGGTTATTGGAAACTTAAGAATATAAAGTTAGAAACTCAGATGAAAAAAGAAAAGAAGAAGCAAGCAAACATTATTTGGTTGTTGAGCAATGGCAATGAAGATAGTTCCAAATGAAATTAATAAAATGGAGGCAAATTAATTTGTTATCGGTTGGCTGCCCAGGGTAAAAGGGGCCTAGCCCAACAGATCAGGGTTATGACTTAACTTTTTCAGTTGAGTGAGGGTTATGACAACTTTTTCAGTTGAGTGAGGCGCTATAACAAATTAGACCAATATTAGGGCAAGGATGGATTTAAGATTTTGGACAAGACAAGTCTCCTTAAATTGTGGGGAGGCTTCGCTGAATGGCTAAGCTTAGGTTTTTTTCCTCCACTTTTACATATATTCATGTTTTCCCAATCCATAGTTAAGATTAAAAATGAAGAAGAACTACTGAGCTTCTGTTAAGATGCCATGCCATCTCAAAAGACAGCACATGCGATCATGTGAGGGCATGCCTTACTGGTGGCTCATAAAGGTTCATGAACTAACATTTTAATAATGCCAATTAAATCTTTTCCATATCACAATTAAGCAATTTTAGACTCTTTTAAATATTTTTTTATGTGACATTGACTAATATTTTAGACTTTTACATGAACTCTTCAAAAAAAAAAAAAGACTCTTTACATAAAAATGTCAGCATAACGTGAAATTAACATGGTGACTAATTTGACATACTTACATAATCTCTGATTTGTTATTTTAATTCATAATTTTTCTTTTGAAACATATTTTAGTTCATAATTATGCATCTCAGTCCTCAAATTTTATAATTATGTGATTTTATTCTCCCAAATTTCAATTTAGTGTGCTTTGGTTGTAGATAAATAGTTCTTAATATTAAATTAAAATATACCTATATACTAAATATAAAATAATTTTTTATATTTAATATTTATAATAAATACTTATTTGATGTTTATATTAAATAAATATATTTAATATTTATATGATATAAGTATTTATTTTTCTTTGACCGGAATATATAAGTATTTATTAAAATATAATAAAATTTTATTATTAAATAGTACTACATTTAATAAGAATAAGATGTTAGTACTAATTAAAAAAATACTTATTTAATATTTATATTAAATATAAGTTTATAATTATTAAGTGTAGTTTGACAATGATTTATGTATATTGTAAGAAACAACAGTGTAGAGTGGAGCGATGTTAATAATGTTTGGTATGTATGTATGAGGTCAGACTGAGAAACGCGTAGGTTTCATTTCATCTCTGAAAGAAATGAATTCACAGTGAGCCTAACAGAATATTTGTATCCTTGCATGCTTCCTTCCCCATTTAAATCTCTCTCAGTTGTTTATTATTTAATTCAATTTAATTTTGTGACAAGTTTGATCGGAATCGGAATCTGAGTGGATGTGGATTGGGTGGTGAACCGGTGAAAGATGCGACGTCGGGCTGCCGAGTATCGGCGCCCGGCACGACGGAGGTTTTCATATTGGATCTGGCTTCTCCTTGCTTTATCCTCCATCCTCGGATTGCTCCTTTTCCTTCTGCAGCACAATCACCACCACCACCAAGATCCGCTTCATCATCCTTTGCCCGTGAGTTTCAACTTTTCTCTTTTCTTTATTTCCATTCCTAATCACTCCTTTACTCTGCCAATAACCACACACAAGCCCACCAGTTACTCATTAGATCCTAATTTTAATCTTATTCACTACCTTCGCTTCAATCCTTATCATTTTTCAAATTGAGCTAATAAGAGTGTATTCGTCCTTCAATTTTTTTCACAATGCACATCAAATCAAACCAAAGGTGGATTCAAATTTGTTGCTCATTTTAGAGGACCTGTATCGACAAGTAACAGTAGGAACGTAACATCTATGGCTGGATAATTTTTTTGGGGGGAACCTCTAGGACTCTGGCTTTTATTTAGCATGTTTAAACAATTTTTCATCTGTATTTTGGGTTTGGGTACCCTGGAATTTGTGTTCAATCCTATTGGAAATGGGAGGTAAAGTTAAACGGTTGTGGTTAAATCAGCCAAGAAACCGATTTTCAAGGGACTAGGGTAAAAAGAGCGTTTTTTTAATTTTATTTTATTTTTAAACGGAAGAGACTGAAGAACTGATACTCTAGGTAGAATATATTTAATTAAACATGCACTAATTACTAGGTTTGTAAACTGTTCAGTATTTACTTGCACATCATTCCCCTTGCAACTGTTCACTCACATGCATGTCACCCAATCTTCAGAAATTGTTATATTATGGTGTCAATTTCACATGCAGCCATAGTTTCTCATTTCACCAAAACCCGTGACTTGTTTCTATCATTCTACTTTGCAACATCAACCTACATTTGACTGCCTTTTGTATCACGTTTATTATTATGTATCTCCTGTTCAATTAACCTGTTTCCAGATATCTAGTTATACCATCTGATCATCTTTTCATCACCTCTAGCTATTTTAGAGTTATTATGTTTGGTTTTATATCATCATCCATTATTATGCTAGTTGTCTCTAGCTCTTTCAAGCCATCCAACAATCAGGAAAATGACTAAAACCAGGGCATGCTATTCAGGGAATTTCTTATTGAATATGTATTCAGTCTGGATAAACTTATCAATAAGCACTTATAGGAGAAGGAAACACAAAGGCAAAATAAAATCAAACTTCTCTCATAAGTAATAAACTGAAATCAACTTATGCACCAAACTTTTTTTATAGTTGAGGTGCATAACTTGCTCTTAACTTATGAGAGATGTTTGATTCATTTTTCTTCTATAATTCTTCACACTACTGTGACAGCTATGTTTTAAGGTCCATATTCTCAGTTACTGTTGCTACTCTTTAGTTATTATCACTTTCTGTTGTTACAAGTATTCTCTTATATCCCCCTTTTGGATACTGATGGAGCATGTGACTTCCCATTGCAGGAGAGAAATGCAAGAGTTGAACATTTTGCTAAGGAGGGCTTGAATTTTACTGAAGAGATTTTAAGTGTAACATCATTTTCGCGGCAGTTAGCAGAACAAATGATCCTGGCCAAGGCTTATGTGGTTATTGCCAAAGAACACAACAATCTTCACCTTGCCTGGCAGCTTAGCTCAAAGATCAGAAGTTGTCAGCTTTTGCTTTCGAAAGCTGCCATGACTGGTGAGCCCATCACACTGGAGGAAGCAGAGCCAATTATTAAAAGCCTTTCTTTTCTAATGTTTAAGGCACAAGATATCCATTATGACATTGCAACCACAATAGTGACTATGAAATCGCATATTCAAGCTCTTGAAGAGCGTGCCAATGCAGCAATAGTTCAAAGCACTGTGTTTGGTCAAATAGCAGCCGAAGCAGTACCTAAGAGTCTTCATTGTCTAAATGTGAAACTCATGTCTGATTGGCTAAAGATGCCATCCCTGCAAGAATTCTCAAACGAGAGGAAAAACTCCCCACGGCTTGTGGACAACAATCTATATCATTTCTGCATATTTTCAGATAATATACTGGCAACATCTGTAGTTGTAAACTCAACTGTCTCCAATGCAGATCATCCAAAGCAATTGGTCTTTCACATTGTCACTAATGGAGTCAATTATGGGGCAATGCAAGCATGGTTCCTAAATAATGACTTTAAAGGAGCCACCATAGAGGTACAAAACATTGAGGAGTTTCATTGGTTGAATGCATCTTATTCTCCTCTTGTCAAGCAGCTCCTCAATCCTGATTCACAAACCATCTATTTTGGAGCATATCAAGATTTAAATGTTGAACCCAAAATGCGGAATCCCAAGTATTTGTCTTTACTGAATCATCTCCGGTTTTACATCCCTGAGATTTATCCGCAACTTGAGAAGGTTGTCTTCCTGGATGATGACCTTGTTGTCCAGAAGGATCTTACCTCTCTTTTCTCTCTGGATTTGCATGGGAATGTGAATGGTGCAGTTGAAACTTGTCTTGAAGCATTTCATCGTTACTACAAGTATCTCAACTTCTCAAACTCAATTATTAGCTCAAGGTTTGATCCACAGGCATGTGCATGGGCATTTGGTATGAACATTTTTGACTTGGTTGCATGGCGGAAGACAAACGTGACCGCAAGATATCACTATTGGCAAGAGCAGAATGCTGATGGGACTCTTTGGAAGCTGGGGACACTTCCTCCTGCTCTTCTTTGTTTTTATGGTTTGACAGAGCCACTTGACAGAAGATGGCATGTTTTAGGATTGGGTTATGACCTAAATATTGACAACCGCCTCATTGAAAGTGCAGCAGTTATTCACTTCAATGGGAACATGAAGCCATGGTTGAAGTTAGCTATAGGCAGGTATAAGCCACTATGGGACAGGTACATAAATCAAAGTCACCCTCATCTTCAAGATTGTGTCACAAGTTGAAATGCACTACTTCTCGATATCTGATGGATTATGCAATCTCAGATTATTTTATACTCTTGATCTGTGGTTGCCTTAATGTAGAGTCAGAAGTAGAAAATTTTGACTTTGCTAGGAAGATTTTTTCGCCCCTTCTCTTTTTCTTTTCCCCAATTTTTCTTTTGAATTAGTCTTGAAAGAGAACAGAATGATTTCTTATACACTACAAAGTTGATATGCGTTAGGTGAAGAGATGTGGGAGAATCCATTTTTGGCCGGTGGGGCTATCTTTTCCCCTTCTGCAAGTGGTAGAATGATTGTTCTTTAGTAATTCTTGTAATAATTTATCAGCTCTTTCAAATAGCAATGTAATCGAATGAAACACATTTTTTCCCCGTCTCCCTCGTTATTTGTTAGAGAAATCTTACAATAGTAACTCCCTTTTGCCAGGTGCCGGATCTTTATTTGCTAAACCAACTATAATTTGTTGGTTGGGTGTTGTAATCCTTTAAGAACCAAGTATCATTGTCAAGGAAAAGACAAACCAATTCAAAACTGAATCTAATATCACTGTTGATTTTAGGCAACTGCTGGAACAAGACAAGGATTGAGGAACAAACCTGGAAGAAAATTTTAATTAACACAATAGTAGGACAATGACAACACCGGTTACCATTTCAATTCCTCGGTTTTAATCTACATGATAATAACAGAACTGGGTAACATAGCATGTTTGGAACAACGTCGTGGATCACATCCGACACTAAATCACTCAAATGATGATGCAGAACTTATTATATAATGATGTCAAAACTGTGTTAACTACATTATATATATATATATATATATATATATAGGCGTGTTATATTTTTTTAATGTTTAAATTGTATTTTTAAACTGTGATTCACCGATAATAACATTATAATTATTACTAAAAAAACATTATAATTGTTGAAAATAAATTTTAAAATATAACATACTTTCAAATATAGTTAGATTTCCATCCTTAAAAATATTAATGGATGAACCAGATGGTTTTCGTTAAATAGGTTATTGTGTCAATAAATTAATAAGGATGTTAGATTGGGCAAAAACAACTCAACCCAACAAAAACACTTCACCCTAGGATTTCATCCTTTAACCTAACTCTAAATGCCACTTTAGTGGCAATTTTTGTTCTTAGTTACTGTGGTACATAATCAAACAGATGAAATATGAGAGTTCCTTCAGTTTAAGGTAGCGAATTATATATTGGTCTTTTTTCTCAAATAAGGCAATCTCTTCCATTGAAGGTACTAATTCTATCACGCATTATTAGAAGTTTGCGTGGCAAGGAATTTTAGACAAACGTGGTTTTTCACAACTTTTCCTGTCAACAAGTGATACATTCAAATTAATGGATTCTATCTCATCATTCCCAAATTAACCAGTGGTTGGAGAAATAAACCACGGCAGATAAGTTTTTTTCCCTTTATCTTACCGTACCAAAGCTAACATTTGATCACATTAGCAAAACTTTTCGGCAACTTCTATTTTTGAACTTAACTTATCATTTACTGCTAAACTTCAAATGTAGATTAATTTCATCACAGAATGGACAACATAATAGTGACACTTGACACGCAATGAATTCTGAAGTTACAAAGAATGAATGCTGTCATCCCCCTTCTCCCGACACAAAAAATAAAAAATAAAATAAAGGAAAACAAAAGGAAGCACATATCACTGGTAGATACTATAGAGAACTAAAAGAATGTAAAGTGCTGTAATTCTGTAAGGACAGTGCATAACAAAACAAATTAAAGATATACGGTTACTCCAAAGTATCAAACGAAAACCCGACAGTTTTTTATTTGTGATTGTTCAAGGTGCCCGATCACTTAACTTGCGAAGGAAGATGATGAATGATAGAAGGTTATCACATTTACAATGTAGCACAAACTATATAAAAAGAAGAGTGTAACGGATAAAGAGGCGCTTAGGAAGACTATGATCATGAACCAAACGACAATTTATACCTTGAAAAGCAGATAGATTTCCCTGGGATATAAGCATGCATGAAGCATCATCAAATGTCAGAATAATACATTAAACTTGGAAATCAGAAAAGCCTAAAGATTACTCAATTTTGTTGGCAGCAGGCCAAATTGCAACCTCAGAATACCCATCTTCAGTAGCACACGCTCTGTACATGCCTGTGGTATTAAAAGGCATTGCAACTTCTCCTTTGGCAGACACAGCAACCAAACCAATACTGCCTTTTGGTGTGAGCTCATGTACAACACAATTAGAAGCTTCCTCGAGAGAAAGACCCTTGAACTCCACCAGAGCAGCCACATCTCTAGCCACTGTCCCACGTATGATTGCTTCACCTATGCCTGTCGCTGAAACCGCACATAGGTGCCAGCACCTATGACTGGTGTGTCACCAATTCGACCCACCATTTTGTTCACTAATCCACCAGTAGATGTTGCAGAAGCCAAATTTCCTTGACCATCAACCGCCACACACCCAACAGTCCCAGTTTGACTATCACCATTAGCCAATGGCGTCTCTTTTTCAGTATCATTTTGGATAGGTTGGGTATAATCAATCTACATATTTGTGAAGAACAAAAGTTACCAACATCATAGGAGGAATGGGAAAAAGGAAATTCAGGCAATTAATGTAAGGAAAGAACTTATATGCATTTTCTTAGGTGTTTTTGGTACCCATTTCCAATTCAAATTAAAGATTTACTTTCATTGTCTATATTAATCTTTCATACAAGCTTTTCAAACTTTATTATGCAAATTATTGAAGTGAAACCTCAATTCTGATTAAAAAACAATACTAAATATTGCATATAAGCTTCCATTTTATGGAAGCTTCCATTTCGACGGTGCCTTTCCGAGTCAGCACAGATCCTCTCCCGGCGTTAAACACCGGAATGTTCTCCAACTCCCGAGCCTGCATCATACATATTAACAAGCTCGGAGAATGAAAGAGCGGAGACATCGCGGATTTGAATCCTCCACCAACAAAAACTAACATTTGCCGATAAATAAAATAAAATAAAACATACGACAAGCTCAACCACGTCGAGAGGAGGCAGTTTGGCTTTGAGAGCTTCGACGCCGATTTGGAGGCAGTGGCGGAGGGCCTCCTCGCGTGGCCGGTAGCGCTCCGGTGGTACAGAGAGCGATATGTCGCCGCCGCCGCCGCCGTGTAGAGCTATGGCCCAACCTATCTGTTTTGTTTGTTTGTTAACTTGACTGCCTCCGTCAATCAGGTTCCCTTCTTCACTGTACCTCAACTGCCCACACTAGAGTCGTTATCATATTCATACTTAAAAATTAAAATCATACATTCATTTCATTAGGTCAATCGTCAATGTTTATTTTTTTCTCTCACCACCTTGCCAAATATAAAAGTACACAATTTTTTATTTTTAATAAAAACTGTAGGGCCTCAAGTCTCACAAATCAACCATAAAAAAAAAGTCTCATAGATCTCCACATCACAAGTTTTGATTATTTTTAGCTCAAATATACAAACGATTTCTTAACTCTCTTTTTTTCTTTCTAAATTGATCTTATTTTTAAAAACTCTAAAATGATTTTCTTACTTATTTTATCACAAGTTAGTTATTTTCAAAAATTGAATCAAGTTAAGAAGTTACTAAAATAAATTTATGTGCCAAACAAACTTATAAACTAATCAAATAGTTTATAAATTACTAGAATAACTTACTAAACACAATTTAAGAAGAGAAATAATGCATTATTATTATTATTAATTTTTGCACATACAATCCTTTAGTCATTTTTCTGTAACAATCCATAATTTATTTCAGAAAAGTAAAACATTTTATCAGGAATTTAAGGCTCAAATTATGGCACGCCTACTCGTAATTTATGTTAATTTATTGTAGCAATTAAAATAACGGTGTGTAATGACGTTTTTTAGCATTGTTTTCTTTCTAAACTCTGGCCAATTTGAAAATGAAATGAGTATGACAACCCGGTTTTTGTAAAATCATTGTCACCCTTTCCAAGTTTACAAACATAACTGAGCCATTACTCATTGAGGATTGAAAATTGTAACTCCCTTGACCTTAAATGAGTCTTTCAAAATTCAGATGCTAAAACCTAAATTCCCCTCTTTTTTATCTTGTGTCCCTGAGCCATTTTGTCATTCTCTATAACGGTATTCTGACAGAAGAAAAAAAAAAAAAAGCTAAACAAAGCACACAAAGATTAGTACAATGACATGGCTAGCCAGATCATTTTTCTCGGTTCGCTGGTTGCCCTTAGGTAAAGTGTGAAGGCTAGTATAATTTCAATTTCTCTAGATTAATATTTGGTAGCTTTTACAATTTTCTTAAACTTTTATTTATCAACCCCATATGCCATATTCTCACATAATTTCCTTAACTCTTGGCAGATGATCATGAACTAACTTCATCTCCTCACGGGACAATGAAAAGCATGGCATTTGATAAGAAAATCGAAAAAAGTTTTAGTAGTATTAGTAACAACGATTTGTCACGGCCAAGCAAAAAAATCCACAGAAAGAAGAGACATTCAAACAATCCAATAATAAAGGATAAAGATGATGGTGGGGTTCCCATAGGAAACAAGTTTGATTGTTCAAGTTGGTCACTCTCCGCGGATGAAGATTACATAGTGTTTTTGCTTTTGGAAAGGATGTAGCACAAGGTGACAAAAGTGTCTATGAAGTGCATAAAAATTCGAGGCAAATCGCAAGGTATGCCATTTCATCAAAAAAATTAGTCGCCCGATTGGGCTTTGTTTGATAAATTGAATTATTATATTCCCTGTTACTTCGTGTGACTCAAGCAGCTGAAATATGGTGAGAATGAAGAACAAGTTAGAGACCTGAACATTCATGAGAAAATATCAAATGCTAATCAGCACCACAATGATGATAACATAAGAAGGGCAGAATCAAGTAACTCTGACCAATCTGAAGGCAGTAGAAGTTCTTCTTTGTTCCCCGTGTAAGAGAATCATGTTTTTTTTTATCAGCAAATGTTAATTTATTAGAATATTAGTTTTTAGAATATTAGTTTTGTTAGTAGAGGAGATCATGTTAGTTTTAATTTTTGTTGGAATTTTAATTCAAGCATGAATGTATAATGATGGTGTAAACGTATTACTTGTTGTCTAATGTTGTCAAGGACTTGGTTGTTTTCTTTGAAAAAAACACAGGTTAGGTTGGGAATGGATTGGAAGCCCTGTACAAATGCCCAAGTCAGAAGGTTTGCACCTAAGGAACAAGGCTCGAGCTATGCGATTTCAGTGTTGTAGATTCTGATGTGATCGCTGCACATGCATTCTTTTATTTCTGTTTTCTTTTTGTTTGTTTTTTTACTCCTCAAGATTGAATTATTTTGTCCAGATAGTAGTCGTTAGCAAATGTCACTTTTTGTGTGCATAGTAAATCAATAATACTGATTAATATTATTCAGAATTTCTTCCCAATTCATCTTTAATTTGCATGTTACTGGTTACATTCCACCACTTGGTCTATTTCGGAAATTTTCTTTTTCTTTATCAGAAAACTTCTTCAAGTTCATAATATACCAAAAGGTTCAGACATTTAATCCTGTATTTATGACTCTAACGTGTGCTTTGCTTGAAAAAGAAAAGTTTGATTCCAATTACTTTTTATAATTTCTCCAAAATAATAATGATAATGATATACACAAAAACACTAGAGTTTGTATACTCCCATAATAGAGTAATAATTTTCTTTCAAAACTTGGCCAAGTCAAAGATTTTATTAAAAAAAACTCAAAATAAACCCACTACGCTAGAAAGGAGAACTGAATAGAGTGAATTTTAAAATTTTCTTTTATTTCTGCTTTCCCACTTTTTTAAGTGCAGGACTGACGTTGTGTTTAAGAATGTGGTTGAGATGAGTGTGGTGAGGTCTTGGCTGGCTGAAAGCTAAGTTAAAGGGCTTTTCTGCATCTTTATATGAATAGTAAGGGCGATGGGGAGGATTACAAAGCCAATCATTTTAGCACAGGTTCATGTTGGAAGGGGACTTCTGGATTTTGCAGTACAACATAAAGAATCAATTAAATGGTGATCAAAGCAAACAAATGACAGTTAAAGAAAATTATTTTGATGTTACCCCAAGCAATTAAGTGGAAGCTGAGACAATACCGTGTTAACTTTAACAAAGACTTAGTTGACTCTATAACCTATGCTTGGGCTAAAGTATAACTAAGGATATGAACATTGACTTTACAAGAACAAGGAATGATATGAATAGTAATTAGTTCAATTTCCATCTCATTTTGTTATCTCTCTCCTTTCTCATTATATTACTTGTTACATCTATCATTTTCATTTCATTCAATCCCTTTTAAAATGGGATTGATGTTTATAATTTGAGTTTAATAAGAATAGTTCAAATTAGTTATAAAATTATAAGAACTTTACGGATAGTGCATGAAAAATAAACTTATAAAATAAGAACTTTTAATTCTACATTAATTATTGTGATATAAAAGTGATATAATACATCAAATGTAAACTAATTACTGTATGTGTATACACTATACACATAATTATTCTACACGCGCCCAATTTATAAAGACGGACCAGGCTTAAATCGTGTACCGTGAATAAATACCTCTTTCGTTTTTGTTTTTTATTTTTTTGACTGATATATACCTTTCGGTTATCCAGTTTTAAAAACATTAAATACAAGAGCCAATAGATAAACGTCAAATGGGTCGACTCAAAGGGGAAAAAAAAGTTTAATAGCTACCTACTATCAGTTATCACACTAGATCATGCTTAAGGTTGCATTTAATTTCTTTTGTTCAAGAAAAAATAAATATTATCAAATTTCAACTTTAAAGTAGAATTTATACAAGCACAAATACATCCTGTCCACATAAGACAACATAGCTTAATAAATGGAACAAGATCCCCCACCTTGTGGGTACAATGTATGGACCATATACGAAAGTAGGGGAACCAGAAGCCAACTTGGGTACAAGAAGTGGCATATATACATACATACATAATTACTGCTTTGGAACAATTCGCAGATGTGAAAAATAACCATTGCCAATCAGAATCAGCTGCTAGAAGGAAACTTTCTGAATGCCACTTGAAAGAGAAACTAAAACTCATCAGGTCATGAATTGATTAAGTCTTCTGCTTTTGAAAAACCCGATGCACAGGTCTGTTAAAATTCTGAATGCAGTTAGACCCGCGAAAGAACACATTTTCACTTCATTGAATTAGTACTTCAGCACATAAAATGGCATAACTTTATATATTTGTTCATAACAGGCTTGTACAAATCCATCTCACACACAGGATAAGTGCCTCACCATTTTGACTAAAGGGACCCAACGTGTAGCACATTAAATAAAACTAGTAGCGATATTACACGTTAAAATTTTTTGATTTGAAAACAAGTGACTGAAGTTGTAACCTAGCATTGGCAGCAGCAGAAATAGATTCCTCATCTCGTTTTTCCTTGGAAACAGAAACAGCAGCCATATAAGCTTTTCTTGCTTCTTCCATTTTCTGCAATTCCATCTCGTCCAAATCATCCTGTTCAACCAGATTTTTACTTGAAAATGTCAACATCCAAGGATTAGATATTTCTACAAATATACTAACAAACTCTGTTCTTGAAAACAAAGATATACATTAAATCCAACAAGTATAGTCTCATACCATTCAATGATGCAGTTCTTTACCAAATACCCTCTATTAAGAGAAAAGAAGTTACAACCTTACGGGAAGTATGGATACAATCTACAAATGCTAAATCACCGATAAACAAGTGGAAAAATATGCTGTATATTTGAAAAATATTCATAAACTCACAATACTAGGCAGGTGACTGAAATCATAAGGCTTGACGTCATAATCATCAGTGTATTTAGCAGTGTCAGTTTTTGACAATCCTTCCAGTAATAACGTGAATGATGTAATATCTGCTTGCATGGAACCTAGCTCATTTTGGAGTTTATCTACTTTCTTGTTGGATGTCATTGCTTCCCATTGTATCTTTTCAAGAGCAGCTTGCTTGTCTGCGAGCTTAATCTGAGGAAAAGGATACCTATTAATGCGTGAGAAGAAATATTTTACCCCCTCCCCCAAAGAAACAAGCATTTTCCCCCCCCCCCCCCCCCCCCCAATGTTATCTATCAGAACCTAAGATTGGAGAAAGCAGTATAAGATATGAACACAACATTTTAATTTCAGTGCATTCAGATAAAGCTTTCATAAAATCCAAATAAACCTATCGTAAAAATTTCAGTAGGACAAAACACATCAACTTTTTAACCATACCAAACTTCTAAGAAAAACACTAATGTCAAGTAAAATCCAAAACCGAAAACTGTCAAAAGTTAAACTCATTACAATTGTGAAGCCTTCCAACATTCTCTAAGCATACGCCTACTAAAATACACTAAAATAGAATCCAACTTTCCACAACCATCAAAACTCGAAAATCCATGCCTATCATGCTCCAGAGATATATGAAGTGTATGTATTTAGTGAATAGGTACCATCAACTCTAAGAGATGAACTCTTCTCACATTCTAAATGGTTTAGAAAGTCCCTGGGCCAAATTATTGATTAAAAAAAAAAGCAGATCAGTACCTTAGCATCAGAGAGCTGTTGTTGAGTATACTTCAGTAAAGATTCCTTTTCTGAAGCTTGGTGTTTCAGTTCATCAAGTTTTGCATTGAAAACATTCATCTGGTCTCTTGTATTTTCTGCTGACTTTAAAAGTTCGTCTTTCTCCAACAATTTCCTCTGAAGTTCCTCTACCTGCTCCTTCAACATGCCTAACTCTTCTATGTCCTTTTCTGAAGCCAAAGTTCTTGAAGAAAACATGGAATAGCTATCAGCATCGTTGCTGCCATTTTTTCCTTGTTCTTTTTCTCCGTGGTCCCTTTTCTTTTTGGCAGGAATAGATAGGGCAACATTCCTACTTTTTGAATCTGTTACCTAAATGATTCAGTACAATGATCACAGCAAAGAAATGTCAGTCATTATGCATTGTGCATAGCAAATTTAACAGTTATGAGAAATTATTCTTTTGAAAGAATAGTTTCAGACTTCCATATGAACAGAACAATAACAATAAGCAAGTTCAATCTAGAGTAAGAAAGTGATACATATATTTATAGAATTGAACTTGAGCCTTTGGAAGTAGGACTGAAGCATGTAGTACTTGAACTACAGATATACATCCATATTGGAGTAACAAAATCCTACAACCCAGTGTCATACTAATGGGCCTACCAATCCTTCACTTGAATTATCCATACACAAAACCGTTACCTATAAGTAAAATGGCTAGGTATTAATTTATGCTTATGGACACATGTTCAACATGCATTTAAAGAGCAATAGAAAGTATTCAATGTGGTATGATAGAAATATGCAGGACTTTTATGGTATTTGTGCTTGAGAAGGAAATAGCTTAGTTCCATAACTTTTTCATATTTAACCTCCATTACAGCTACCACTCAATACTCAGAAACACAATCAGAGTAGGCAAAAACATGCCACACAAGGATACTTACATTAATATTAGAGACTCAAAACTAGGTACATCTTCAAGCCTATATTGATAACTGAAACTGAAGTCTAACCAATTCAAGTGAAAGTTTAAATTTAAACAGAAAGAGGTAAACAAGTAAACAACAAAAAAATGACTCTGCATCATTCCAAGTATCACTCTAAAGATCTCAAATATTGCACATTATATCAAATGGAAGGAAACCCCTAAAACTAATTGCTTCCACGATTCAACGTATTGAGCAAGATTGATGAACATTACAAATAAACCCAATGCGAATGAAAAGTTCTAAAAAATTCAAACAGGGAAAAAAAGTGTCCGGGTCTTACTCTTTTGGACAATGATTCTCTTGTGGGTGTCTTGGTGTAGATCATGGAACCACGCCGCGTGAATGAACGGCTTGCTTTACGATCCTAATCATAATTAAACAACACATAGTACTTAAGATAATTAAATTGAAATTCAAGAGCATCAGTTGTCACAAGATCAGCATAAAATAAAAAGAGAAAAAATCACAAGCCACTAGCTTTCCTTTCAGTATGTTGTCAACACACAAAGCCAATACATTAGAGTCCAAAATACATTATTTCCATTTACCAAGTTGTTGTTTTGTTTCCTTTTCCTCTTGCAGATAAATAAAATTTAAAAAAAAAATCTCTTTTTTTTTTTGCGTTGCAGTGAAGAGGGTTAGAGGGGTTACGATGAGTGACTGAACGAGAGGAACAATCTCGACGAGGTCGTTGAAGAGGACGCGATCCAAATTGGTGTTGGGTGCCGCACCGGACTGCTCTTTCACTGAAAGCCATGAATTCGACTCACCCAACTCCGAATTCTCTTGCAAATCCATGAAATGCTGCATTTTTCTTTCTCGCCGGAGAGAGAAATGATTCTGAGATGACTGCACTTTGAAAATGCCTCACTCTCCTTTCCTTTCCTTTCCAGACAAAACAACGGATATTAAATTTGAAATGACCGATCTACCCCTCTACCATACTTTCGTAAAGTACTAGGACTCTAGGAGTATAATTTTAAAACACTGATTGACTCGGTCGATCCGACAGGTTCAGATTCGACCGTGAATCAATGGTCTGATTGGGTCGGATTGATTATCAGGGGTCATGCAATCAACCTGGTACTACCCACCTAGGGTTTGTGCATGAACAAGTTAAGTAATCTGTTGATCCAAGCCGATTAATTAGTTGATATGGTGTGGCTCACACAAGTTTATTTTGAATTATTCAATGATGTGATTTTGTAATTATAATGTGATTATTGATTTGTTTTTTATATTACTTGTTCAATTTATTGTGTTTAAGGAGTCATTATGCTTAATTATCTTAGATACTTGATATTAACTTATGATTTTATTTATGAATAATGATTTTATTTTTGACTTTTTTAAGATAGATATAGAAAAATTAACTACATGTTGCTTATATAGATTAATTAGTGACCAGTTCGATTATTGTCCAAATGATTGCACGGATCCATTTTTAAAATTATTTACTAAAACGGCAATTTCTATTTAATTGCCCTTTAATGTATGAAAGTAGCGTTGTGGTGTGGCCGGCTAAAGTTTCTCCGTGTCACTTCAACTACGCTTATGGGTTATAATAGTGTATTTCCTTGGAGATTCTAAGATCAGCTCTTCTCATTAAAGTAGGATTTTAATCTTCCAACCAAATACCGTTGACTAGAAACCATTGCAAGTAATTTGACAGTATTATTTGAATTTGTAGAATTTGATAGGGAATAGAATTATGTTACATGAAAACTTGAATTGAAAAATTAATTTATAAATTATAAGTGTTTAATAAAATAAATTGTTAAAATAATTGAAAATGTATAACAATTAAAAATAATAAAATTATGATTTATTTAAAAAAGATAAGTAAGAAATTTGATAAATTTATTAAAAATAAAAAAGAAAAAAGATATAAAATATTATTTGAAATAGTATTTTAAAAATGTTAGAAATTACTATAAAAAAATTATTTACAGAATAATCAAATAATCTTTTTAACTAGTAAAAAAAATTAAAAATTAATTAAAATATCTTCCTTAAAAATAATAGTAAGTATCTATATGGATGACGAAAGAGTAGAGGAAGGATTATAATTTGTTGTATCTACACTTGCCTCGCTTGTGTAATATACATGTAAAAAACGAAACAATAAATTATACATGTACATTTTTATATAATTATTCAATTATAAATTATTGTATATTTTAAGTTAGTCAATTTTGATAATTATTATTATGTTTATCTTTAAATATAATATTATTTTTTCAAATTTATTTGTCATTTTTTATATGATTATTTTAAAGTTGTAATTTACATTAATTATTTTTTACTAAAACATCCTTAAAATAAATGATTTTTCTCTCGTGAGAATTGAAAAAGAAGACTAACATGTACTAATTAATTAGGTAAAAAAAATTAAGTAAAAAGAGAGAAATGATGAGTCTCAATAATTTTAAGAATAATCTTTAAAAAATGATATAATTTGCTAATAAATTTAATGTTTCTAACTAAGTTAATCAATTTTCTTAAAGAATGTGGATTAATTAAAAGAGTATTATATTTAAAGAAGAATAAGGTAATTTAAAAGTCAAATTAAGCGGATCTTAGATAATTTTACATATAAGAAATTATTCTTTTGTTTCGTTCAGTAATTAATAACTCAATTATTATTTAATAATAATATATAGAAACAAAGGAATTTTATCGAAACTAATAAATATAAGTTTGTCTTGTGATCCACAGCGAAATAAATGAAGTTTTCCGGAAAAACGTGTCAGTGGATTATTTCTAATTAGTTCCTGTAATTTGGAATGCAGTCATATAAGCCAAAATTCATACAATCTGCAGTTCTTCCTTTTCAATACCGTACTCAGTACTTTGTATTTTACAACAAGGTTCTACTAGGTTTTGATCGAAGTTACGGGCCTAGAGGACAAAATACATATTACATTGATTACCAATCCTTTGTGACCCCTTCCCTTGACTTGCGTCTTGGACAATTCTAGGGTAAGTAGTCACTTTCCCCATTATCTAACGTGCACAAAGAGTGAAGTAACTTCTTTCGTCGGTGTTCAATGTCTAATTGTCTACATTATTTCATTATGGGCGTCAATAGATAAATTTTGTTCTAGCTTAGCTTTGAACATGCTGCCATATACTTGCTGTAGAGTGAAACCACGATTTCCTATTTAATTCTAACTAGTAAACCTGATCTCCGGTCCCTCAAATTCAATGAAAAATCACAATTCTATTAAGATGAGAGATTCAAAAAAGTGCTGCGTAAAAGCATATACATTTACTGGATGTGAAGACCTGAGAAGTTGGGGCTATAAGGATATCATTGTCATGGTGTCATGGACAAAGTGTGTGACAAAGAGTATTTCCATTACGTGGCTGAATCAAGTCATGACTCATCGACACAGGTTCAACAAAACTTACAAAAGGAAACTCTCTCTTAGAAGACTAAGTTGTAGTTGTAGGATACCACATTTTCTAAGTGATGCGTTTCTCTTAAAAGGTGAAGAAGTACAACTACTGACAATTGAGATGGCTATAAAATGTCATTATAATCAGTTTAATCTTTTTTCTTTAGAGCCCCTTTGTTAGAATTATCTAATTGTTGTGGATTACAATCAATTGTTGTTTTCTGTTTAAATAAAAATCGACTAATTCATTATCCACAAGAAGGTGCAATAAGCAAGCCCACTTATTAACTTGAGTTATCCAATTCTATTTGGGCTTGGATAAAATCCATAGGCCATGACGGGAAAGCAACGGGATTAAAATGCTTGGGTTAGGTTCCTTCGGCGTTCACATTAGTTACATATTATTGTTCCCTATCTTTGTGAATAAAGAATGTGAATGAAGAGAAAGCACTGATTGAGATTCAACAAGCCAACTCAGAGATTTTGTGTGACATTACAGGTCTCATGACTAGGTCTAAGATTAAGAGAATGAAACAAATTTTACAAGACCTAATTATGGAGATCGAGAGAAGTTTAACTCAAAGTGCATTAAAGATTATTTTAAAATGGGTCACTTTTCTACAAGTTAATGAAGATTTGAGTCTAACATGAAGACAACATGACAAAAGTCCAAATTTACCAAACAAGTATCCATGGACTGGAGTTATTTAGTTTTATGGTCTTAATTGTTATTCAAGACCCATTTTGCTATTTTCATGTATTTTTGTGATTAATTGTGAGGGAATAAGTTCATATGTATATTTATCTTTTCTAGGTCAATTTTGAGTGTTTTTGAGCTTTCTACTTCATTATGATAGTTAGTGGATTAGTGGGAAGTAAATTCTGGCTGAAAATAATAAAAAAAACATAGTGGAAAGTAAAAGCTTAGTGGAAAATATGCCTATTGGAAATTCATTACTTGTCATTCAAGGGTTAGTCAGCATAGTCTATAATTGTAAACTTTAAAGCATAATATTTAGATTAATCAAATCTAGTGCTTCTTTATTGTGAGAGTTTTTCCTTTTATTTTTGGATTAAAGAACTTTATAGTGTTGGTTCTATCAACAAATCGCTGTTAAAATCATCATTAGTAGATTCGTATCAAATAATTAATCTCAAAACTAGTTTCAGTATTTTTAGATCCAGTGAGACATTTCCTAACTATTTGAAATCGTGTTTAAAATAAATAAGTCTTAACTTGGTGTTCTAATTTCGTATGATTTGTAGTATGTGTTTTTGTTTACACCCCTCACTCAGAACTATGAGCTGTATACATAATAACAGAATCAGAATATCTCATCTCTTTGTCCCTAATCTGAAAAGCAACAAAAATTCAACGTAAGTAGTAACGAGTAGATATTGTCCTCGAATTCAAACGGGTCAGAGTGTGCCTCTCGACATCCTTGTGGCTTGTAGTGAGGATGTGATGAAACAGGCTGCATGAGAAGCTTGATGTAAGAAAGAAGAAATAACCACCCCACGAAAACGTGTTGATCTCATGCTTCGACATTTGATCTCGTTGGACCAAGAGATTAATTATTTTTACAACTATAATTTTTTTACACTAAACTCAATTTATTCACTAGAATTCTTCCTGTGCAATAGATCTTCTTGAATCATGTGGTTATGTATACCAGAAGTAATATGTATTTTTCTTCTAACACAGAGGGAGGAGGTATTTCAAATCCTTTTTACCGTGACAGCTATCTTTTCTGTATTGTGCGACATGCAGAAAATCTTGCGGTTCCATGGTTCACTTTCATGGTGTCAGGGTGCTAGTGGTCATGTAATTTCTTTTGGCGTTACCATATTTATGACTCTTGATATGTCGTTTTATGCATGAGTTTGGAGCTCGTCATGCAACTTTTTTCCCCCACCCTTTTTTGCACAATAACCCAGTTGAAAAGATATTTTCTCTCCAAAACAAAGATATGAATTTTTGAGATATTTTATACTCTGAAAAGGAGAGCAAATATACTATAGCCCCACTTCCATTTATTTATGAATTATGATAGAGAAGTTGTTTTGTCTTCTCTGTATGAAGTGTTTATGCATGCTTAGTCTGAGTCACAGAATAGTGGATATCTCTAATCTATTAATCCACGAAATAGATATTTAAAGATCATGGGTGACAAAATTATATTTTTTGATGTGTTTATTTTAAAGTTTATAACTAGTGTTTGGCTTGTCATTGAATGACCCCAAATGTCTGATTATTTGAAAGTTTCCTCTCACATACTTCTCACTTCAATGGTTTTGGAATGCAAGCTGCCAACAAACCAAACACACTACACTATACCTTTCAAGTTTCAATGCAGTTGAACGTAACTTAAGTAAAAGGCTGGATTCACATTGAACCACCTTTGAACCAAAAAACAATCACAGCAATATTTGAAAGTGTCGCCTGCCAGAAGTAAAATATGCTTACAATTCTCTGAAACTCTTCACATATTGGATAGCAATATCAGTATGTTGGGGTGTTTGGAGTGGCAGTGGATCATTAGTAAATCGATTAATGTTTCCGTGGTGCTTATGAAACAGCACTTGCATCGCGTCCAAATTTGCAGGTAAAGCACATGATTTTGAACTCCTTTTTTAACTCCTACATCCAAACAAAACAACAACTATGCTATCTATGTCTTCATAGCTCAATTGAAAGCCGGAACATAAATCTCCAGCTCCTTGCTTACTTCCAATTCATAACTTAGAATACGCATATTGTAAGAGCACAAGGTATTACTAAAACCTATGCAAATATGGAACAGCACGTACAGGAATGCTCAACAGGGTCAAGCATAGCATTAATAATATTAGATTTTTATGCCATTTCTACCAAATGTGGATTGTCGTTGAGCTACGGAACCTCGTTCAAATGAATCCACACCAGTTGAGTAAAGTCATTCTCAATGAATTATTACGGAGAGCACAAGTACATCTAAATAAGATAAGTGGTAGCAGCACTATACTTGTACGTAACGTAATTAATTACAAAGGGCAAAGATCGTAGCAAATCTGTTGGTAGAATATGAAGGAAAGGAATGCATTCCTAAAATTAACATCATTCATCCCCAGACATATGGTCTATACTCTGACTCAGTTCCACAGTCCAATATAATAATAATGGTAATAATAATAGTTGAAGTTTGATGCAAGTGGGTGTAGGAAAAGGAGCTAGCTAAGCAATAATGGTGGCAATGCACAATTGTTCAGAGTTGAGACGTCAAGGTTTGAATAGGGGGGCAGCTATGACAACACAACACAATGGCGAGGAGAGGAAAGAAGGACCACGAAAACCATGTGCCTAGTTCTGAGGCCCTAACATGGGTGCAGTCGCATTCCTCGCTGCTCTGTCACATTAAAAGCCATGGACCAGTCCATCCTTCCATTACCTATTTTGGCAAACAATATGGGCTACCTCTGTACAAACCCGTAACAATTGCTTTGCTTGCCTTATGTTACATGCATTTGCATTTGCGCTTTGCCCATCCCTTTGAACCATTTGGTTTTAGTTTCTTACCCTTCCCAATTAACTAACACATGGACAACAAAACATTGACGTTGAATGTAATGTATAGATACAGCGAAATTGGTCGGTCGTTTCAGTTGGCTATTAATTGTATTGCATCATTACAGTGACTTTCGGGCTCAAAAACTGTTGTTGTCTGCGAGTCAGATTGCAACTTGCAATATTGTGTATGTAAACAATATAACAGTACTATACTATAAAGCCACACCTAGCTGACAATGACTCCCTATAGCCGTACCTAAATTAATTTGAATATACATTTTGCTAATTTGGCTTTGTCAGTGTATTTGGAAAGTGCAAGGAAATACTACATGTGACAAATCCGGTAAGCCTTGTAGTGGGGGAAAACAGCAGTGATTTTTTGAAACTTGGTTAATATTATTAGAAGTTAGAAGCATAGGGGAAATGCGTTGGGGGTGTGAACAAGGTTTGAAATGAAAGTTTGCGAGGGTGGAATATCGTGGCATGGTGATGGAGTGGTTGTTGGTATGCCTTGTTCATCACGCTGGAACTTGCTTGCAGCATGGCCCCACATGCGTCATGAATATTAACCACCGTCACCTTCAAGTGATGGAGAGCGACGCAGTCCGTGGCATGATGAGCGTCTTCATGCATATCATATCCCCACAACAGTGGTTGAGTTGATACTCCACTATGAATATAGCTATAGCTCATCTTCGATCTCCACCACATCATCAATAATGCCGCATAAATATACGATTTGAGGTTTTAGATTAATGTGTACTGTCATGTTCTTTTATGAATTGTGTTCGAGACTCATGCGTGAAAATCTATGTTTAGTCCATAGCATAGAGAACAAATATGATCCACCACAAGACAACACAACCCAACCAACTCCTCCCATCACATTCTTGTCTTGCCACCCAAACCCACCTGTCCCCACTTTTTTTTGCATTCATAACCCTTCCTCTTCCTCTTCCTCTCCCTCTCCCTCTCCCTCTCCCTCTCCCTCTCCCGCACGCGGACTCAAGAATCATGATCCATCGCGCATGCAACTCATCACTACCCCACGCCCCAACCTACTCCTATCCCTCCCAATCCCAAGTTTTCTTACTTCCATTTTCTGCATCTTATCTTAATCTCATTAATGAAATCCCCACATACCAGACTCCCATCAATTTCACAATAGAATTGAAAACCAAAAAACAGCGGAGTTAGATTAGAATTTAACATACAACCAATATAATGTCTTCACCCTAATTCATCCTCTCATTTCTTAATTCATTATTAACATGTTATCATATAATAATATTAAAGAGGGTAGTGTTGCCATAGTCATGCTGTTGAGTAATGGTACGGAAGGATTAGCGTCACAAAACAAACAAAAAAATGCGATTACAATTTACAAACCTAAACAACCAACTACTAAATAAACAAGGACGGGTGGATAATAAAATTAAAACACCCTGCTATAATTTCTCTGTTAATCAATCAAATTCCACATACATAAATATTAAAAAGTGAACTCAGAAAACAAAAAGAGAGAAAGAAATCAGATACTGTAGAAACTAACATGGAAGTTAGTTGTGCATGCACATCACTAACTAAAATCAAGCTCAATCACCCCCCAAATTTATAAATTAAAAAAAAATATACACCGCGTGATTAATTATACCAAGTCCTCCCACCTTCTCTTTCCATTTTTTTTTAAACTTTGGTTTTGATTTCCAATCTCCTTTACTCTTCTTTAAAGTTAAATTTATATAAGAAATTTAAAATAAAAAAAGGTGAGATAAGATTTAGAAGAGGCGTGAAGACATTTTCAGGGAAGATGAAAGAGAGAAGAATTGTCGTGGTCAGACCAGTGAGTGTGACTCCAGTAAGCGTGATCAACGGTGTTAGGAAGATCAAACAAACCTTGATCTGCACCGCCCTGCCAATCCAACGATCCGAATCCTCCCCCGTGGCTGGTTTTACTATGCATCCCCGACAAATCAACGGTGTGATCGAGAAAGGAGTTCTCTGGCAACTTCAATTCTTCGTTGTTACTGCTAACCTTCTGGTGGTGCCACTGGAACGATGACGCATCGGGAAGACTGGAGTTACCGAACCCGAACCCTAAAGGTTCATTAGTGGAAGTAGTAGTAGTGATCAAACTGGTGAAAGGACCAATTTCAGAGAAGATACCACCGCAGTCCCCTGTTCCTTGCTCCAGAGGATTATTAGTTTCCAAACCAGGGATCAACAACTTTGACTCCTGCATGTTGTTGTTGTTGGAATCGGATTTTAAAGTCTCCGGCGCTGACACGGCCTCGGTGGTGGTGGCAGCGGCGGCGGTGAGGCTGGAGCTCTCGCTGCTGGAATGAGAGTTGGAGTTGTTGTTGTGGTCGTGGTGCGGTGGTGGTGGCGGTGAAGCGGTTTCGGAGGGGGTTATTTTGTTGGGCTTGGAGGAGCGTTTGGATTTGCGGCAACCGCCGCCGACGGGGACGTTGCGGAGGACGCCGCCTTTGGTCCAATAGCGACGGCAGTTCTTGCAGAAGTGGCGGGGCTGGGAGAGGTTGTAGTTGTTGTAGTAGCAGAACTTGGTGTTGAGGGAGTCGCAGCGGGGGCACTTTAAGGCCTGCTGGTTCTGGTGGTGGGGTCGGAGCCTCCGGTCGCCGGCTCCGGTGCCGGAGAAAAACCTCCCTCCGCCCATGGAGTGTATTTCCTGCATTTGGTGGATGAGATAGCACCTGAAACTAGTGTTTATGTCAGTGAGGGTGTTGTTGTTGAGTGAACATGAGCGTACGGAGAGAGGGAGAGAGAATTGCAATGCGATAATGCGAATGAGAGAGAGTGAGAAACAAATATCCCTTCCCTGCAACCTCAACTGCAACAACGTACTTCTTCTCTCTATCGTCTAATGTTATTATGTTTTCGGGTTTGGGAGGGAAGTGAATTGACCCAACGAGCCCTTTAACATAGCCGTAACTACTTTCGCAGCCGAACCCATGGACTTATTTAAATATCACCAAAATATCCTTTACTTACTATAACTCCTTACTACCACCTCTGTTATCTTCAACTTAATCAATATCCCAATTATATACTACTATTTGAGTAATTTAATAAAACACTTGTTCAAATAAATATTGAATCTATGACAGTATTTATTATGTACAAATTACGCTTAAATGTATCTCTATCTTCTTTTTTTGACAATACTATGTACTATTTCTATCTGATATGTATGGTAATTGTACGATTTTTTGTTTGTTAAGTTTCAATTTAACAATTTATGTTAACGTGATGACACTGATAGAAGTATTAACACGAATACATGCATGGTATAATGACGTAACATGAAAAATTGAAGAATAAATTGTCAAAATGATGAACCCCAACCTTAAACTCTAACAATCAATGATACTTAACATTTCTTCCATTTATATATATGCACCACAATTTTTCTTATATTTACCACTATTAAATAATATATGGGTATTACTAATAATTTCTTTAGGAAACTAGTTAAAAAATTAAAAATAAAATATTTATTATAAAAATTATAGAAAAATGCAAAAATATCACGAATAACTCAATTTTATGTATTTCAATAAAATTTTATAATATATGATATATTAATATATTGTTAATTTTCATAGTATTTTTAAAATATATCACTGTTGACCTATTTATTTTACTCACAGGGATATAAGAGACTTTTTTATATCTGCCACAAACTTTTTTAAAATTTGCGTAAATGCCACGAGGTCCAAACTATTTGTAAAAATGCCACGCGGGCTAGTTCGCTAGTCAGACAAGCGAATTACGATGATGACGTGTCGCGCTGCTGGTGGCCCTCTAGTTCGCTATAGACCCTACCGAACTACGTGGCTGCCCCAACGGGCAGTCCACGTGGCACTCAAAGTTCGCTACCATCACTGGCGAGGTCCGTGCACAAAAATTCAAAAAAATACATAGTTCGCTTCAGGTACTAGCGAACTAGGTGGAAATAATTAACAATAGAGGATTTGAACTGCTCTTGTTCCAGCTTGTGTACCCTCCTTTATTTGCAAGAGTTTGTGTTTGCAAATATGATTTCAGCTTTAGCAAAACTCGTGCGTCAGTTTCCAATGAATCCCCAACAACTAATTTACCTGTATAAAAGGTACAATCACCACAACCTTGGTAAACGTGAAAGATAACTAACAAAGCGTCACGTGTCATACATCTACGAAGTTTGCTATTACCTCTAGCAAACTAGGTAGCCACGTGTCATACATCTACAAAGTTTGTTATGACCTCTAACGAACTAGGTACCTACTTCGCTGTCCTTATTAGCGAACTTCTAGTCAATTGTCATGTGTCCTGCCCGATTCTGATGGGGCATTGGCTCATTGATCAGTGTAGTGCCACCTCATCATACATAGTTCGCTGGTCTGACTAGCGAATTAGTCCGCGTGACATTTTTACAAATAGTTTGGACCTCGTGATATTTACCCAAATTTTAAAAAAGTTTGAGGCAGATATAAAAAAGTCTCGGGATATAACACATCAAAATATCATTTTGGGTATTTTAAACAAAGTATGTTGATTACATTTTTAATATTTCTGGAAATCTCTTTTGAAATTTAAAATAATTCTAAATAAAAATACATAAAAATAAATTAATACTTTTTTAGGAAATAATTTTCCTTATTTGCATGGGAATATCTCATTTTTGTCTCTTCTTATGTAGTGTGAGTGTTTAAACTTCTTGGTACTAGGTTTAATTCTCAAAATAAAATAAAAACATCATTTGACTTTACTTATTCTATTTAAAAAAATGAAATTGTTTTTCTTGAACGGCTCTTGATTGAAAGAATGCATTGTCAAAGGTGTTGTGGAAGTTGTCTAGGTATAATTAATTAAGATTTACTTATATTTTATATTAACATACATGTTTTTGTTGTTGTAAATACATGAACTTTAAAGAGTTTAATATGCAAGAAAAACTTATGCGAATAATACATATTTTATATGAAATTATAACACCAATTAAAATTACTTGTTGAAGATATAATCAAGTGTACCGGCATTTTATGTATTACACAAAATTTTGAAATCAATACGTTAAGTTTTTTTGCCTAATCACACGTTTCAAAATTCTATGATTCTCAATTGAACAAATCCTAGAGAATAATTGATTATCACCATGACAAAGACAACTTAGTTTTATTATATATTAACCTTTAAGCACCTCGCATTACTGATTAAATGGTTAAATTTGCACTGTTTCCCACATGAATTAAAATTAAGTGCTAAAGTCCATCAACAATTAATCACATTATTAATGAGCTCAATTATCACCAAAAAAATTATAAATTATCTCATTTTTTATAAAACAAAATATTATAATTACTTATAATTAATTGTAGGTATATAAATTTATAGGAAAATTCTAACATTGTAGTTATGTAGTCTCAATAAATTAAGAATCATTGTTAGTTTAATCCTTAAGTTAATTATTGTTTATCAAAAAAATGAAAGAAGAAAAAGGATGAAAATATTGATTTAAGTGGAAACAGAGTGTATCGGATGTTACCATAAATA
Source organism: Glycine latifolia (assembly GCA_013407115.1). Lineage (NCBI taxonomy): Eukaryota > Viridiplantae > Streptophyta > Magnoliopsida > Fabales > Fabaceae > Glycine > Glycine latifolia. The sequence continues at coordinate 7,129,579 of CM023957.1, forward strand.
AAACTAGTAGTCCTAAGTTAGAGAGAATAATAGTATTGAAAAGGAAGAGAGTTGAAATTGAGGGACGAAAGGGATGGATCGTACGGTGGGCACGTGGAGCGAAGCGAGGGGTGGTTGGAAGGTGTAATCCACAAAAAAACCTGTTATTGCCTTGTGTTGTCGGCCACCCTCGCTTGCGGTGAGTGCGACTGAGTTGCATATTTATTTCATGAAAAATATTTGATAAACACTCTGTATCCTATTCAACGTTAAAAAGAAAGATGAAAAAATAAAGAAAAATATAAATATAATGAAATTTATAATAGAATATTTAAAAAATTAAAAGATATTTGTCTATATTAGACTTATTTAATATTGTGCTGCATATCTAATGTCTATCCATAAGATAAGTGACTGTGTCTGTGTGTAACAAATGGTGCAGCTTAACCCACGTTGCCTCTGTCTATTGGTGACTTGTCCTTCTTTCATAAAATGTGAACGTCGCACCTCACTGTACCATGTATTTGACCTCCGTAACTGCTGCCTTTCTTGTCCTCTTCTGCTCCTGTTTTCCTATAAATTAGTATAATTATTGAAGCCCAGCCTAGTCAAATATTACATTTTATTAACGTTCCTCTTAGAACATGCATGCATACAACATATTGTTTTTTTTTCCTTCATAAAAAGTTTTTTTAAGAAGTTAATAAATAATTGTTTTTTAAAAAAATATTTAATTTTTTACATAGGCAATCATCCCTTGTTTGGTTACCATGAAAATGAGAAAAAAGAAAGAGAATTGTGTAAGTGTTTCATCGAAAGAATTGTGTAAAAAAAAATGAATTTGAATGTGTATCTCACACTTTTTTATTTCTTATATATCAAATAATTTTAATTTAAACATTTTTTACTCTATTTTCTTTTCTCTTAACTAAACTCAACCTCAATAATAAATTACAATAAAATTATTGACTTTTATAAATATTTAATATAAATATCATATCTAAGATTAGATACTTAGTCCTGGACGTTGTATATGTTCAATAACTAATTAATTATGTTTTTTCTCTTGAAATTTTTCATTTATATATATATATATTAAGTTAATTAGTATAAAATTAATTTTATATGTTTTTATTATAATCATGATTAGTATTAATTATTATAAAATTGTGTAAATTAGTTATGTTTATAGTTTTATTACAATGATTAAAGTAATAACTAATATAAAATTGTGTAAAATTAATTATGTGTTTGTTATTATTATAATAATAATAATGATTATCATCATTTAATATAAAAATTAGTTTCAATTTTATGTGTAAGAATAATAATTTTTATAAAAAAATTATTTATTAAAAGTTAAATATTTAAATAATTATAAAAGAAGAAGAAGAAAAATTCAAGCGCTCCCTTACAAGGTTTTCGGATCCGTCACTAAGATAAGACAGAGAGTCATCGAATAAAAGATAAGATCCACAAAATTTATAATAATAAATTTTAATCAATAATAAAAAAATACATTAAAAAATATGTTTCTAACATTTTTTTCATATGCAAAATATATCCTCAACACTTAGGCAAATACTTGCTTAATGGGGATGGATTCAAGAGGAATTTAGATTTCATGCAATTGAAATTTTGACGCATTTACTCGCTCAGCTAATGATGACTGTTTGATAAAGAATCGGACGAATCATATTTTACCCCATAAGTTAGACTTAAAATTAACAGTCAAAATATGAACAATTCCATCTTTATTTAACTGTTCACGTTTGCAACTACGTGATCGAATGAGTGAAGCAAATCCAATTCCTTCCTAGAGAGGAAATTTGTCCACAAAATTCAATGGAGATAAATGCCCGTATATGAACTATATATTATCCAACCGTTTCATACATTAACATATATAATTAAATCTCTTATATACACACACCGTGTGTGATTTTGTATATAAAAAGAAAGTGTATATTTTTAAATATTTATTATTCTTGTATTTTAAAGTAAAAAATGTACAACTATTACTAATATCAATAAAAGTTAATGTAATTATCTCTAGAATCTAGTCTCTAGATTTTACATTAGAAATATTTTTATAAGTTAGAAGTTAATCTATGAAGTGATAGGAGTGAAGAAATGGGGATAGTGAAAGGTGTGGTGAGTAACTATTCTATAGCGAGGAAAAAAAGGCACGCAAAGGCATGTTGCCATGCAATATGCAAAGTTCAAAGTTGAGATCCACAAATGTAATAATAAATAATAGATTATATTTTAGTTCTAAGTTGAATTTTTGTGAAGATTAAAGAATAAAAAGAAGACATGTAAAAGGTATTAATTCACTTGAAACGGAGGAGTTGTATATCTTATCATTTATCCGTCGATCGACTCTTCATTTATCTAGAGTTTTTTCATACTTCTGCGTACTTTAAAACTACGGGACAATGTATCCCCAATCCATAGTCAATAGATTGTTAGTATTGATGTTGTTGTGCACTCGGTCACCAAGGAACCTCTATATGACTATCAAGAACCATATTACTTTAAAAAATTAATATTTAAGTCGAGATTGATATCAAATCAAGGATAACTAGAAGGAAAAATAAGAATAAGTTTTTATCCTTTTTTAAGATATGCAGATGGATTTTTTTATATAAAAAAAAAAACATCACCTTCTTCTTCTTCTTCTTATTATTATTATTATAAAATTTAATTGACTTTTAACTCATTCCTTGCATATTTTGTTGATCCGTATATATGTCACGGCCAAATGTTGAACATTCGACGAGTACTAGCTGGAGTACATGCGTTATATAATGTGAAGATATATGCTATCATTTGAAACTTGGAAATGCGGAATCGTCTTGCAAATTGAAACCATGATCGTTCTTTCTTCCAACTGTTATTTCAAGGTGCAGGCAAGAAGGACCACCATATCCAAACATAAGTGGTTACGTCGAAGTGAAATTACCCAAACGAAAACTGATTGGACAAATCAGTTTGACGTCAAAGACAAGCACCATCGAGTACACATACCCTCTAGTTGATTAATAGATTCAAAAATGGTAGTTCTAATTCTTCTCGTGTTATTATTATGATTATGTGATTGGCAATTTGGCATAGGGTGCCGGGCGAATAGCACTAGTAGTAGGGGCAGGCACAGTTTACCTGTTTAATTAAACACATAGGAGATAGGACACCCCCCATAATTATTCTATTCCAACTAATTTGGTTGGACAAAAATTGATTCATGAATCCCTGTACCTAGCTAATTAAACCCTATTAATTTTTTCCCGCTAGCCAAAACTATATAATTGCACATAATTTAAATCCCTATCAGCCGGTCAGCAACATATGCCTGCTATTTATTCAAGAGTTAATTGCTCTTCTTCATCACAGCATCATCAGCGTGTGATTCAAGCTTTGATCCCGGAACACTCCAGGCCCTACTACAACTGGGAGATTAGCTATGACTAGCTGTGTGCTAAGTGTTATGATTAATTATTAGTATCTACATAGCCGTCCATTGACTCAATTTGGGTGCAAATACGACCACAGCGAGACACGCCCACGACCACGAGTTAGAAACAATTAAGCACCACTTGATCTAATTATGGCTTAGATTTAATTAGCCATAATTAAGGAGGATGAGTTAAAGTCTAACCCTGGCCAGCAATGGAGGCAAGGGAAATGAATTAGATTGAAAATGTGTAATGCACATTAGGTGACTAGTCAAATGAAATAATTGGCGAATAGGAAGCGAGTGTGAGACATGTTAAGCAGTGGAACAAAATCGAGTGAGTGAACAGGTAATATGATGGGAACATGTTCACATGCACATGGGACGCATTTAGGTCTACCGGTACTTGTCCACATCTCACAAAATGAAAAATCAAGTCTAGGTTGTGTTGCTTACATGTATCTATAATGAACAAACACAAGAATGGGGTTATTCTTGTTCCCAAGTGGAAGTGAATTAGGTTTTATATTGGGGGGGTCCTTGAGATCGAGAAAGATACGGTATTCGATGGTTCTCCTTGGTTTAATGGGTGTCGCTATCACGACCCACCAACTATGGGCTTGAACCCTATGGTATGCCCGAGGCCCAGTCGGTTGGAGTAAACCCATTTGGGCCCCACGCTAGCCCTATCGTGTTCATTCCCTCTTCGTACACTTCCCGCACACCCACACGCACACTGCATCAGCACCGATACCATGACTCTACTCTCTACCTACTCTTCATTTCCTTGTCCATGCTATGCTCTCACACACACACGGTCACTCCACGGATTATTGCGGGTCCTGTCCCAGAGTAAATTCATTTTTCTTTATTCAATTTCAATATATGTATGACGTTAAGTTAAGTGTGTTGTTGGTTTCATGTTAAAAAATTAATTCAAAATCAATTATAAAATGAAATAACTTTGAATAGTTATTTTGTTGCTTAACTTGATTTTATAATAATAAAATATTCAAATATAAATCACATTATTTCAAACATTAAAAAAAAAGTCTAGGTAATTTATATCAACCTATTAGGGTCCAGCAGGGCTTTGGGTACTTTATAGAAGATTTTAAATTCTACCAATGAAGTTTAGTAGAACTCCTAGAAGGGACTAGTTTCTTATAAAATGATAAATCAAAATACAAATCTCCATGAAAAAAGTTACACATATTTAGTGTTCAACTACAAGCAAAACTGTTTTTAAAGTAGGAAGCCTTTTTTGAAAAATTTGAAGTTCTAAGTTCTAACTCTATAGTTATACTCAGTAAAAAAGTTAAATATTTTATAAGATTTCTCAAAAGCTTACTTAATAATCTCATTTTAAAATAGTAATTAAATTGAAACTAAAGGATTTCTTTTATCAAATACAACTAAAATTTTTTATTAAGAAACAAGTAAACTAAATAAGAATCATGTTAAACTTATCTTTTAAACTTTATGTGATATATTTATTTTTTAAAATAGATTGTCTCCACTAATCTCGGCCGATCCGACACCCACTATTTACTTATAATGAAAATAATTTAATTAATAACATATACTGAGCTTGTGAGGATAACAGATTGAATCATCTCAAGCCGCAACTTAGGGGATACATCAAAATCTCACCCAAATATGTAGCTTCCTATTAATCTGTTGTATTAATTGAACATTTTAGAGTATAAAAAACAAATCATATATATTTTCCTTCATTAGACAATACTTATTAAATATTGCTTTGTCCTTTGGTCTTTGTAACTTATGGTCAAATTGCTTAGCCTGGTGCAACAACATGCAGTTCATAATATCTCATATTTATAGTGAGGACAATAATTCTGCAGATAAATTAACTACCTATAGCATAGCATAATTTCTCAAGAATTCACATGGTTGGATTTACCCTCAAGTTTCATTAGGGAGTTTTTTTTTTTTTCCATAGCAGGGTGTGTTTTTTTTTTCATAGCAGGGCGGACACTCCTAGTTTTAGGTTGAGATATTCTTTCTTGCAATATTGGTATTGAGATATTGGCTTTAGTCCTCTCGTGTTGCTCATTATTTTTCATTTTTTAAAATAAATTTTCTGATGTGTCATAAGTGATTAATTAATAGGGTCTGGGATGCCAACTGAGTTGGAATCTCTTGTTTTACAGTGATTTTTTTTTGTTAAAAAAAGTCGGGGGGAAATGGTCTAAATCACCTTATTAGTGATACTATTACATGCCAAATTTTACCTTAAAAAATTACTAGTATTTTTGTCAAATCAATTATAATTTTTTAAAGAAAAATCTAAATACATGCCGCTTTATTCCCGAATCAATTATACACAGTTTTAAATTTTTAAAAGCACTATCATTCTAAGCCAAGTTTATACATTGTACCAAAAAAAGAAAAGATTATATATACACCTATCCAAACAAAGACTATTGCACTATAACTTAAGCACGTGCAAGAGTTTCTTTTTTATTCAACGTTCAAGAGTTGATGGAGAAGAGAGATTTGAGGAAAAATAATCAATCCCTGTGTAACTGTCAAACTAGCTGTTAGCAAAATGTGGCGGAATGAAGGTTCTGAAAAGGAAAAATAATAATGGCCTCCCATGTCCCAAGTCCCAACTCATATATATATATAATGATTAAATATAAAGTTAAATCAATTGAATACTATTCAAATTTGATTATTAATGAAAATAATTTTTAATCAAAATTTTACTTATCTTCTAATCTAACTATTCAAATTAGTTCATGTCTGTTTCTCCTAATGAATTCGTAATATTAAGACAAAAAATATATAACTCTTACAAAGAACTCATATAAAAGATGAATATATAGGGCGAGTTCGAATCCAGACATCAATACGTACACATCAGCACATATTGATGCTATTGACTCTTCAGTCACTGATTTCAGTTTCTTAATTGATTACTTGGCTTCTAATAATGTAAAACTGGATGATATGGCAATAAAAGTGAAGGTAAATTCATATATTGGTCTACCACATGTTTTACCACATGTCCTCTGCTTTGGTTATAGCCTAGTTAAACCAAGCAAATAATTTGTTTAGTACAATATGGTTACACGGAACATGAACCTCCCCTGTGTAAGAATTAATCCAATCGAGTACGAAATCAACTACACTATCATACAACCCGTAGTATAATATAATTAGTTTATCATCCAAATTACTAGCAAAAGTGTGCATAATTAAACCTTTAAAATGTAAATGAAGGTTATATATCTTAAAATGGTTAATTTGGAATCATAGAAATGAAAATCTCATTTTCAGTGGAAATAATAATAATAATTTATGAAGAGGCCGGATAACCTCTTTTGAGTGAACCTGGAGTATCACTATCCGAGATTCAGAGACTAATAAATAATAATAATAATAATAATAATAATGTAATAGCAAAAGCTTAAGATATTATCTAAGTGCTTGTATGTCCAGGAAAATGGTTATGTCAAGTTTGTTATGGAATTTGTTATAATACGAGAGACGTCAGCTTTATATATATCTCCAATAATGCATGTTCCCCTTGTCTTAAACAAACATGACGGATGGTTCACCCAGAAATCAACAAATTTTACATAATGATGGTGCAATAGCTTTTTTTGAAGTTACACGCGAGCTAGGAGCATTACTCACGGACCCGATATCCATTTCAAAATTTGATTCATTTCTTTGCCCTGTTTTTCTCCCTCGGGTCACCATCCAAAGAGTACACACAAATAGATGCACACACCTTTTTATTTGGAGCAATGGAAAAGAAAAATATTCCTGAAGAAACACAAGTTACATATGCTGTTTTTGTTTGTTTGTTGGAAAGTTATAAACAAGAATCAAGAGCCACTTCTTTTGGGGGTATCTTATCAGCATGTCCAAAACATTTGCCTGAAGCTATGAAGCTATGTTGGAGATATTATATATGCATGTTGTTGTCAGGTACAATTTTTTAAGTGTTTGTCAGCACAAGTCCATGTAGAGCGGAGCAGCAAATTTAAGCTCTGCAGAGTGGCAATTCAAAGTTACTGTTACATTAGTTTTATATATTTTTTAATTTATAATTTTATTTCAAATTTTACTATTAGATTAAAAAAAAGTATCATATAAATTATATTTATAAAATTTGAGATTAATTTAAATTATTTATACTTCATTAATATATATATATATATATATATATATATATATATATATATATCAAAATTAATACAATACATATTTAATATATATATAAGAACTATTGAATTATTTTGTTGTTGTTGTTTAATTTTTACAATACTCACGTGCATTAGTGCATACATATATACGCGCACACACAAGAGTGAACTGATGAGGATGCACTACCTGAGGGATAAGTCTCGTTAAATTATCTTTACATAAATATAACTTTTTATGGATTCAATTCTATCAATCTATCCATTGGAATTGGATTGACATTTTTATAGAGTAAATAAAATTTATAAAAATACTTAATTGGTTTAATACAATTTTTTTTGGTAAAGTGTTTTTTTATTTGGTAGGTAAATACTTCACAAACTAAAGAGAAAAACTGAATATTTTTATTAAAAAATATAAAATACTAATAAACCAATCCAAGAAACTCACATTTTCCTCATTTTTATTTTTTTGTTGGTTTTTTGAAATTTCCAAACTTTTTTTTGTATTTTTTTTGTATGTTATAAAGAAAATATAAGCTAAAAATGAAAAGCTTAAATAAATTGCAAATAGTAAAGCCTAACCTGCTAGAAAACAATCACAACTTCTAACGGCTTATATAATAAACTAAGAAACGTACCAAACCCAAAAACAAAAGCATCAGAATAACTATTGTAATTCTAATCTACTATCTACTATACATATATATATTATATTATTATTATTATATATATAAAAACTAACTGCTAGTAAAAATACAAAATTGGACATCCTATATTAATGACATTTGACAAAAAATAGGGATGAAATGGTAATTGGACATAAATTTGCTAATTGCACTCTCTTTTTAATAAGTGCACTTCAATATTTCCAAATTAAAACCTGCTAATTGCACATCCTTTTTTATAAGTATACTCCAATATTTCAAATTAGAACTTGCTAATTTGCATTCATTTTTGATAAAAAAATCTATATTTCGTTCATCCCTCTCACAGGCTATCTCTTTAACGCATAGGCAATGGTATAAATCAATAAAATTAAGTAACATTAGAAAACTTCATTATAAATTTCACTCTTTAGATATTGTCTTTTATTATTCAATATTAGTATGCATAAAATAATTCTTGAACTAAAACATATAGTTGTTGATGTGAAAAAATAGGTTATAGAAAATAAAATAATAACATGTCTCAAAAATTATCCTTACATCTTCTTTCAAAAACAACAAAAAATTATTTACACTAAAATTTAAAAATCTTTCATCTCTTTCACACGTTATCTCTTTAACACATAGACAGTGGTATAAATGAATAAGATTAAGTAACATTGGGAAACTCCTTAGATATTGTCTTTTATTATCCAATATTAGTATACATAAAACAATTCTTGAAATAAAATATAGAGTTGTTGATGTAAAAAAAAAAAAAAAATATATATATATATATATATATAAACTAACTGCTAGCAAAAATACAAAACTGGACATCCTATATTAATGACATTTGGCAAAAAATAGGGGTAAAATGGTAATTGGACATAAATTTGCTAATTGCACTTTCTTTTTAATAAGTGCACTCCAATATTTCCAAATTAAAACCTGCTAATTGCACATCCTTTTTTATAAGTGCACTCCAATATTTCAAATTAGAACTTGCTAATTTGCATTCCTTTTTTGTATCTTTACCTATTCATTAAAAAATAACAGAAAATTGTTTACATTAAAATTTAAAAAGAAATTATCTGGTCACATGGGTCTAGAATTCTCTTGGGAAGAGGGGGGTTGGATTTTTTCTTTCTTTTCTAATTATTTAAATATATAAATTTTAATAATTAATTAATAATAAATTCCACAAAATTTTGCCAATTTTACACTTAAAAATAAATTTATTGTTTAAAAAAACAATATAAAAAAATCATTAACCGATGAATCCTAATTGAAATGTATTTGTCAAAGTAAGTAATTGCTAATTGCACCTTTTTTAATAAGTGTGTTCCAATATTTCCAAATTAAAACTTGCTAATTTTCCTCCTTTTTTATAAGCAAATTAATATTTTCTTTTAAATCTTAAATACTCATTATATCATTTTTTTTATCCCTTTCACACGTTATCTCTTTAACACGTAGGCAATGATATTACCTATATACGAAGGGACAATTTTTTGAAATTAAAACTTGATAATTGCACCTCCTTTTTGATAAACAAATTAATATTTCCTTTTAAATCTTAAATATTAATTATATTATTTCTTCCATCTCTTTCACACGTTATCTCTTTAACGCGTAGGTAGTGGTATTACCTGTGTACGTAGGATATCGTACTAAATAGTTACAAAAATACAAAATCTCAATATTATTTTTATTTTTCCTTTCGAAAAGATTCTAAACCACTAGTGATATAGTAATTACTCTCTTATTTACTTAACAACTGTTTAGAAAAGTGTAGTGATTTCCTTTCATTTTATGTTATGATTTTCATAATCTCCTATTTTTTGTCCTTCATATTTCTCAATATTGTTGGTTTTCATCTCAATTGACTTAGTCTAATTATTAACAGGTTTGCACATGCGTAACAAGATATGGAGTCTTAAGTGGATCCATTGTTTAAGGTCTGATTTCAACATAGATGTATTATCGCAAGAAAAATAAATTATTATTGAACTCCACTTTTTTCTTTCTATTATTAATTTACTTGACAATTGTCTAGAATGCAGTGGTCTCCTTTCATTTTATGTTATGGTTTTCACAATTTTCTCTTTTGAGCCCTTCATATTTCTCAATGTTGTTGATTCTCACCTCAATTGACTAAGCCTAATTATTGACAAGTTTGCACATGTGTGACAAAAGATAAAACCTTAAATTGATCAATTGTGTATAGCCTGATTTCAATAGAGGTATATTATCACAAAAAGAAAAAATTATTATTGAACTTCACTTCTTTCTTTTATTTTTGTTGCACATCCATTTTGTTATTAATAAACTATACTAAATCTTTCAATTTTTTAAAATATATTTTCAGTTTAGATGATATGTTATTTTAACTACATTTTTAAGAGTTATGTGTATTTAAATGTCTTCATTATCATATTCTCTCTTTTCTCAACTTTGAAACATTCTTCTCCTCTGATATTCTCTGTCTTCTCACCATTTTTCTCTCTTCTCTTACATTCTTCATTCACTCAATTTATTTCCTCTCTTTTCTATAAATAAACCGGTGAAATATCTTTTTATTTCTCCATTACCCATTCAACATCGCAATCCTCACTGAATATGCCTTTGCCAGTCACTGTGACTACAACTTCTTCATAATTTTTTCATGATTTATAGTGATCTGTAGCACCAAAGATGAACAATTTTATTAGTTTTTATTTTCTAGGTTGATTTTAGTTTGACCTAATTACTTTCTTTGGTTTTTCTCCTTCATCAAAATTTATTTAATATTGTAAATATGGACTAAATTTATAAGAATATATGAGAATTGGAGAATTTTTTAAATATTTATTAGATTTTGTTCTAGACTGATTTATTGGTTGCAAATTATGTGTTTGATCAAATGTCAAAATAACATTTTTGGACATGTTTCCTTATTTTTCATTTTACTTCTAAATTTATGACACTTTTGAGATGAATTTTCACATGGGAACTTTTCAGCTGATTCCGTTAGTTTGGTATTATCTTATAGAGTAGGAATTTTTCGCATACAATCTTTGGTTATTGTTGTTTATCTTTTGTTAATATTACTCATATTTATAATCAATAGTTCAAATATATTTGTTTAAAAAAGTTTGTAAATGAAAACTAATGTTTATTGCAGAAATTTAGGTGAACGAATAAATGATCAATGGAATGTTCAATTGTAAAATTTGATACAGGACCTCTATAAAAGTGATCATTAACACAAACAGAAGTGAATAAAAATAATTCAATTGATGATTAGGTAAAAGATGAAGATTTAGAGTGGAGAAAAGATGCAAAGACAAATGGAGAGAAATGAAAATATTACTCGGGTAAATTTAAAGAAAAGACCTAAACAAGTGAAAAATTTACATGCAGAGCATTAATTTTGTATAAAATTTTCAGTTGTTTTCTTTAATTTAAGTTCATAATGAAAGTTGTTTGCTACATATTATAATTCTTACTTAGATTGAAAATTAGTATTTTTGTTCCAAGTTAATTTTTTCATTTTTTTCTATCCATCTTATATATTTATCTTATAGTGATTATATGAATTGAAATTCTAACAGGTTATCAATCAACCATACATTAGTCATATTTCACTCAAATTATTTAATTTTTCAATCCTTTTGAAATTGTTGTGACCCACCAGTTATATTTATAGACATATTCTATTTCTAGACTGAAATTTTGTAAGATATTAACAAAAATTATTAAGAAGTAATATATTACAAATTGATTGTCACGCAATCAAAGATAAAAGAAGATACACACAAATAAGTGTTAGAATTTTCATTTGTGTATTTACTTATAATTATTATATCTTTATATTACACACAACAAACATAATTTCTTATTCATATTATAAATTCATCATTTTTTCATTTCTAAAATATTTATATGTTTAGTTATTATAAACATAGTTTTTCAATTTGAAACGGAGCAAAACACAATAAATCGGTATATCCCGTGCGAACGCACGATCGATTAGTAAACTAAAAAGTAAAAACATACCACAAGACTTTGACCAAATATTTCAACCTTACTTGACTAAGAACGAGAAGAAAAAAAAATCTAATTATCAATTGACAACACTATAAAAAGTAGATCCCTTTAAACACAACCATCCACTAAACTAAACTAATTTACCATCCCTGGGTCCATTGGGCTTGACCCAAAAGTGTAGCCAACTTCAATTTTAGAACTATGCTTTTGTGTCTTTAAATTTATTATTTGATTCTATTTCACATGTATTTTTTACAAAAAAATAAATATATTTAAATATTGTAACACTAGTATAAGCAATCAATTCATTTTTAAAATATTTAATTTAACTGCATATTATAAATTCAAACTTGATATCAGTTATTAAACCGAAACAACGTATCAAATTTAGGACTAACATAATTGTATCAATAATTCAATATGTGTTGGAGGTTGCACTTAATAGTTATAATCAAATATGTGCTCATATCAATTCATCATTACATCCCAGGTCTGGGTTCTTATTCTTAATTTCTTATCGTGCTGTTGAAATTTGAAAGTCTGCCGATGGAACCTTTGAGGACACCCTAGGTTAGTCATGACCAAAGTAACGAGTTCACACGCTTACATACCCACCCGCACACTACAACCACACCTGCACAGACACACTTCCATAGTTACACGTGCATGATCCCACTTTATGTCAATTGTGTTCCACAAAATATAAAGAAATTAAATTTAGGATTAATAATAAAGAAAAATGCAAAATAAATTAATATTGAAACTATAATTATATGAAATAGTTTAAATTATTTTAATTAATTAATATTACACGTTCCCTGCACATAACGTGTAACCTCCTAATAAAATAAAGTACTTAATTTTTTTAATATTAGAACTTTCCTCACGTTTGCATATCTTGATCCCAAAATTTATCACCTTTATGAGAAACCCGTTGGCAAAATTCAAAAGCAATCAGAAAGACAAAAAGCTAAGTGTCTCTTGGGAATTGTTATGATCATTGGAAGAATCAGGATATCAATGGGTATTGATCCAAAAAATAAATATGAATAGATTCATTTTAATTGATTTAGATTTAAAGTTTTTTTTAATCTTAACGAAATCAAATTGATGTTGAACAACGATTATTCGGATCATTAGTTAGTCAATAAAAAATATATTTTAAAGAAAAATATAAAATAACAGTTTTATTTCAAAATTAATAAATAATATTATGAAATACACTAAACTAATCAAATTCATTATGAGGAGGCAAAATGATGAGTGAAATACACTATGTGAGTGTAGGTATACCACATCATTAGCATTTCAAAATAACAAAAATTAATAATATATATTCAAATTAAATTTAAAATAATATAATTTATATGTAGATGATTTTGGTTAGAATTTTTTAATTTAACAAAAAATCATTTAAAATTATTTCAACTTAAAATTCAGAATAATTATAGAACAGACTCAATTCTAAACTTTTTTTTTATAAAAAAATATCTGAAATAAAGTATTTGATGTAAAACTAAACAAGCACAAGGTCATATCTTATATTCTTATTCTTATTTTTTAATAATAAATGGTAATAAAATAATATGAAAAATGAGACATGGGTTGTATCCAAAAAAAGAGACAGAGTGATGAAGCACAGTACGTGTTACCCTGCACTGGTTCTGATTCGTTGCCCAATAAAAAATCACCTAGTTAACTTCTTCTGATAATTCCTTTTTCTGAAATGAAGTTAGAAATTATTGTAATCAAAAGAGAAATATAGAAAGATGGAGCTGTGGAACAGAGCCCGAAGCGTTGCGGAAGAAGCAGCGAAACGATCACAGTAACTGTCGTTGGGATCTAGAGCTACCAAATTCACCGAAATCATAGCAGAAACCACCAAGGAAATCGCAGCGCAACCTTCCAGGTACTTGCCCCAACCTTCTATCATAAACGACGTCTATCTCCACCGTTTTGGCATCACCCAAGAGTTGAGGGAGTTCGTCAAAGGAATTACCATCATTACCTTTGAGGATTTTCCCCTTCAAGGTTTCTTTCTTTTTACCCCTTTTTTTATTGTGTGTGGATTAGGGTTAAGTGCAATGATGGTGCAGTTATGCGTCCATGAGCAATCAATCAATCAATCAATAAATAAATAAAGTTAAACTCTGTTTCATTAAATGAGAAATGGAAAATAGAGGATGGAATGAATATAATTTGCGACCGAAGTTGTGTCATATTCTAAAGTGAAAACGAGAGAATTTTAATTTATGTCATATTCTAAAGTGAAAACGAGAGAATTTTAATTTATTTTCTAGTTTTTCTTTCTGTTATTTGAAACATGTTTTAAATGATTTTTTTTATTCATAGCAAACACTATTAGTTCATTACTAATGCTACCTACCTAATTTGAGGAGCTTATGACAGTTTTTGGTTCCCATCCATTTGCAGATGATACGGAATTGTCTGATGTTCCTGCAGTTTCAAATGTTAGGCAGGATCTAACCGAGTGGCAGGAAAAACATGCCAGTCTTGTTATTTCTACAGTCAAGGTAGCATCTTTTTTTAATGTGTTTTTGTGAATCAGAAAATGTTATCATTTCTATGTAGGGCATGGGTGCTTTTATCAACGTTAACGGACTACATTGTACATGGTTTCTCAGTTCTTGCATTAAATTTAAGAGAGGCATCGGTTATTCATTGTTTTACTAACATGTAAATAGTGTTGGCTAAGAAGTACACTTTTCTTTTTAGTCAAGAGTTTAGTCTTAGACTCTTTAACATGCTTTTTCTTTTCTTTTCTTTTTTATTTTTCAGTATTCATATTAACTTGAAAACGTTACATACCTGGGATATGATTGCATCTGGTTTTATCTAGGTATTCTTGTCTTAGTGATTTATTTTCTCCAGAGAAATTAGAAAGGTTGAGTATGATGAAGGTACAGGCAGTGTTTGATGCTGATCTGAGGATTAGGATTGGGCTCTGAAAAGGATTTGTGCCTTTGGTCGTTTGTTATTGAGGGCCAAGGCCTACACATTGATTAGTGGTAAAGGTCCAGATAGATATTGGACAAGTAATAATTTGCATCTAAATCCTTCCGATTAATTGCAAAAAAATGTTCTATTTGTTTGCTTACCTACAAGTAGTCATAGACGACAGATAAACAAATTATGTATCCTTAACCATTGGAATGGGAAGTGTCTACTATTTATCAACTTGTCCAGAAAATTACTCAACAAGGATACCTTGTAAATTGAAACCAATGTTTGGGATAAAATAGTGTCATGGAGTAATGGCTGTGAGTCTGAAACATATAAACACAATAAAAGTTGTAGAGTATGAGATCAGATACTGTGATTAATTTGTGTCTTAATTAGTGTTGACCTTTGTGTTCTAGGAGGTGTTGTCTGTTTATGTGAGGAAGAGAGAAAGAGAGAGGGGTATAGAACAATGGTGCAAGAGTTAACAACCCTGAATTGCTGCAAGGTGAGTTATGGCTGTCTGTTTTCATGCTCCTGTAACTGTCACCTTGCCAGATCCACTCATGATGACCGGTGACATGCTGCCATGGTAGAATTGATGCTTGGTATTCTGATATCCAAGTATGTTTGAGCAAATCATTGGGTATTTGGGTCAAATACATTGCATGTTTTGGCGTTAATCTAGCATGAATAAAGTAAAATTTGTCACCTATGTATATGAAGAAGGTTGACACAAAGGAGAATGGTGCTGATTTTCTGACTAAGGCAGTGGTTTCAGAGAAGTTTGAATGGTCTACAGCTGCATTGGGATTGAAGAAGCATGCAAAGCATTCACCAAGTGGGAGAATGTTGGGTATGACTCATTGTGTCGTCAGCAGATATGCACGGGGCCCCGCTGAACAGCTACGGTATTTAGGGTTTCTAAGTCTATATATTTTCTTGTAATCTGAGTACAATTGTACAAGTGTGTAAGGAAATATAGTGAATAGCTAGACGTAGCCCACATTGGGTGAACCAGGGTAAACTCTGTATGTTGTTTTCGTCTTCCCTTTCTCCTATTTTGATTGTTGTGTGATTGCTCGGTACCCGACAGTGTACACATGTTATAATGTATTCTAAGTCAATTACAATTCCACTTTTTCTTGTAATTACATGTTATATATTTGAAACATAATGTACTCCCACTCACTATTCAATTTATTATTTGTTACAGGAGATTTCAAGATTGAGGTATGAACTGTGTCCACAAGTCATGAAAGGAAGGAAGTTTTGGAGAATATACTTTATACTTGTGAATAATCACATTGCACCGTAAGTACTTTATCTTGTAGCTTGAGTATTTTTGGTTTTCACATTAAATATTGTTTTAAATGAGACCTCATATAGGTGGCTGAATGTTGGTTGAGATTTTGAAAATTTGGTTGGAAGTGCATAAATTATTAATAACAATAACTTCTGCAGATTATTGCTACAGTTGTACTTGTTAGAAATATCATGCTAGTTATACATGAAATGCATCTAGAAATTAACTCATGCTCTTTAACCTAGGTTATACTGTTATAGTCATACGATTTCTGACAGCAATGAGAATAAGTACATGGAAGATGATAAACTAAAATCATCTAAACAAGTAAAAGACCATGAAATGATGATGGAACCCCTTAAACACTGAATTGATCTCCAATCAAGAGGTGCAAGAAGTGAAAAAAGAGACCAAATCTTCAAATTTATCAACTGAGCAAGACTTGGATGTATTTCTTCTGGGAGAAGGAAACAGTGATGATGAGCCTGGTACACCTTATTAATTTAATCTATTAAAGTTTGTTATCTATCTCTGAAAGATATATTGGTATATTGTGTATGAGTTTGGTACATCTCCATTTATAATTGACATAAAAAAAATCATGTCTCAATCCTAAGTAATTTAAAGGAGATTAACCATAAAGGGAAAATGGATAGAGTTATGTCAATTTCCAAACAATTTATCTTTTGCATATTTTGGATTATAGTGGTCTTCTTATTTAAGCTGCATAACTTGGACATTTTAGAGTGATGACATTATTGATTGAAAGAGGGAAAGGTAAAAATGTTATGAATTTTAAGTGTAAAATTTTTCAATACAACACATTTTTATTTAACTAAATTTGTAAGCTAAATAGTTATTCGATGTTTTTAAAATAAAGCAAAGTTTTTTACCCTTATTATGCCCTTGTTTGGAGGGGAACAAAAGTGAGAGCTTGAGGGTATTATTCCCTTTCCATGTTTATTCCTTCCACACGTCATCTATAACATTCCTGATTGTCAATTTCTTGGCAATTCACACACTACGGCACTTCACACAACTTTCTTAGTGGTCAGAACCCTCCATCGGTTAGAAGCTTCCATAGGTATTTCTTTCCGAGACCTCAACAATCAGTTTTGTTTGCTTCCAGGAACAATGATTGTTCCCACAAACCAGTTTTGTCCTCATAACTACTTCAAGCCAAACAAGCTTAACTATGAAGTTGTTATGTGATAGGCTACCGAAAAGTAAATACATCTTGTTGGTATAGGTAGTACCAATTAATTTTTTTAAGTCATCCTCAACTTGTACAGTCTCACACCTACAAAACCTTTGGATCGCTCTCATTCTGGTGTGATTCGTTCGGGATGTTAGATCATCCAAATAAGCAATATAGTTTAAACTCTTAACTTTCTCAATCAATGCAAACAGAACTAAAGCTAAGCCAACTAGATGGACTACCATTTTCTTCATGTTTGCCTGTTTATTATTCTATACCACTATGTTCTCTAGAGTTCGAGAAATATATCCAATGATAGTATGTTCCTTTGAGTATATTAGTTGGAATATAGGATAACATGTGCTCTGGGTGGTTCGTTTTTTCTTGGATGAATTTAAAATTTGAAGAGTTTATATTTGCCAACAGTCTCTCTGGTTTTTCAGATGATGGTGATGGGGGATATGATGATGATTTGGACAAACTGATGGATAACTCGGTACGCATGAAATAATCTGTACTAGTTATGGTATATATATACTCACTTGCTATTTAGGATTACGTTGGCAAACATAACTTGGTAGATTTGTTAAAATGTTTCCAATACTGTAGCTTACTACTATATTCCTTTTAAAAAACCCACAAGAGTATATTAGCAAACCCGTGTGTGTATGTCTCTTCTTTTTCCTTTAGTAAATGTTATCTTTAAAATAAAATTAAACAAAACTTTTTCTTCATAATCTAGAAAATGCTTGTCTGTGCTTGACAAAAAATTACAATTTGAAATACTTTTGGGGGTTAAATTAAAAATCTGATCCCTACATTTGATGCTACTTTTCATTTTTGTTCCTCTATGGAAAAACATTTTATTTCTACATGAAAAGTCGATTACAAATTGGTTCATCATTTGCCAACGTTATAAATCTATTAGATTTAGTCCTTGTGCTTGCCAATATTTTTTTATTTTGTCCCTACACGAAACAGATATACACTTTGTTTTGATCCTTGCAAGAGAGAGAGAGAGATTTCATCGATACACTTTTATATACTCGATCAAGCCTTTTTTTCTTGGATGACAAAGTAGTAGAAGGGTTTAGCCTTTCCATTTGAAATTATAAGTAACTGCCTGCTTCTGTATGGCCATAATCCTAGCTTTTGTTGTAAGGACTAAGGACATTAGTATTCAGTATTCACTTGTGTAAGAATTTGGAAGTGATCGTTGTTTGCTTACTATTACCAAAGTAGGGGATGACGGTATTGACTTATATAGACCTTGGCAGTAAAGTGTTTTTTTTTTTTTTTGTCAGTGGAAGACTATTGAACCATATCAGATACCTTTTTTCCCATAATAGAAGACTTATTCGGCTCAATTGGAACTTCATTTTGGTTTGAAATTTTATTAAATCATTAACTGAAATTGGCGGCATTTATATTACTAATTTATTATATTACTTATTTGAATGTACAGGATTATGAGAAAGGGAAATCATAGATGGTGCATGAAATTATTGGCTGACAAAAAATAAGTGGTTGCAACATGCCTGAGAATATACATGATGAAATGAGGCTTAATTTATTGATGCGACACATACGGTGGCTGATCTGTTCCATTTCCATGATGCCTACATTTATTCTTTCAACCCTTTCCTGCCCCTTTATTTATGTTAGTTGTTTCCTCACGTTGAGGGATGAAGGTTGGGTTTGTGATTAAAAAAAAAAAATCATTATTTGGTGTCTACTTTTGTTAGTTTTTTTATGTAAAAAATACACATTAAATGTGCTGAAAGGAAGAGGAAAAATCATACAGATATTGCTTGTCTCGGATGTGTATACTTAGACTGGTTTGGTTTGTGGTCAGACCCCCACCCCCCTCTTCCCCACGTTTGGATGTTCTGTATTGTCTCAAACCCAACCTAAGGAAAAGGGAATGTCTGAAAAATATTATCTGAGCTAATGTAAATAATTTCTGATTTTGTTTGTTTAAATTTAGTTTATTTTAATAAAATTTTGAAGAAGCTTATCTACATGATTTTTTTAACTGGCTAATGAAGGTAGCTAGCCATTAAGGATTTGAAATGTCCCGTGAGTGTCTTTGGGAGACATAGTTTTTCGTTTCAATTCAGTCATCGTTTAGCTAGCATTTGAAATTAAATTGTTTACTGTATTTAAAATTAATTTTACACACTACTACATAATTTAAATATAGTAGTATATTTTAATGTAAAATTAACAACTAAGAATAATTTAAATATACTTTAATCACATTTAATAATTTAAAATTAATTTTACTAATATCATTTTTTATTTCTTGAAAAATTACAGGAAATTAGTCCACAACCACAAGTTGTGTTTTTCTTTTTCAAGAACCAGGCTTGGACACGTTTGATAATCGAACCTGATCTTAACTACTCTTTATTGTCTTTTTCCCTGGAAACTGCCATTTTAATTTTTAATGGGCTCTAACTTCGGTATGAGTCTGCTAAGTGCTGACAAATAAAAAATCCTTAGAAAATAGTAATGTATTCGTACAATTCTCAACCATGTGTTTTGAGATTATTAGTTTTTGCTCCATTCTGCTGTCTTGTTTGCTTCTCTATTTGGCGTGTTTATCATTAAGTTTTAAAAAATTGCTTCTTCTTTTTTTGTTTGAATTGATTATCTATAGACAATGGCTATTCCCCATTAGGTTGGCCTCGAGTTTCTTTCTCATAAATATATATGACAGGATTATTTGATATTTTTCTAAAATATTATCTTGAATATTTTTTTTATAAAATATTTCATCAATCTAACTATTAGATTGGTAGTTCTAATGACAATGATTAAGTGAATGTAAGTTCATACAAATTAAAATTAGTTATTATTTCATCACATTTTTATTTTAACAAGTAATATGTCACTTAAAATATAAATGCCATATTTTTATCATATTCAATGTCAACTGATCCTCTCCATATACACCCACTTCCCTCTTCCTCCCTTCACGGGTCCCAGTTCAATCATTAGTAAAGTTTCTTATTTGATGAATGATAAGCCGCGTGAGAGTTTTATTATTTAGGAGTAGTTTTGTTATTTTGTGTATTGGTTTTGTTTATTTGGAGGCTTTGCAATAATAGCATGTCTTATTATTTTTCTTCTTTCTTTCATTTATTTTGCTGATAAATGTCAGAAACCAACTAAAATTGGCATACATTCAATGGCTGCTTATGAGATACGAGAATTTGGAATATTCTGCTTGTGTTTACACTTTATATATCTATATTTTCGAATATTTTTTAGTTATTATAGCTGTATAATAATTCTCCAGCTGGATTACGTATAACTTTGAATCATGTGACCACCTACTTACAGCCAAATAACTTATGCTTCTACTCTCTTTTTTTTTTTTTTGTAACTTTATCTCACATCTGCTTTTTTCCCTCAAATGAGAAACGCGAAGCACGTTTGATTGTCTGAGGATAAGATGAAATTGTTTATGCCAAAAGTCGTTTTCCATTAACTCAACATAAGCTGTATTTTTTTTTAATTCCCCAAATCCCATGCCCCTTCCTTTTTCATTTTTTTTATAGTCAGTCATGGGTCTATCCCATAATTCAGACATTCATGGCTTTCTCGTTGTGTTAACGACTTTTTATTTTTCTTATTTAATTATGTTCTATATAAATGTGAAACCAGATGACACCAGGAACATAAGTAAACTTAAAGTAACGATAATCAAAAGAAAGTAAAAAATATTGGCGGATTTTTCCTGATGAATATTGCCGTTCTATGTGTTCAATTTGTATCTAATCATAACTTATTTAAGGACTATGTACTTTTTGTTCCCAAACAAAACATGAGAAGAACTTCCAAATATTTTAATGAACTTTTACTAGTTAAATAAAGCTGTGCTAGCTTGCTTGAATTGTCCATTCCGGTATTTTTTTAAAAGTAGTATCCATTAATTGAACTAAATAAATTAAGTTATTTATTATGTTCAAAAGTTAATAACCGAACCGCCATTTACTTAAAGAAATAAAGGAATTATGTATGAGGTCCATATGTGCTTTAAAGATCGTTTTTTCATAGAGATATTTAATATTAATTGTCAGACAAGTTTCTAAAAAGTATTGCTTTTAAAAAAAGAGTTGCAATTGATTCTAAAACTCAATGGCATCTCAAATTGAAATCGCTATATATTCGTAATTCGTATAGGTCATTTTGCTGATGCATAGTCAATCCCAAAGTTGATTTTTAAAACTACCTGCCCAAAGACGACGGTCTACGTACTGATTAATATTTTTTGGTGGGTAATACTAATATTATTTTCCTGCTATCTCTTGGCCCTTATTAGGAGAAGGACTTTGAATTAGTCTTTGTCCTAAGTCTTAATTGAAAAATTCAATCACAATTTCACAAATACCCAATTCCATTTGCGCATATATTATATGTATGGTGGAAGATATCATTTGTATCCAATAACAAGTTATTGGTTTTGTGAGTATACACTACCCTACCCCATCGAAGCTGAAAAAATAATTAGTATGAAAATGATAAAGTCAAGTCAGCTCCCGAGTTGGATAACTACAATTAGTATAAATTCTAGGCTGATAAAAAAATTAGTATAAATTCTAATCACTACGTCACTAAACTTTCCAATAGCATGAAGAAAATTGTAATTTAGCATTGAACATAGTTTTTATTTTTGATGGCTTTCAAAAAAGCACACAAAGACATTATTGGCAATACTTGAAACAAGTTATTGTTTCACTGTGCTAAAACATAAATGAAGCTACACATTTGGTCATTTTCATGCGGTTAATTACTCAATTCTAATGAAAATGTAAAAGCTTCTAGATGAGATTGGCTTCAAGTTTGGTATGGTACGACCGGCAGCTAGGAGTTAATTGCAAACAATGATTTTGTGGATAATAATATATCTTTTTTTTGGCTAAAGAAAAATTAATATGGAACTATTTGGATATAAGACTATAAGTCATGAGTATTTTTTAGAGTTTTTTTATGAAAAATATAAAACTTTTTTTGGTAGAAAAACTTCAAAAAACAATTATACATATGTATCTAAATATGCTCTATAACTATCTTGCTTTGAAAATGGTAGACAGATTAGTGGTTGATAAAATATTTTGTTTTTTTAATTAAAAAAATTTGCTCTATTTTTAATTTATTCCATGTGTTTTCAAAAATTTGTATAGAAAATACTGAAATTTTAAATTTTCCGTCTGTTGTTATTTTCTAGTTTCATTATCTTTTGTACAAAGTTTTGAAAATAAAACGATAAAGTAACATTTTTGTAATTAAGAGTAACTTTTTGGTATAACTCTTTTTTTAGAGAAAAAAAAACTATTCATGCTCAAACCTAGATCTTCTCATTCTTTTCTTTTTCTTCTTCCTCGCTTCTCAAAAAGACTCTTCCTTCATTTTTTTTATTTCCACTCTTTTCTTTTTTCCCAATAAATTATTTGTGTCTAATTATACTTAAAAAAAGAAGAGAGAATTGACGAGGAGGAGGATTCCTTCTATATTTCCCACTCATTTTGAAAGAAAAATATGTTCACTATATATAACTAAAGAGAGACAGAAACAATGAAGAAATAAGAGGAGTGAGACAAAATATAAATTAAATAGAAAATATAATTATGGGACCTAAGGAATCAAACCCAACTTGCATATTCTACCACGGTGCCCAAAATTAATTTCTTTTATTTTATTTTACAAGTGTCTTAGTTTAGTTGATCATGTTTAAATGGTGTCTTATGTCCCTGGCTAAGTGGCTATACAAGAATCACTCATATTTCGTTGTATTTCATTGTGTTGTCTCTCGTGGAGGGAGAAAAAAAAACTCCCTCCGCGTTCCTCTTTTTTTCATGGATTAAACAAAAACACATTAAGAAAAGGAAGCACTGATGAGAAGTAATGAAGAAGAAGAAAAAAAAACTCTAAATTTCGAACAGAAATGGAAAAATTACAACTAAAAGTTAGTTAGAAAATTAAATTGAAAAAATAAAATATAACTTAAAATAAACATAAGAAAGAACAGTAGGATTATAATTTTATTAATAATTTAAGATAAATCAGAAATTTCAACATGATTACTATTGTAATAAAGGATTGTTTTCTTCGGCTGAGCAAGTCGAATTAACTGCTAATTACGATCAATACATTGAACTTTCCAGTTTTTTTTGGATAATTTGATAAGAAGTTCGCATTCATGCATATGTGATTCCTCAACTACTGCTTTGGATCAGAGTATTAATATGGTAATAATGACATGCTATAAAAGAGAAAAATATAAAATAATAATATTAAAATTTATAGTAATTATTTT
This sequence comes from Glycine latifolia, assembly GCA_013407115.1. Classification (NCBI taxonomy): domain Eukaryota; kingdom Viridiplantae; phylum Streptophyta; class Magnoliopsida; order Fabales; family Fabaceae; genus Glycine; species Glycine latifolia. The sequence goes on from CM023957.1 coordinate 7,153,659, forward strand.
AATAAAAAAATATGAATTCTATATTTATATCTTTCTATGAGATCAATTACCGCAAACCCTCAGTATTTTATGTTTGCAAAAGAGATACCTTTTTACGATATTTAATACATAAATTCTGAGTGACGTGGTTAGTTTACTGGCAAATGGTCAAACTATTAATTGTAAAGGGTAATTAAATAATTATTAAAAAGAGAGAGTAAAAATTAAACATGCGAGCATGTCACGCGAATCACATGCGAGAACGGCGGGGCAGCCAGGTTATAACAAAGTTCGTCTTCTTAAATGAAGCAAAATATTGTATTATTATATTAAATTATAATTATTCAATTTTTTTAAATAGCATGTCTTTTTTTTTTCAAAGACTTATATCTACAATTCTTATATTGAACTTTCATTTTTTAAATATATTTATAAAAAATATGTGTTTTAATTTCATATATTATTGTCAGTTTTAAAATCAAATATATCAATAAAAAATTATTTAAATTTTTTTGGTGCACAATTATTAGTAAATGAAAACAAAATTTGAGTGGAAAGCAAATAGAGAATACTGAAAGAAAATAAGCGTGAGAGTGAGAGGAAGCAGCGTATCTGATGGGACCCAGCATCTATCGTGGTCAAGGATTAGGAGGGTAGATCAATCACCGTTGATGGTATACGTGGTCCTCAAAGGATGAGATAGGATGCTGACACCTGTCACGAAACCCCATCTGATGGCCCAAATTAGTGGACAGTTCTGAAAGAGAAATGGACTACGTCGTAACGGCGGAACCGACACTCTAACGGAGGCTTAACGGCGAGGAACATGTTAGCCAAGTTCTCGCTAACTTAATACTTTCCTATTTTTAATAAATAAATAAAACATTTTCCCTATTTTGTGGAAGCAAACTAAAAGCATGAAATGAAATGGGGTAAATCCGTAAATGTCACTCACAAATCTCTATATTTTTTTTTTCTTTCTTGCCTCACTGTTACCGCGTGAAAACTAACTTTTTTTTAAGGAAAGGTCGAAAACTAACTATAGAAACGTGGAGTTATCATTCAACTATGTTAGATTATGTTTTAAATTCAATTTTCTGACTAGTAAATTGCTTTTTACAATTGAGATCTCCCACAATTTATAAAATAAAGTTTTAAAATAAAGTAATAGGCGACGATATAATTTTTAATGGGATTACTATTTTTATAAATTTTATGAAATTATACTTTAAAGCTCAATTTTGATCATTCAGATTTTTTGAACTATTTTTTTATCAGCATTTGTAATCCTATTTTTAAATAATAACATTAACCGATAATAATATAATAAAGATGTTTACAATCTATTGACTTATCATATTATCAAAAAGTTAATGGGACAATCACTTGTATTTTTTAAAATGTATTTTTAATCTTTTATCTAATCAATTTTGTTAATGATGTGAAACTAGTTGATTAAAGATTAAAAGCACACTTTACATGTAAATATCATACTTGACTATTTTGTTAGATTCTTCGATAATGTTATAAGTCATTGTTGTCAACATTACTATTATGTCATCAATTAACATTGTTATTGAAATGTATGAACTAAAATAGTAAAATTGGTAGCAAAGCAAAAAAAAATATAAACTTTGACTAATCAAAATTTTGATTAGAGATTAGAAATAAAAATTCAAAAAAAGTTTAGAAACCAAAAAGATAGTAAACTATTTTTTAATGAAAGAAATGCAAATGATGAAAAAAGTACATGATTGAGTTTCAAGATTAAGACTCCAGAAAAATTTGTAATTAGTGGTTTTGGTCAATCAATAATCTCAAATTAGGGCATTTTTTGTAATGATTCATTGGCATAAATGTTTTTATCTATTATGACATGTTTCTTATTGTTTTGGATTTGTAAGAGTCTCAACAAAAGTTCAAAGTTTTTGCTTAAAATTTCAGAGGCCGATCGAAATTAGAATCTTCAACTCACTAAAAAACAAAGTTATCCTCTTGTTGTCAAGTTGGATGTCACTTGGACAGATGTCAAAAGTTGAAGTCCTTACTATAGTCTAAGTTAGATGTCAAAAATTGAAACCCTCAATTTTTTTTAAGAAGTTTTCATACCATAAGTCATGTGATTTCTCCTTGTCACCTATAATGAGAATTGTTTGTGCATAAAAGAATATGGTGTGTATGCAACGAGGAGAATGACAATATAACACAATCATCCATCCATTGATGTCACATTGATTTTGTTATAAATATCTCTTTGTAAACACTTCCGCATGGTACATTCTCCCCATTATGGTATGAAATTGTCTAATACTTTAGATTTTTTATAATAATTTGACATTAAAGTGTTTGTAGGTGACCAACGCTATATAAACGATATATATTCATGACAAACTATGTTTTTTGGTGTCCACATTCACATTATCAATGTGTTAAACACCTACATGGTTAATCCTCTTAAAATGTTTATTCACATGATGGTAATGGTGATGGTGATGATGATGATAATAAAAGTATATAATTACACAATATTTTATTACATTTCTTAAATTTATTATTTTAATTATGAGTTTCTCCATGTTATTTATAATTGAATAATGAAAGAAAGGTTTTTTTTAATTTGTCCTTTATTCTTAAATCTCAATTAAAGTGGACTTAAATTTGGGATTAATGAGTCTCTTCTTGGTAAATATGTCATTTTTTATTTTCCTCTTAAATTTAGGATTAATCAAACTCTACGTAAATATATTTGTTTCTAATAAATATATCATAGATATCAATCTTCATAACCATTATAGTGTTTCTTGGATAAGTATGTTGCAATGACGGCCAAACTCATAACTCCTTTGAAGTTTACTAATTATTTTGATTAAGTTATAAGTTAGTTTGATCAAATTAAATTTGTTTGGTATCCACGTTAATATATCATAGATATCAATTTTCATAACCATTATAGTGTTTATTGGATAAATATATTGCAATGACAGCCAAACTCATAACTCATTTGAAGTTTACGAACTATTTTGATTAAGTTATGTTTGATAGAATTAAATTTGTTTGGTATCCATGTTTTAGTAATTTTTAGTTTATATTCATAAGTTACTTCAAGTAGTAACCTAAAGAGTTGGTGCAGTGGTGTAAGATTTCACTGCATTTATACAGTTGGAATGATTTATTTAACGAGAGAACTCGAGTTCAATTTTCATCATGTGCAAAATTCTCTTAAACCAGTGATAGTCTCTCACTGCAAGTGAGATTAATCTCTAATTCAATAAATTGAGGAACATCGTGCTCTATGACTCAAATAAAAAAAGTTACTTCATGTAGCTTGTAAAAAATATAATTATAAGTTACTAATTTTTTTATTCATTTTTATTCTCACAATTTTTTTAAAACCCTACTTTCACCTTAAATTAAAACAACTACACGTGTCCCTTTATATTTATTAACTAACTCAAACTAATTTACCAAACACTTTCAATTCAATTAATTAGTTTATAAGGTTTTAATTTTTCAACTCCCATCTTGTAATTTATAGCTTGTGAGCTGCAAACTAGCTTATTAGTTAATTATACTAAACACACAATTTATGGGACGGGAGTCTCTTTGGAGTGTGGGTTGTTATCCTAGTCCAAGCGTTTATTAGATGAGGTAGGGCGATCCAAGGTTTCCACACTTAATGTAGGTGTAATCCCAATCCAAGCGTGTATTAGACAAGAGTGGGCGATCCAAGGTTTTAATCCCCACCATAAGTGGTTTTGAGTTTTTATAATTGGTGTAAACTAATGGGGCCTTGGATCGCTTTTGGTGACCCGGCCGAGGACCTAGTTAGTATGTAAAGTCCCAAAAGTTATAAGCACTTGACACGAAGCTACTTGAGTGAGATTGTGCTAATTAAAAACCTAGTTCATTAATATAATTTATAATAAAATTTAAAATTAATTATAATTATTAATTTTCTTATCAATAACTATAAATATACTTTATGTTTTAAAGTACATTTATTTTATTTTAAATATATATATATATATGTTATATTTAGATAGTGCAAATGTTATTTTCATTTCATTACTTATATAAACTTATTTAAATAATTACTAATTTTCTAGAGGTGCCGTGTAGATGGGCTGAAAAATCCGTGATAGAATGTCGGCGTGGTGGACACGATTAGCCGTTTATAGCTCAAACGGCGGATAATACCGCTTCCTATGTGAGTTTCTTAAAGCCCACAATCACAAACCGCCACGCGTCCTACTGCACTCAACAACACGTGCGAAATATTATTGTCACGAAGCCATAGACATAATAATGAAAAGACGGATTTCTCCACTTACTACTATTTCCCAATAAAAAATTAAAAATACTAACAAAAATAAATTAAAGCTCTTATATAAAGCCTTTTTATCACTTGGCAAAAGCAGCAAACACTTTTATCATGCACCGTTAGTATAGTGTAAAGAAAATTAAGCTACTGTTTAGTAGAATGAAAAAATAAAATATGATGAAAATATTGAATTAAAGGAAAATGTAAAAATATTCATTATTTTTGTTTCTTTGCCTTCAAACAAACAGACCTAAAATTGTTAAATATGTTATTTTCAAAGAGAAAAAAAACATGTTGAAATGTGCATAAGACACATATGATATCACGATTCATTCATAGGAAGTAAATGAAGCGAACCAAAGGTGAGATCAGCTTAACTATGGTTAGTTGGGTTGGGTTGGGTTAGCACGGGTGGCGCACGCCGTTGCTTGCTTTCTTGTGTGCGTCAACACCGAATGTCTTTCTGTTTGCGTTTTATTCTCTCTCTCTCTCACTATAAGAATTGTTTTCTACTCGCCGCCGATCAGCCACGTCACTCTCCGGCGACACCCTTCTCCTTTTCAATTTGCTCTTTCCTCAAAATTGCAACATATTTTTCTTTCTTTCTTTCTTGTACAAAGAATTGTGTGGTTGTGTGGTGCGGTTTCGATTTGGATAATAAGCGCCGTCTGCGCTTCTCTGGCGGAAGAAGCGGGTGAATGTGTCTTTCTGTTAATGCGGTCAAGGATTGAACTTAGTTGACGCTTCTTGAAGTGTCGGCATTGGCGAATGGTGGTTTCGTGAGATTGTTTTAGGTTCGATCTGGGGTGAAGCACGGATCTCGTCGGAGAGGAGAAGGGATCAAAACGACGGCGTTTAGGGTTTTGACGGTTATGAAGAGAGAACAGTAAATAAATGTGCAGGGCAGAGTGGGAAGGTCTGATGGGTCTGAAGAAGTGGGAGAGTAAGGTTCAGAAAGTGGGAATGGGTGTGTTAGGTTCGGGGGGTTCGGGTTCGGGTTCGGGTTCGTCGCGGTCGAGAACGAAGATGTGGATGATACGGGCAACCACATCGGTGTTACTGTGGACCTGCATCGTTCAGTTAACGGCGTTGGGTGACATGTGGGGGCCGAGAGTTTTGAAAGGTTGGCCGTCTTGTTTCACTCACGAGTCTGCCGTTAGAGCAATGGATGTCGAGTTACCGTCACAGCGTCCACCTCTTCTCCCTCCCAAGAGTCAGTGTCTCGGTTTCGATTGTCTCTTGTTTCTATCTATTTTATTAAACTAGTTCTATGCTCTAATTTTTGTTTTCTAACAGTTTATTTAGTTACCTTATGGATAAGACCCTTTTTTTGTCACCAGGGGTTTATAAAAACAATGGATACCTTATGGTCTCGTGCAATGGAGGACTCAACCAAATGAGAGCTGCGGTGAGTGATTGGTTTTGCTTTGTTCAATCATAATTCATAACCTATATCTTGATTTGGGTCTGATTATTGGATGTAACTTGACAGATATGTGACATGGTGGCTATTGCCAGATATTTAAATGTCACGCTTATAGTTCCTGAAATGGATAAAACATCCTTTTGGGCTGATCCCAGGTGAACCTCTTAATTTCACTGTGGATGGTGTAGATTTGTTGTTTTAGTGATCCCAGGTTGAAGAAATTTCCAGTGATGATTTCGTATCAATGAGTGTTTTTTGTTACTTGTGTATCCTAGTGACTTTCAAGACATATTTGATGTGGATCATTTTATCGCATCCTTGAGAGATGAAGTGCGGATATTGAAAGAGTTGCCTCCCAGACTCAAGATGAAAGTGGAGCGCGGGTTTCTTTACACCATGCCACCTATTAGTTGGTCTGATATATCTTACTATAAGGACCAGGTATGCTTTATTGTAGCTATGTAGAATCCTTGAGCCAATTGGTTTTGGAGTTTAGAAACTGTCAACTTATCTTGTGATAGTTGTTTTTATCTTGCGTAACTGAATTGTGTTGTATTTGTTCTTTCAGATTCTACCCTTGATACAAAAGTACAAAGTTGTTCACTTAAATAGAACTGATGCTCGGTTGGCCAATAATGGTCAACCGCTAGAGATTCAGAAGCTGCGATGCCGGGTTAATTTTAGTGGTCTGAGATTTACTTCCCAGATAGAGGAGTTGGGCAGAAAGGTGATCAGGCTTCTAAGGCAAAAGGGCCAATTTCTGGTGCTCCACCTGAGGTATGAAATGGACATGTTGGCATTTTCTGGCTGCACTCAAGGTTGTAACAGTGATGAGGTGGACGAATTGACAAGAATGAGGTGATTACTTAGCTATGAAGTCATGCTATTCCATGATTTCATTCTTTTTTAATTCTGATGAACTTGGATATTGAAAAGAGATTTGATATGAATCTCTCAAATTTCTATATTCTGTGCATTGGCAGATATGCTTATCCTTGGTGGAAAGAAAAAACAATTAATTCTGATTTGAAAAGAAAAGATGGTTTATGCCCTCTAACACCTGAGGAGACTGCCCTTACACTTAAGGCTCTTGACATTGATCAGAACATTCAAATCTACATTGCAGCTGGGGAAATATATGGAGGGGAAAGGAGAATGGCAAGTCTTGCGAAGGAGTACCCAAAATTGGTAAACACCAATACTCAAGGCAGTAGGGTGTAATTGTAATGTTTGTTATTGTTTAATGTCTTTCTTAGCATTTGACTTTTTCACTTTGCCAAAACAGGTCAGGAAGGAAACGCTGTTGGAGCCATTCGACCTTCGTTTCTTCCAAAATCATTCATCCCAGATGGCAGCATTGGATTATCTTGTCTCGTTAGATAGTGATATTTTTGTTCCCACATATGATGGAAATATGGCCAAAGTGGTTGAGGGCCACCGCAGGTATAGTTCTGTACAAAATTACATATTTGTAAACTCTGAACTACTTTTGGTCCTCCTTCTTGGATAATCAGATATAATTTTGTTTCTATCAGTAACTGCACAACTGTATTTTTCATATTTCTTTTGGAGTATTGGCATGTGTGTTCTGTTAAAATACTAAAAACACTTCATGTTGAAACAATTTCTGGCTTAGTTTAAAGATTTTGGTCTTTCCAGTAGTACTTATGTGTTAAGTGGGTTGACTTTTTACCCTCACCAATGCTTGTACAGATATCTTGGGTTCAAGAGAACGATTTTATTGAACAGAAAGCTCCTAGTTGAATTGATAGATCAGTACAATAATGGAGTGCTGAACTGGGATGAATTCTCTTCAGCGGTGAAGGAAGCTCATGCTGATCGCATGGGTAGCCAAACAAAGAGGTTTGTAATCCCTGACAGGCCAAAAGAAGAGGATTATTTCTATGCCAACCCACAGGAGTGTTTGGAACAATCAGCAGATGAACCGTTGGCGTTGAGTAGTAGTACGTGAGTGAGTGAGTAATGTGTTGAGAAATAGTGGAATTTACTTGTGCCATCATCTCCTGGTGCACTTGGTTTTTCTACCACAGATAGTAGTTTTTCCACGCAGTTTTAATGAATCAACAAGGTCGTCAAAAGGTGACCCATAAAGAAAAGTGAAGTGAAGTGGGTAAAAACTCTAGTCAAGCAAAAACAGCCAGGGGATACTTTATATTTTATATATGCAAAATAATCAATCCATCACATTCATGTATAGAAAGCTACCCTGCCATTACAGGGTGAGAGCAGCAGTTCAAACAACATGTAGACGGAGGAATTTCTTATACAAATTTGGATTACTGGGAACTGCCCTTCGTGGAAAGCTTAATTCATTGGTATTTGCCTCACTTTTTTCTTTCTTTCTTGGATATAAATATATAATTTCACCCCCTCCTTTTTTCTTAAATTGGCCTCCATCATTGTGATTTTCTGGATTATTTATACACTAGAGAATCTGTTGGTTCGTATATTTGTTAATGCCTCCTAATTTCATTTTCCACTTTGGTCCGTTTCGGGAATGCTAGGTTGGACGAACCTTTTGTATCATCTTCTCATATTTATATTTGACAGTGAGTGTCATTTCTAATTAATTCATGAAAACTTATCCATCAACCATAAAGTAGTAGTTGAAGACCAAATAATACAAATCGGATAGGAACTCTTGTCCTTATGGGTGTAGAATGTAGTGTCATGTTTATAGATAAGATTATAATTTGGTAAGCTGGAGTTAGAGTAGGCTCTTACTCTTTGGAGCCTATGTTCCCGAGGGAGACATGCTAACAAATTAGTACATTGAATAAAAATCAGCGGTCAATTGTGCCAAACAAAGGAAGCCACTAGACAAAAAAAATTGGACCACTGTGATTTTTGGTTTATTCATGGAAGATAAATTATTTGGGTCATGTGATCGTTGGAGGAATATGCTTTGTTACCGTTACTTTTGACGTCTTGCTAAGATGGCGCTCGTGTATTGAATCGAAACCGTATAAAGATTCTGTTGTTTCAAGTTTATTTAATTATTATCACGGGAGAATGTAAATTAGTCTTCCTAGGACACCGGTTAAATAAATAAGTAAAAAACTAACAAATATTTGTTCTATTAATAACATAAATACTTATTGAGAAATTATAGTCGAAAGACTTAATTTGAGTTTAATAATCTTTTGGACCATAGGTGACGGTTAAATTATCTAAAAAAAGGTGGTGATCAAATAATTTTCTTCCCAGAGTGTAGTGATTTTCAAAATCAATTTTCTAACGTTGTAGGTTAAGTATGTCTGGAGTTTAAATTTTATTTCTATGAAAAAATCAGTCACTATTCTGACCCAAAATTATTATTGTTGGATGTTTACCATTTTGGGTCTAATGAAAAATATTTACATCAAATTACTGTCACTAGTAAAAGAGTAATATTAATGTCGCCCTAAACAATTCACATTATTTAACCATTGAATCATAAAAAATGACATACCAACGAAGGTTAGGCGCAATAATAAAGAGCTGTCATTCTAGGAGGATGAGCAAATTTAAAATATGAGAGAAGACAAGGACTGAGAGGACCTTTTAATTAGTAATTAATTAGTAATCAACAATCGCATCCAATTTGCATATAAATTATGCTTTTAATGCCACTTTTCATTTTTATAATAAGTGTTTCTTTTTTTGTTGTTGAATATAACAAGTGTTTCTTTTCATAAGCGAAGTGCACTAATTTGATATTGTTAACCTTTTATTTCCATGAACAAGAACCTAGAAAATCTAACAATCTAAGAACCCAAGGTGTTTATAAGAGTGCCACCAAATCCACTTCAGTTAGAGGCAACTATCATTTTCATTAAGTGTTACAGTGTAAGAGGCTTAACAGGATTACAGGAATAGAGCGAATAATTGTGAACGATTTGTAATCAGGAAAATATTCCTATAGCCATGTGAACAAACCAAAGGAATCCTCACGCCACTTCCAGATCTACCAGCCTGAAGAGATACAAGAGTAAAGGGATATCATGTTCTCTAGCAAAGGGAAAGGAAAGATGTTTTCAAGGGAAGAAGAATATCTTGGTATGTAAAGAAAGGGGAGAAAAAATGGGGATATTATAATGTTAAACCTATATAAATAGTAATGATAGAGATGAGTAGTAAAATAAAATTTCAATTTTTAATATAATTTAGTCTGTACAATTAACAAATTAAACTACTTTTTTTTTTTAAAATCTCCTTGTATTGAAGCGGAAACAAAAAGAGAGGAAAAAATATTAACCTTTTCATCAATATTTTCCTTCCTTTCAAAAATTTAAACTATGTGAGATAGAATTGAAATTTTTTCTTTATCTCCTCCCTTCTCCTTCAATAGGTTCAAAATTTAAGTTAAATTATTAATAAAATTGATAACAATTAATGTATACTCCCCCATCTCCTTTGATAAGATCCAATTAACTAATTTCCTAAAATTGAGAAAATTATTTAATATAATTATTAGTTAATAACATTAAAATTTATTAGAAATATTTAGAAATACCCTTAATAGTAACGAGACATACTTTTTTATTAAAGTTAATTCTTTTAATCTATTTCATCGTTAATATATTTATATTGCTTTAATTTTTATTGATTATGCACAGTGACGGATCCAAATATTTTCTTTACTGTTGATAAAAAAAATAGTGTATAATACTCTTACCGGCAAAAAATATTATAAGTTTTATAAAAGATATAATCTCATGAAAAACAAAAAACTAAAATATCTAATATTTTACAAATTATAATTGTCTTCTACATATTTTTGAATTAGGTGTTAGAAAAATTGCGAATGGTTAAAATTAAAAAGGTAAAATGAGTAAAATTAGAATCAATTTATTTTTCTATGAGTACAATTAGTTCTAATTTATTTTTCTATAAAGAAATTAGTACTAACTTATTTTTATTTTATCATTTATAATTTTTTACATTCATTTTTTAAAATAATTATTTTATTGGGGCAACATTTATTTTTTATGGAAAAAAAATAATTACTTGACATATTAAGTAAAAAAATTTCTTTGTCAGACAATTGCTCCCATTGCCTCCAAAGTGGATTGGGCGGTAGCTTGCATACCAATAATAAAATTTCTAAAATACTCTTCATACAAGACAGTTAAAATTCTAAATAAATTAAGTCATTAATGAATTTTACTTATTATTTATTATTTAAAAAGATGACTCATAATTAAGAATATTTTTGAAAAAATAATTACTTAAAGATACATTATAGATTGGTTCTAATAAAGAGGACCAAATCTAACTTCTGATTTTATTTTTTATAAAAGGGACTGAAAAGAGTATTACAAATAGAATACTTATCAAAGAGTAAGTTGGACCCAATCCCATGAAAACCACACTAGTATTTTATTTGAGGAAAATTGTTCTTGACATTAATATTAGGTCCATCTCAGTCCCATTTAATCAACTTAAATTCAACAAAGCCAAATTGGCCCAAACCTAAATACAACCTTAGCGTAAACAACCCCAGAAAACAACTTCATTCAAGAATGATCTCAGCGTGGCAAGAGAAATAAGACATACGTGAAACACCAAATTATAGTAAAAATACAATTACCAACGAGCACTAAAAAAATTGCTCATGATTCCGCATGCATTCACACAATAAACATCACCTTAGCAAACACCACTACAACATTCACTCTAACTCTCACTCTCTTCATTTCCAGCTATCACTATTTTGAATATCGAAATCTTTAGAAACTAATACTTGAATCATGGGATTTTATTGGATATTTCAATTGCCCCAACAATATTCTACTCCCTTGATATTTCACACTTGTATCTAGAGAATGTTGATATAGAAAAAGTTGCGTTTCAATCCTTTTTACTCCTATCTCTAACAATGTTCCTTAAAAAAATGTAAGGAGTTGAATACTTGTTCATGCTAAAATGCTAAAATTCACATATGAATAGCTTTATATTCCCAGTCACATGAAACTTTCAGATGATGGTCTAGAGATGACTTTTAATTAGGGTATTCAAAAGTGAGTTTCATATGTTGTAATTTAGATCTGAGGGAGATTTTAAACTCGAGCTAATTGGCAGTTATTCGAATTATAAGGATCTCTTGTTATTGTGGATGTTATTTTAGTTAGCGGCTAGTGTACTCGCTCATAAACTTATGCCTCAATAGACGCTAGAAAATGGACTTAATATCTAGTGATAAATCAGTTTAGAACCACGGATATAAGACAATTACAACTCAACTTAAAATCAACAGAGTATAATTTCTTTAAAATAATTCAAATCATGCAGATCAATTTCTTTTAACACAATCAAATTAACAATTGAAAGCCACCAATTCAAGTCATTTTCGATGTGTAAGGTGTCGGCAATATGCGAATAGCACAAAATTAGTGCGTTGTATTCTACTGTTAAATACTTCACCCATTTCATCATATTCAATTCCTACTTTGTGAACAGCATAAAAGTGGCAGACACAATTTCAAACCAGCATTTTCTGAAACCGTGAATCCAATCTGTCACGGCCAAATTAGGATTACTATTCAATTAAATAAAATTTGAAGACAAGAGATGATGGAGTATCTTCTTTGAGTGCTTTGAAGGATTGTTTTGGTCAAATCAAACAGAATTTGAACAGAGAGCAACTAAATCTAAATTCTTGTAGAATAATCTAGTGTTGGTAAAAAACAAGAAGATCATTGGGAAATTGAATATGAAGTAGATCCCAAGAAATACTCACGAACTTTTCGACTTAATTATTCTAATTTAATATAGATTGAATGATCCAAGAAACCACAATTAGGACTAAGTGTCCAATTGGTATAAATTATCTAAACACCTAAACAATGAGTAATGTCACTACCCTAGTCACTGGTCAGTGGTCACTAATGCTGGTAGCCGTACGTAGGGATTTCATAAGTAGCAAATATTAATAGGCTTGATAACACACATGGTTATATATTAACTTAATGGATGTTGCTTTGGTGCCACGTTATGATCGGTCCTCAACAGTTCTCTCAATTAACAACCGTTAACAAGTGCCGTTATCAAGTAAATGATAATTAATTGACTAATTAATTAAAACTAAGACAGTGAGTTGCTGTTTCAAATGCTTTAAGTTAAAGCAACTTTTATAGTTTTTTTTTTCAAGCAACTGATTGTTGCTCAGACCCAAATCCTAATATGCAATGGAAGGCAAGCTACAATCTTTGTTACCGCTGAGACTGTGCTATGACTATGACCTATATATGCTGAGGGTGATGGTTGGTGCTGTGTACTACTTCAACCCTTTCTTAAATTCCACACTATTAATTAGTAGAAAATATATGAATTTCCTTTGATTTTAATGATGATTTAGTGACATTACCTTTGTTTGGGCACAGTGTTGTGTTTTCAAAGTTGATTAATTAACAGAGACAGTAGTATATCATGAGACCCTTTACCTTTTTTTATATAGTAAAAATGTGACACGAACAAAAAAACTCCGACGAAAGATATAACTTGGCCAAGTTCGTAAAAGGTCAAATATCACCTTTACTATTCTCCTTAAGAACTTTAACTGAATACTGAATAGAATCTATTCTATAAGTCCGTACTCTGTACCATAGAGTAATTCAGTTTACCCCTTCCCCTCTTCAACTGTAATGCGTGTTCTAGTGATCAATCATACAATTATCAAAAGAGGAACAGAAACAAAAAAACGCCTCTAATAACAATAGTTGCAGGTGCAGTCTTGCACATGATTAGTTATTGTTTTTTTTTTTTTTTCAGTTTTCTATCCGAGTCCTTCTCTAATTGAGGTAGACATTTAGATTTTTTCACTATTAAATTAAATTTTTGTTATTGTCGAATTAATATGTGACTAAATATTGTCCTCTTTAGATGCAAAGAGAATAAACTCGAATCATGTGTAAGATGACCAAAGATTGCTAAAAAGGTGAATTCATCCAACCTGGTTGGCTTTTTTTCAGCCGAAAAAAATACACAATCCAACGCAACTAAACTGTGAGTTAGTGGATTATAGGGGTTGACTTGCCTTGAAAAAAATTGAATATAAGAAAAAAAAATACAAAAGGCCAATAACAACATACTAATTCATAACAACAAACTTCAAAAATTACTTGTAATCAAGTTATTTATGTAATCATAAATATAATACATAAAATTCAATAACTTGATTATCCTAATTTATTATATAATATATTTGTTAATCTCAACCAGAATATTCCTACAGGTAAATAAAATCGATCCACACTAATACACTATTGTGATTCAAATCATTTCAATAGTTGCATTCCTTTAGTGTTTAAACTCTGGTCCTTTTAAGAATGAGATTCGTCTATCATTCCACTCATTCACTCAATCCCTGTTGGCTATTGTCCAAATATTCTACAAAAAAAATATACAACAGGTTTCTTTATAGTTTATAATACTACTACTATTTCATAACGATTGACTAAACCACCAAAACCAAATGTTAAACAATATGCAGCAAATAAAGGAGCGAGAGTTTACAATCTATACATGAACAGAAGCCTTGGTTAAAAAATAGCTTCTCAGTTAGTATGGAAGCCTTTATATTTATATGATTTAGAAACTAAAATAATTCATATTATTTTGTTGGGGTGAGCCTAATGATCCCAACAAACTAAAAAAGCACTGAATGTACAGTCGATCTCACCCTCGCTGGATAATAAAGCCAGCAGAAGACATAAATACCCCTTCCAAAAATTAATTTTTAAAAAGTTACCCCAAATAATTAATAAGAATTATAATAATGAAGAAAGAATGAATATAACGATCGAATTAACTTCTGCATGTCTTTAACTTCTTAACTGCTTGGTCAGACTTCCCAGAGCTAGCAACTCTAGAGCGCATCATCTTTTGATTGTTATAAGGAACTTCACCATCCTAGGGAACATCATTCACAAATTAGATAGTGAATATAAGCTAATATTCTAGCAGTAAATTACAAATCGAGTGTCAATAATATACCTTAGCAGCACACACTGACACTGGTACATTTGGTCTGATGTTTGCTTGTTTACCAAGTTCAATTTGCACTGAGATGCTAGCCTGTGACAAATCCACCCCTGAACTTTGCAGTGCATGTGTAAGCGTATGCAACAACCTGTCCAAGTATAATTATCTTAGTATATTATTACCAAAATGCTCCTAGAAATCAATGTTGCTATTCTAGCTACACATTAATCACTTGCAAGCATTCATAGAGAAGACTGTTAGCTAACGATCACAAAAAGACAAAGGTACTAAAGGTAGGAAGCGCAAAATTTACATACTTAATTCAAATGTTATGCAAAGATTGACATGATTCATATAAATGTTGTGCGAAAATATTTGGACTAATTTCTAATATTTGCATAATTAATTGTTTGAAAGGAACAGAGCAGCACTACAATATAAAGAAAGAACAGTTAAGGTGCAAACTGAAATTATGGACTTCTTCCCCTATTATACGGTATCATGAATTGCAAATCCTAATCAAAGAAAGAAAGTTAGATAAGTTCAAATATAGGTTGCATAACATAAATCCAAAGACTTTGTGGCATCAGGCCAGGGTCAAGATAAGTGTCATGCAACATTAGTAGTATTAAAGAGCATGTCTCCATAATCACATGCCACATCTCCTTTCTCTTCCTTTTAATGCTCACTAGGGAATGAATCCATATTTTTAATGTCCAACAGACCAACACAATTTCAAAATGGTCTAAAGGAAGCAAGCTGTTTTCTTATTATACAGAAAACAAATAAATATAAGTCCTCACCCTTTTGAGTACACGCTTGATATGCTAATGGCACCACCTTCAATAGTGAGCTCTTTCTCTTTCAGCTTTTCATTGGTAGCAGTCATAGTCTGACATTCCACTGAAGGTTGATATTTAGTGTTCTCAGCATCAGATGCCGATCTATGTGTTAGCTGAGATACTACTCCACCTGGACCACCTATTTGGGTTGGAGTGAAGAAATTTAGCTGTGAAGGAATAGGAATTGGAAAAGCCTTGTTCATCATTCCAGCATGATGATCCATTGTCTTGGAGGTAGTTGCTGAGCTCAAGCCAGATTCTACATTCTGGGTACTCCCAGGAATTGTTTGGGAGATGGTAACATTTTTCTCGTCAACCTTTGAAGCAAACAGCAGTGTTGGAGATGGACTTGATCCATTATCAGTGCCACGAGGTTGAAAAGTTTCTGCTGGCTTGTCATTATTTCTCTGCTATAAAAAAAAAATGCAAAATAAGTTTTTGGGATAGATCACGATCATTATGATTTATGAATATTTCTAATTCAAATTCGTTGCACCAGGCTATATGATACTAATAAATGAATCCAACAAAGAAATGAGATTTACCCATGGCATCAATTTTTCTGGCTCGTTACTCCACCCTTGAAATGAACCTTCATACTTGTGCACCTTCTCTTGTAAAAAATGAATATACTCAATGACCTACAAATAGTTCACATTGAACATTAATCAGCAATATAACAATCTTATAAGATAAAAACTATGTCATCTCATCTCATATGAATGTACCTCCAATAAAAAAGATGCTTTGTCCCTCTTTTGGTCACTGTGTGGAATAAGCTCTCTTAGCATTTGGAATCTGCATTATTAATTCAAATGTTCAGTCAGAAGACTATAAATAAAAACTATATTAACCCTGATTCATGATCTTTGAATTTGGTCCACCCAAACAAAAATGAGGTGCAATGGAAGCATAAAAAGCCCTGAAAGGCTGTAACTTGCTTATATTATGTATCAAAATATGAAAATACTTGATGTCTTTACAAGTTAACCATTAGGATTTAGGATCCATCAGTTACTCCTAATTATTGTAAGGAATTTTTCTTTTAATTTATGTCAGTTTATATTCAGTTCATAATTAAAAAAAGTAAAAAGGAAAGTTCCTTTTACTCCTGCATTTTCAAGTTTACAACTAGTGAGTGCCTGGTCTAGCATCCAGAAAAAATTATTGGTAGGTGATACTTGCCTGTCATTAATTTTGCTCCTTCTCCGCTGTTCTGTTGCAGAGTGTTTTGATCTTGGTGTGTTTGGCTTTTGATCAGTACTCTTCGCATCCACTTTCACCCTCAGTTCTGTTGTAAATAATCACACAAGTTAACATTGTCAGAAAATTTCAAACAAGGTAGATAAATAAATTAGAATTTAGAACTAAAAAGTGGTTATCGAGCACTCAAAATTTTCTCCTTACTCCCTCTTTACATTAAAAAGAAAACACAAGAACAATGGCAACAAACAGGAGGAATAATTGTTAAAGGAACAAAATGTATTCTGAGATGAGAGAGTTGATATAAAGTATCACCGGAATGCATCACAAAATTCAACTTGTTTTGGTTTGAGACTCCTGTTTAAACTTTCTCAAATTAGTCCATAGTCATTTAGTCCATACGTGTTCTTGCGAAAATTTAGCCAGCGGTATTTTGTAGTCCAAAGATAAAGTAAAAACAACTAGTAAAAACTTGAAGGAGAATGGTACTTGAACAATATTTTTCTACGAGAGTGAACAACAAATTCTGTACCACACTTGTCTTAACATTTTTTTGTTAGTAACGTAAATGATAATATAAGTAAAATTCATTAAATAACTTAGAACGAGATACACATAAATTAGTATTTTTTAAAATAAATTTCAACTAATAACAAAGATGTGTCAGGCAGTATTTTATAATTTCTTATATTTTTATACAACATAGAGATAGGTAAAGAAGAGAAAAAAAAAGAGATAAAATAATATATATAATGGAAAAATAAAAATAATATTGTAAAGATGCTGAATAAATAATATAACTCTTAAATTTTTTTTTGACGATATATAACTCTTAAATTAAAACATATGGCAAAAAATAAATAAAAACCACTCACAACATACTAAATAAGATGAAAAATAATAATAATATAAAAATTCAATACACTATTATTAATTTATTTTTAAAAATGTATTTTAGTTACTAGTTGTCTTTAAATAGATCAGGATTTAAAGCAAATAATAACTTTTTAAAATTAGAGAATAGTAAAAATTGTTCGACAAATTATATTTAAAAAGTGTATCTAGTTAACATCTCTATGATGATGCATTGATAACGGCTAAAAGGAGTAACTTAACATGAACATTAATTGAGCGAGCTTAAAATATTCTAAAACTTCCATTCCATAAAAGAGGCATGGGCCTGCACCAGCCTTTCTCAAGAAGGGAATATTAAAACATACCTCTATGGGTATTCGAGGAGGGTTCTTTCTTGAGAAAAAATGTTTCCTCGCTTTCTAGCACTTCATCATGGACACTACTATCCCTTGCAGACTTCATCATTTCAATAAAACTCTGGTTCTTCTGCCCAGTTGTCCTGTTGAATCAATTCCAGAAACCCAACATGTAAATAACCCCTTTTTAATTAAAAGGCACCTCTTTCCGATTAATAAACTTACGGGGAAAAAAAGCGAATAAACATCGAACTAGAGGAAGAGAGACTAACTGAGATGAAGAGCGAGAGCTGAAGCTGCCGTGACGATTGTTAGAAAACGACTGTGACGTCCGCTCCGTTGATTTCCACTGCCCTAGCTTCGCTGCAGACTCTGTCACAGTATAAAGCGCGGCCAAACGCTATCATTAGTTGATAATAGGAAGGTTTAATTGCTGTGTCCCTTAGGGGTGAGTTTTTTTAAGTTGCTAAAATTTTTTAAAAAAATGTAGTTCTTTAATTTTGATAAATTATTTTTTTAGTTTTAAAGATAATAAATTAATATTTTAATATTTTAATTTTAGACACTAAAATAGTCATAAATTCAGAAACTAAAAAAATATTATAAAGTATTAATTTATTGTGTAAAAGACTTAAAAAATAAATTATCAAAATTTAGAAAATAAAAAAAAATATATTTAAATTCCAAGGAAAAAAATATATTTTTAAATTTAAGGACTAAAATAATAATTAAGACTAATAAGAATTACCGTTAGACACTCCATGCAGTTGATATTCTACAATAATAATATTATTACTATTATTATTACTTCTGTTGTTTTTTTATTGCTGAATACTGACAAACAATGAATTTGGCTAACTAGTCAAGCACACTGCCACGGTCTATCTATTACATTTAAATCTTAAAGGAATCAACACATATATTGTAATGAGATATATATTATTTATATATGTAATACTTTTACAAGTTTTTATAATATTATTTTTTATCACATTAGTAATCTTATATAAACAAATATTTGCAGAAATATAATTTTAGGTATAACTTTTTTTCTTTCTTTCTATTAAATATTTTAAAATATATATATACAGATATAATTTTCTAATGTAAGTAGATGACTTTCTCCATCTACTTGTTTTCCGAAGAGATATAATTTCTCTGCAACTATACTATATTTTGAGGTGATCTGCTGCCGTTAGAAATTCACAATATATGAACAACTAAATTTGATAAGAACATTAACTAGATATAATCAGATAATTTCTTCTGTGGGTAACTCTATTATGGAATCATGTTTTAGAATAATGGAACGAATATACAACATGAACAAAACCTACTTTGTGCTATTTGTCTTGAATATATGGTTAGATGAATCATCAAATACATTAGAAATAAACTTTCAAATGCTTCATTTCAATCAAGATATTTTTCAACAATGACATGAGAATGTATATATCTTATTTTTATTGATAACAGAAAATGTCCCTAATATATATTGCACGGATATTTATTCAATACATTGTTATCATACAAAAATTTATGTAATAAATTAATCATTGAAGTTTATTGAATTAAGATGAAAAGTATTTATTGTAATAAACCCAAAATGTATTATTGATTAATAAATAAATAAATTATAAACGCCATTATTATTTTTATAAATTTAAATTATTCGGTGAAATTTTTCCAAAATACTCCTAACATTAATGCAATGGACGCAACGGAGAGAAAATTGATGTGTTTACCTCCTAGAGAGGGTTTCTCGCCCGCATTATTCTCCTTTCCTGTCTTTCCCCTCTTCCCTGATGACTCTTCCCACAAAGTGAAACCACTTGAAGTATATGAACTGCAGTTAGAGTTTTCTTCATTCCTATCCGTACTAGTTGCTTGACGCACGAAAAGGGATGATGTCTCTGGTTTCAGAACCCCCCTTTCCCTTTGATTATTATTATTATTAACATATGAAATGTGGCTAATACTGTAAGTCCCAATTCCTCCAGGTAAGAGGTGCTCAACTGAAGGTGGACGTTGCTTTTGAACCACCGATGATATTTCTTCTGTGGCTTCTTCCTTTGCACTGGCTTTTGTTTCTACCCGTTCTAGTGGCTGCAAGAAATCATGGGTCTTGAGGTAACTTCCTGTTCACAAGTGAAAAAAAGGCAATAACATATTACGGGAAGAGAGAGCTAACTCAATCATTCATTCATTCCAAATCCCAAATAAATATTAAAACAAATACAAGAGCGTAAAGCTTCGCTAGCTCAGAGACGGATTGTGAGAAAAGTTGATACATCGTTTTCATTTCCAGCAAACTATAATGCATGAAAGACGCGCATGCGCACAATATGTGAGCACAGTAAGACATTAACTAAGGTTAACGTATTGGCGTTTAGTTAATCAGAAATGCCGCTTTTTATTTCACTAATTTTTAGTTCCCATGCAAAACAATATATTGATACATTTTTAAATACGCTAATAATTTCAATTATAAAGGAATATAAACTTATCAATACAAAATAAAAAATTTCTGTGAAAATAAAGCTTTAGTTAATTTTATAAGGAAAATAATAACTAATATAATAAAGTATAAAAATACCATAAATTAAAGTTTTGCCTAAAAACATTAAAACCTTCACCGTTTGTGCTTGGTGTTTAGAGAGGAAAGAAAGTAAAGGAATAAGAGAGGGTAAAAGTTAAAGAGATGAAGGAGGAGATAAAAGAATAAGTTCTTATCTTTGATTGGATGTCATCCATTTATAAGAAAATAAATATATATTAGTCCAATTGAAATAATTAATAATAATATGAATTTGTGATTTCATTATTTTTAAAAATAATCAATTAATTAACTTACTATATTTTTTCAATTCGAAGGTACTGAAGGTCAGAAGGGATGAATAGAGAGAAACTCTAAAAAAATCATCTTTTTCCTTTAAAAAAAAAACAAAAGTCACAAATAAAAGGTTACCCTTAAACTTTCCCTTCCCTCGTGTTTTTGCCCTCCTAAATCTATCTGCCGTACCCTTACACCGAACAGGACGCATGGTATTGTTTCAACGTTTTGAAATCCAGCCATATAAAATTAGGTACATGGTACGAACTGTGTCGTAACGAAGATTTCACCTGTAGTAAAATAAAAGTATTCTTAATCTATTAATAGTTCATGTCACCATAAAGTGCCTAATTTTTTGAGAGAAAACTACAAGGAGACAAGAATGAGAGAAAGCACAGCCTGAAGTCCCATTAGACGTTGCAAGCCACCAGGCCAGGCCAGGATATTCCAAAACCAAGACTTGAGCCAAAGAGACAAACAAACCGTTCGCTTTGAGAAAAAAGAGAGCGAAATAAATATATAGCACCCAAAGAAAGAACATACATGCATCCAAGTCTTTCATTTTCGTTTTCATTTCCTCATTTGAGGAAAAATCAAAAATTGTTTGTGAGCTGGGAGAGTAATTTCTTTCACAAATGAAGAGAAAGGAAAACTACACCTACACGAGTACACGCCATTCCTCCACAACAAGACCAGATGCGAAACGTCAAATCACCTGCAACTCCAATTCCAAATTGGGCCCCCCAAACCATCCCCAAGTCCCACCCACCCTTCTATCAAACGGTGTTAAATACGTTCTGATTGGCACTTCTGCGTTCGATGGGAAAGCCATCAAACGACAGATGTGAATAAAAACACCACACAATTTTTTCTTAAATGATAAATACGCAGACCATGAGATTCATGACCCAAATCCTCTTATTAAATAGCGGTCACGTGCACCAACAACCATGATGCACATAACTAATTGAATTAAAAATACATCTCGCATTACTCAAAGGTTCCTTAGTTATGGAAAGATAAGGGGTAAAATATTATATAGAGTCTTATTTTTCATATACAAAAACAATGTTTTCGAATTCTAAATCATAACCAATCACACAAATTTACCGATATATCATGACTTGTCCTCACATAACTAATTGAATTATTTAATGAAATTGACCGTGATGTGGAATTTATACGATATTTACACCACGATCCCACGTCAGGGAAAAAAAGGGCAAAAAAACAGAGGGAAAAAAAAACTCACAATGACTCGCTTTGCATAGTTATCAAATATTAAAAAAAGCGGAATACCTTGAGAAGGTAGCCTTGGATCTTGTTGGGCAGTTGAATTACTGTAGAGTGACAGAAAGTCATGCGTCGGTTTCCTCCCTGCTCGTGTTCCCGGAAAAATCAGAAAATCTCATACCAATAAATTCAAATTAATTCATTATTTCATTTTCTGGATAAATAAGATCAACAACTACTTTGAGGAACTACCTTCGGTTCCAAGGGGACGTGCTTGAGGAAGCTCCATCAAAACCTGAATATTATGCTTTTCCGTTTTTCTGTTTTCCTTTTCCTTCCCGGTTTCAACGGAATTTTGAATTTCACTCTTATCTCATAGAATTCAATTCCACTACAGCGTTGCGAGATTAAATTCAAATTCCGTTTGAATTCGGAAGCGCACACAGGAATTGAGAACTTGCAGCTTCGATTGGTATGAAAAATTCTCAGATTCTCTCAGATTACGTCCCCGGCCGGCTGAAGATCGGAGACGCATTCGCTCAATTTCACCAACGAATAACTATTTTATCAGTAAATTCTCCACGACTTATCAACGGAAACTTTCGCGATTGATTTTCATTGGACGAAACAGTTCGGCTCCAAAATCACCAATTACAGAGCGGCAAGTTAGAGATTTCACAGAATCTGAAATCAAATAAAAAACACAGAGAATCACAATTCAACTTTCAAAATCTAACGCGCTCTCTGTTCTAAATTCTAATCAGTAATTGTTACGAAATAAAACAAATCAAAACTCGCACAATCGTAATTCAACTTGAAAAACCACGAAAATTAAAAAATTCAGCAACGACAAGAAATAAAAAGTAAAGATCCAAAGGATAACAAGATAAAAGTGCGTGCGAATTTCCATTAAGAAAGACGTAATTAATTAGAAGAATTACCGTGGTGTGGAGTGGAAGCAGAGAGCAGGAATTGGTGGAACAGTAGAGAAGTGGAGTCCACAGCCAAAATGGAAGTGCAGAAGAATCGGGGAGCGTTTGACACCAAAGATATCTTCTCTCTTTCTGTGTGTGTGTGTGTGTGTGTCTGGCCTTTTTTAATCCACTTTTGTGTCGATTCCTTTGTAGCTCTGAAAACGAGCACTACGGCGAAAGATGAGGTCTCGGGTCGGACCCTGCGCTTTCTCTTTCTATGCTATGTTGTGTTGTGTCTTCAGTTCAGAATTCATAATTGAGATGAGAGATGTTTTTATATAGTTTCTTGCCTTCTGTGTTTCCGCCATCCATTTTCATCTCCTTTCTCTTGTTTTTTCTCCGTCAAGTCCCACGCACTCCGTTTACAAACGTCGTTGCGGCGGGTAACGACGTTAAGTTACTAGGAAACGGTTTATTCTGTGCGACACGGCGCCGTTTCCTTAAATACACCACTATATGGCCCGGGAGACGTCACGTATTACTGATAAACTCTTTTATTTAATTATTTATTTTTAATGTATATTTTCTGTTTAATGTTTATTCAACCCATAATACCCTCCTAGCCTCGTTCTAATTAATTGTGTCTTGTGAGTAAAAAATTAATTGCTTCCCGGATTTCTTATGACCACAACATTCATACAGTACACTAAGTGGAGTGGAATTTGACTGTACAAAAGTATAATTATATTTATTAATTAAAATATTGATAAAATACACGTATATAGTATTTAGGATATATATATATATAAACAATCAAATTAGTAACATATTATTGTTCTGGATTGTTTTTTAGCCTTCTGCCGTTCTATCATAGTTTAATATTATGATATATTTAATGATATTAAATTTATTAATAATATGATTAATTATTAATGAATTTTGAACATCTAATATTATTGTGTGAGAGACGATTGAGGCCTAATTACTAAACTTGTGATAGGAAATACCTATGTTAATACATCATTCAATTATTTTTCAGGTTGATTTTATTGAAAATCTAAAATTTAGAGTGTGTAATAAGGTAAATGCAAACTTTTGATTCTTAATTTAAAGGATTCGCACAACATGTGAACAATTCTTAATACATCAATTATATTTTCAACAAAAAAAGTATTTAAATCAATTTTTAAATTCATATAAAATATTTATCGTTCTTGATGTGTTATTTTTCTTACATATATCAACCTAGACTTAAGGAATTGAAAAATTATTAATTTTTAATTAATGATTATAACTTCATGCTATATTGTTTAAAGTTCCTCAATTACTTCTAAAAAAATAAAATCTTTTGAAAGGACGTCTATTCTATGAGGATAAATGTTAAAAATTAACTCTTTTTTTACATGCATAATTAAAAAATAAATAAAATTGGGTAGAAAGAAACGAACATTTAAAACTGGAAAAGGGGATATAGTAATATTTGTCAAAGCTTATAATTTATTTTTAAAAATTAAGATTTAAAATTCTTAAGTTAAAAAGATTTGTTTAAAATATTATCAATTTAAATTCTCAAGGAAATAGATTTTTTTCCTCCTAAGTTTCTACTAAAATGTCTTTTTATCCATAAATATAAAAAAATTTACAATAATTCAAATTTCTCACTCAATCAAGTAAATTAGATCATTTGATAGTAAAATGTCATTTTAATAGTAAACGATATTTTCTTATATATATATACCCTTTAAAAAGGTATTTTGCAATTCATATTTTTATTTAGGTACAACACATTTATTCCATTTCATCTGTAATACAGACAGGCTTTGAATATAGTTCGAGGTTCATTACATAGTCAACTACAATTTGTGTATATTGGTGAACTCAATTCTTATATGTTTTTATATCGTTCAGAATGCAGTGCGAAATGAACTTGACAGCAATTGTATTTGTTCGAACTTAGCCGGGCTAAGCCAAACTTTTAAGGACACGTCACCTATTCTCTTCAATAAATAGCTGGATAATTCTATGGGCGAAACTGCGAAAGCAAAGCAGTAACGGAGGGAAAATCCAAAACAGGAATGGAGCTAACAGATTTTTTTCCATATTATAAGTAAAAATAGTAAAATGAAAGATAGCTAATTAATTTAATACTAGGACCATATAATATTTTTGAAGCAAAAATGAGAAATAAGGAGGGAAAGGGCAAAGGTACATGAAAGCACGTGGTTTCGTGAAGTGGAGGAAAAGGACTCGGTGGATGGAATGGGACGGGATGGGATGGCGGTGCGCTGTCTCTATCTATCTGTGTGTCGCTGTCTTTCTCGTGACGATATCACGTGGAGGTGAATAAGAGATCCACAAATGCACCCATCAAAAAGTAACACACACTCTCGCCCCTCCAAATAAAAGGCAAAAACTTAGTGGGAACATGTGCTGTCCTTTCTCAACTGACATGGGAACAGAACAGGACTACAAGACGCAGTTGACGTTCCTAAATCAAATTAAGAAACTCATAAATACTCTCCTGATGATTAGTGCACAGATCCCTAGGATATTATCTGCGTAACTTACTACTTAAACTCTAATACATTCTTTTTAATGCCAAATGGATTTACATTTCTCATTATTCGTTTTTATCCACAACAAGAGATTAAAAAAAAAAAAAAGAAAAAAGAATGAAGACATTGAAAAGGAACAGAAGATGTTGGTGGTAAGGGAGGAAATGTCACGTGCTGCACCACCTCCACTCTCCATATTCTGATGTATGATGGATCTTTTTGGCTGTGCCGTCAAACGCGGGATTTTCTTATTTTGTTTTAGGAGAGAGGGGGGGTCTTAATTAAATTAAATCAAGCTCTCTTTGCTCTTTACTCTTTACTCTTTATCATATCATATCATGCCTTCTCCTATGCCTCCATGTGCATGCTCCTCGAGATTCTCTCTCTCTCTCTCTCTCTCTCTCTCTCTCATACCCACCATACATATGAAAAATACATGTACTCCCACTAATTGTTGTTTTTATATATACCCACTCTAGAAAAAACGTGTACAGACAAGGTTCTTTCGATCACAACATATACTTACATTTTTATTTGAACAAAATAAAAAAATAAATAATACTTACGTACATTTGTATCCTTCTTCGTGTTGCTGTGATATATAAGTTACGCAACTCACAGTAGACTAGTAATTAACTACTAATAACTAATATCGCTATAGTACTGTTTCAGTTTGAATATATAATGTTCTTAATTAAACTTGTCTCACATTCTCATTATAGCTGATTAAATAGTTATATTAATTTATATATTTTTTAATCTTGAACAGTTTATCTACAAATATAATTTACTCACATATTAAAAACGAAATTATTAAGAACATTATTTGATATCAAATAAAAGCTTTTTTACCTTAATTTACATTGATTCCTACATTTGATAATTGAATTTCCCATACATATATAATTGAAAGAAACAATTATTTTTAACATAATTAGTGATTAACATAAATTTACAAATTTGTCACGTTACTAAGTTGATTATGCACAGGCGTGTGAACTTCTAAGATTTGTCGTGGCCTTTCTCTTTCCGCGGGCTGCAGCTTCCCCCTACCTTCTTTTGTTTTGTTTTGTACTTTTGTTTTCTTAATCGAGTTTTATAATTATTTGTATCACTTTTAATCAAACAAACGAATATCAATTTATTAATGAAACGGTTCTTTAGCCCTCCGACAATCATGGCGAGCATTTAAACTGATGCAAAGATACATTGGAACAGCTTGGAGTTACGATATCCATACATCTTTATCTTTCTTCTTTCTCTTTTCGGATATATATATACACACACAACTTATAATCTTTGGTTCGGAGTATACTAAATTAATCAATTCTTACAAAGTAGAAACACTCAAATTCGGACACATGGCAATACTTACTTTGCCGTTAAATATAAAAATGGACAAAATCTTATAAAACACCTCAAAGTTTGATTCCCAATAGCCGTGATGGTTTGTTAACATTTAAGAGTACTAAATTTACTAATTCTTAAAATGCATACTGCACAGTTCGCAAACAAGTTAGTGAGCATGCATTAGCAAATTGAGTATATTTAGGTATTATCAAATTATATGAAAGTTATATGGTATGCACTTAGAGATACAGCATTAAAAAAATTAAATATGCAAAACCCATTCATCATTCATCATTCAACAGAGAAGCTAAAGTAAAGAATTTAAATTATACTTTTGGGATAGATATGTGTGATCAATTGACGAAAAAGTCAGAAACAATATTGAGCTTCTTTAATTTATTTACAACAACATGTACGTCATTGTTGCGATTAAAACTAGATTCAAAGATCATAAATGAGATTTTAAATTAAAATTTTGTGAATGAAAAAAAATTGAAAGAAAATATTTTATCAAAAGTGATCAATTATTGCACATTAGTCTTCAGCAAAAATTAATAGAATAATTTACACATGCACTTCAAAGATATGATTTGAAAGTATTTTTAATACAATCATATTTTGAGTTTATGTTCAAAATTCTTTATTTCATTATAATTTTAAAATAAATTACATCGGTGTTACTTATATATTGTAAAATCATGTAATATCATGTGACTTAATTACATTGTTATATTAGACAATTCATTTAATTTTAAATTTTTTACAATTAAATTCTATGGATTTTTTGCAAATTTATATTTATATTTTTATCTTTAATTTAATATTTTTATTAAAAGACACTTTTATCCCTAATTAACTCCTAATATTCAACCTAATCTTTCCTTCGGGAGGTGGGGAATGTTGAATGAACTTGAAAAATTGGTAGAACACAAGGAAGGCTATATCCTCGATCTTATGAGGCCAATTCTCGCGTCTGAATCTATTTTTTGGGTTGCACATGATTTGTCCTCAATGACAAGCTGAGTCCAAAATACTTGCTTGATCTTGTTCATTCCTTGATTTGTGTGTGTTTGTTGCATATCACCTTTCCTTTCATGTTTCATCATTCCAGTTTACTTGTTCATATGTTCTAAAAATTGTGTTTAAAGATTTTTAATCCAAATTGAAACCATAAACCAAATAAAAATCATTTTTTGAATTTTTTTTATTTAAAAAAAATGGGTGTCAAAAATGATATTAAACTATCGAGTCTTAATTTGGGTCGTAACCAGATGTGAAGCTCCAACTCAAGGTTGAAAATGATGGAAACATACTTTGTCGTAATGCTTTATATATTATACAATGCAAAAGAGATGACATATATCGAAGTGGTGTAGCAGTATGTTATTGTTTAATGTTGTGCAAGACACAGGGGTGACTTACTTTAAAATCACACCAAAATAATGGTCATATCTAAAAATATTTGGCATTACGTTTATCTTGTATGATATGATAATATATTAAACATTTTAAATAGTTATTTAAAATGGTTATAAAAAAGTGTTACTAAATAATTAAGAAGGCATTTCGAATATCTCAGGCTTGTTAGTTTTATATATAAAAACCATTTGATATTTATGTACTCGAAATTCTATCTTGCATTGTTCTTAAGATTTTGGGTATTTTTTTTAATTTTATTTTCGACACTCGATAATTTTGTCAAACAGAAAAGCTTGGAAATGGTGATCCATGGCATGTGATTTTTTCCGTCTTTTTCCTACTTTACTAAAATCAAAATCCAAAGTTTGTTTAGTTTATACAAAAAAAAAAATTAAATTAAGATTATTAAAAGTGTTCAGTTTCGTTAGAAAATACTATATTTAATATTTTAATCATGTATGTAAGATGGAAGAATGTATGGTGAAAAAGTCGATGAGCAGTCACTTTCATAAGTTTCGTGAATGGGGTTACAGATGAAAGGGGATGGGGGCCACGTGAGGTTGATCTTAACTCACGTGCATAAAGACAAAAGGACAATGCACAACATAACATAACATAATCAGGCACCAGTAACTTCTATTACCTCTCACAAGATCACAGAACTGCACTGTGGACAGGCCCAGTCACGGGGTCCCCCACTTTTTGAGTCACATACCACTGTCATCCAAATCCACACCTATATAAGTTAACCTAATTAGAAATTAGAAAATAAGAGAAAAGTTACTGCTGCCTCCTTAATTGGAAAATTTGAGATCACAAGGGACAAAATTAAAGTAGATGCAAAAAATTCGTATTCGTATGTAAATACAAACAAAAGTTTATTTTCACAATGTTATATTATTTTTTTGACAGAATGTTATATAATAAGTTGTTGAATTTTTTATTTTATGGGAGAGTGTATTTTTCAATACATAGGATGATAAAATTTGTCATTGTTATTGTTATCAATTAACATATATCCACTATTTATTTGTAACGGGTATCTTCGTCAATATTTTATAAAATTAGAACTTTCAATTTATTATTATTATTGTCATTAATTTATTTATTTATTTAAATTTCATGGTTTTTAAATAATGTCCATTAAGTTAGATACCCTAACTGACATCCTTAAACTTTATTTATTTTGCAAACATGACACCTAAGCTTATTTTTATCCTAATTGACCCTTAAACTTTATTTATTTAGTAAATATACACCATAAATTTTAATTTCATTCTAATATATCCTTAAATTTTTCTGTTTTTTTCAAATAGATGTCTTAATTTCAATTTCATCTCAATTAATTTTTAAAATTTACCCTGTTATAAATAGTCACATCATCAAATTCAGGTTAAACTACTCTCAATTATTTATTTATATTAAATCCTAGTCATTTATTAGTTTTATTTTTATAAATCACTTTTCCAAGTATTAAAACTTGATAAAAAAAATAGAATAAAAAATAAAATAAATATTTTTGTATAGTTTTTATTATAATTTTTTCTAAATTCATATTTTATTATATTTTGATATTTGAAGAAATCAAATGTAACAAAAGAACAAAAATACTAATGTATTATTGATGTTTAAGATGAATAGTTTAACCTTAACATGACAGAAAACAACTATTTGCAAAATGGATAACTTTTAAAGAATCAATTAGAATTCAATTAAAGTTAAGGTATTTATTTTTAAAAAATGGTAAAGTTTAAAGACCATTGAAGCGAATTTAAAATACATGATATTTGTAAACGGGATAAAATTCAAGGATCAATTGTTATAAAATTAAAAATTAGAGCATCTATTTACAAAAGAAGTAAAGTTTAAAGAAATTAAATACATTTTTCCTTATTAAGAAAACTAATGAAATTAAATTGAATTATTTTAACTTCAAAGTTTAACAGAACTAGCGATATGCAAATTTACTTATTAATTTGGGATCCTAGCTACTTCAAGCATTTAACACATAATTATACATTTATATATGTCATTAAGTCCACTTATCTTCCCAGA
>CM023957.1:7201087-7301724 GCA_013407115.1 Glycine latifolia
ATATATATATATATATATATATATATATATATATATATATATTAGCTCTTCTGTTCTTTAAACTCATTGGATCACCGGCTAAAAGTAATTTATAAATTAAGAGAATTATGATTTTTTTTAATTTTGATACCCTGTAGGTCTAAATAAGTTTTACGTTGTCATCCAATTATATTGTGACGTCATTTATTGATTTCAACAATAGGAGATATCAAACTCATTACAATGACATGGCAACACATTATTATATAATGTAATATCGATTATGCGTCAAAATTTAAATTTTACAAAAAAATGGATATAAACAACAAACTTTTGGTGGGACAATGCAAAGCCACAAACAAAAATGTATGCCAGGGCGGAATGATGTATAAGTACAGTGGGGCAATAGCCCTCCCAAATTTCAAGTTTGATTACACTTATACAACACAACATGGCATCAGTGGCATGTAATATTTGATTAGTGTATTTTAAGCTTTTTTTTTTTCCTTATTCAAGTCACTTTATAAACCAAGGAATATATCAATTACGATTTGTTTCCAATTAGGGTTTAATATTAGGGGTTTAAATTTTAATGGCTGACTGATTGTGAACTTCAAGAACAGCTCTCTATTGATAGTGAAATCTTTCCAATCTTTCATCTCCTCTCCTATCCAACATTAGAACCTTCGACACTCTGTTGAATTCAGTTGATGTGAATTAGCATTAATCAATAATTAAAATACTATTATGCATTTCTCTCAAAATAATAGCTCTTCTCGTACAAAGCATTTTGATACTGAGTACCTATTTGTCAAAGAGAATATGAAGGATTTTCAAATTCTGAGTGAGCATCATGCTACAAAAAACAGCTGTATGAAATCAATACTCTAACCACTGAGTTAAGTACGTTATTTATCAACCCTCCACCCAAAAAAAAAAAAGGATGGTACCTATCTATCAGATCAATTGATTATAAATGTAATATTACTCAGAAGCAATACCAACACAATATCCATTCTAAGGGATTGGATCGTGTAATTTTCATCTTGACAAGAAATTATCTACATACTATGATTGCTGAGCAAAAAAAAAATCTACATACTACGATAAAATATGTATCAAAAGCACAAGGGCTATAGCTAAGTTAGGTAGAGCACCTTGTTAACAGAAGCGCCAATGTTTTTTTGTAGAGGAGTTACAAATCCACTTACTAAAACCTTAATTTTTTTTTTCTATTTTCATTCTTAGGAGATAAAAATATGTATGAGCTGACGTGACTTTATTATCATATTTCTTACAGCATTTTCAGATGTTGGGACCATTCCTGCATAGCGTATTTCTCTTAATTATTTATGCTTTTCCATATTCATTACTCTTACGAAAAGTGTGAGCATGTAACATGTATGATCTATATATCCCTATCGAATATCATTTCCGTAACATTAAAGCTTATGTTTCTTAGATTGTTTATTAACACATGCTTTGACCATAATTGTTATTCTAGTCTATGAGTAGATTGTATGATCTATTATATCCATGTAATTTATATTAATGCATTTAGTGAATTTTATGAATATTGTAATTGGGTTTTACATTATGGGTTGAGTCCTCAGTTTTAATAGGTAGCTGAGAAGTAGATAAAATTAATCTATCTCCGTTACACAATGATGCATTATATACCATATAATTTGTGCTTATGAGTAATCTGATTGTTCTAAAATCACATTATGCACTGGTAGCAATTTTGATTTCAATTTCACTTGCTGAGTTATGTAGAGAGAGAGAGAGAGAGATGAGAAGAACCTGGTCACGATGGGCGACCTTAACGTCCCTGGAGGAAGAAAATACGCCATTCATAGGGAGCCTGCGAACGTTGGAGAATCTCTGGCGGCAAATTGGGCAGCGAGACTCGTGCTTGGCCCATTCCATGATACAAACGAAGCAAAAGTGGTGGCTGCAGCAATCGATTTCCCCTGCAATCGAAACCCCACGCTCGGCGTAGCAAATCCCGCAACAAGCCACCTCTTCCTCCTCCTCATCCTCCTCTTCCGTTTGGGCTCTCAGCCGCTTCTTCGGGGAACCCAACGCCGACAACGACATCCTCGTCGGAATCGAATTCTGAAACACACACTGTTCAGAACCAGGCGATAGTTATTATACGGTGAAAGACGACAAGTACGATGACATAAGTCCAACACTTATGGCTCTGGCCCAATTCATTATTATCTCGTTTGCACTCTCGGGAATGGGCCAAAGGCCCTACGTTTTACTATATATATGAGAAGAGGTTTTAACTTGCCCTAATGTAAATTATGTCAATTCTTAACTTAGATCATATTTGATTTTTGTTAATTCAATTGATGAATCATAAATATTTATTGTATTTATTATTCATGGAAAACCTTGTCAAATTATAGTATTAATAAACTAACAGTTAAATATTTTATTTTCATATGTTTTAAATATATACATATATGGTTGTTAATTTTGAAATATTTTAATGATATATTAAATAATTTTAATCAATCTAAAACTATAGATGTATTCTATGTAATATTTATTTGTAATCTAATGACAAATTTTAGAATATATTTATTTATTAAAGTTATTTAATAATGTTAGAATGAATATAACTTATTGCCTCGATGCCTCGCATCATGTCATGTGTGTATAAAAGATAAGTGGTAAGAAGCTTAGATTTGCTTAAATAAAGTATTAAATTTAAGCTATGTGAGCTGAGAAAATAGATACAGGAGAATTCTATCCCCTTAAGTGAGTTCACTCCAGCTAAATTATATGGAGGATTTAAACTAAAAAAAAGTAAAATAAATAAATAAATAAATAAGAAATAACAGTTAATCTTATTAATAACATTTAAACAAAATCTTAATATAAATCGTAGAACTCTATTTTAGAACAGTAGTTGAGTTCACATTTAAAGTCTCAATTTACGTACAAGTATAATTACCTAATATTCTTTTGTGACTATCCTAAACAGTACGTAAGCACTACAAAACTGAAAACAAATACAAAGCAAATGGTTAGAAGTACGTAAAAAACTAACCAAGCTAAAATAATATTATATATGTGTGTGTGTGTGTGAGTGAAAATTCCGTATATATGCTTAAAACTTTGTGAATCAGTTATTCTTGGGCGGGTGAGGTCTTGGAACATAATAATCAGCATTCAGAGGCACCAAACCAGACATCTTCGCTTTCGTAGAACGCCCAATATTGCTCCTTTTACTGTCTTTATGTTTCAGACCCAAAATTCTTTTCCCCGTTTCACGTTTGCAGTTCCCATTCAAGCAACGCGCTTTTCCTTTGGTAGTTACACCCTTTGCCATATTAATTCCATTGTCAGACTCTACCGCATTAATCAACTTCGAGATTACTCTTCTAGACACCATCTTCCTTCCTGGAAGCAGAAATCTCGTTCGTTGATCTGTCTCAGCAATTGCTGGAACACCATGATAAATCTGCTCAAGACAATTATATATTATTGTCACATTCAGCCGCTTTTTGAATTATTTCATCACACACATATACATGTGTTGCATATAATTAAATTAATTAATGTATATATTCTTACCTCTACCTTAACTGGACTGCTTTTTGTTTCAAGTTTTGTAACCACCGCTGTCTTCTTACCTGAACAATAATGTTTGACAAAAGGTTAAGGCAATTTTTTGCAACAAAGACAAAGGTGAGGGAAATTGCATGATTGAACACAACACAACATTAGGAACAAAAGAGATGGGGAAAGTGAAAAGTTGATTAGTGAACCTTGGTGTTGGGTGTGTGCGCTGGAGAATCTTAGAGGAAGCAAAAAGAAAACTAGGAGAAAGGTAGTGGAACTTGCCGACACCATTATTGCGAAGGGAATAACAAGTAATTAAGGGTATGTCGTTGAACAAAAAGAGGAGAGGAATCGTGAGAGAGAGAAGTGGGTCTTTCTTTATAGGGTTCAAATTTTAACCCATGCCCATGTCAAAACTTGCCAGCTTCTAGCTCTTGGCGCTTTATGAACAAATTAATCAAAGAATGAATATTTTTATTACCAATATTTAATGTTGATGGTTTCATCGTCTTTGCTTGGGAAAAGTAATTAGCGATAGTAGCGAGAACAATGTTGTTGAAAACGGTTTTGTTTGTAGGAATGAAGTCAAAGTGTTAGAAGAAAAAGGTGTATGATCGCGTGAAATGGAAGATACGAGTTGTTCAGCGCTTGTCGGCGTCATGCATGCAACGAGGAAAACTTGTTTGGTCCTTCTTCCATGATGCTCCAGTTCCTATGAAACTACTACTTTATTTACCTTTTTCGATCTTTGTCTGTACTTTGAAAACGCATTTTAGCTCATTCACCTAACAAACATGCACCTAAGGTTTGTTCATATTAATATTATAAGATGGTAATCAATGTCCTTAGCCATGGTTCACGAATTAAAAAGATAAACTTTTTTTATTAGAACACTCAAAATTAAATTGTTCATGCATTCTTTTATGTTATCTTGTGATTTTTACTATAAATATTTTTTTGATTAATGTTCTAAAAATTTGGGTTAGTGAGACTCATTCTATAATTAAAGAGTGATCTTAGGTTAAACTTTAAAAATTACTAACTGAAAGCGAGTGGGGATGGGAGAAATAAATTGGGGCGCGCTTTGTGGTACGCTGTGTTGAATGTGCATAGGAGTATAAAATAATAAAGGTAGTTAGTATAGACTTACAGTTGTATCTCATTCTTGGGGTTCTGAGAAAGGAACGACCCATACATACAGCTTTAGGCCTAGTGCCATTTTGACCGAGATTAGAGGGTACTTC
The DNA here is from genome assembly GCA_013407115.1 of Glycine latifolia. Classification (NCBI taxonomy): domain Eukaryota; kingdom Viridiplantae; phylum Streptophyta; class Magnoliopsida; order Fabales; family Fabaceae; genus Glycine; species Glycine latifolia. Next base: position 7,205,890 of record CM023957.1, read on the forward strand.
GAAAGAAGTGTTTTGGTTTGACCATTACGATGAGTGAGTAATAATGTTATAATTAGAATATTTTTAGTAATAAATTTTAAATTGGGATCCCTTTTTGGTAAATTCTATAATATCATATATGATTAAAATTTTTTCTCATTTTTCTTCTTTAGTGGTAGATCTTATTTTAATATTGGAGAGAAAAAAAATTCATTTTCTTTTTTAATAATAAGCATATTTTAATGATTTTTATGCAAAAATTTATTTTTCATGTTAAAAATTTGTTCACTTCTTTTATTGGAAGATCTGGTTAACATCACATTTTTAACTCAACTAAAGATCTTCTTAGAAACTTAGAGGACAATATTTAATTTATTCAAAATATAACTACTAGTACAATTGTTCAAGAAATGACATCACGTTTTGGTGATAATAAATGTTTCATTATCAAAGTAATTAAATACAATAGTTATTTATGTTATTTTATCCTTATTAACTATTTTTTTATCAAGAAAAAATACATTGAAAACAAACACAAAACTAAGAACAACGACTAAACGTGGTGTCTATAGCATCCACAAAAATCAAATGAGTCAATCTGTGCATGTATTTCCTTCACGAAGAGTATGTTGAAGGGTGACGTTTTTAGCTTGGGCAATGAAAGCTTTAATGACATCGATAAGAGATGCATGAGGGTGAGCGCGATGCCGATTCGTACCTTGAGATATCATGTTGAGAAAACTTATTAACTAGTTTAACAACTAATTTCACTGTATACTTTTAATTTAATAATTAAATGTATCTATTTTTCAACTTTCAACATTTTAATTTTCAATTAAATTTTAAATTTCAAATAGTAACTTATTTTTTAGTACTGATAAAATAAATTATTTGTTAGTTTACTAAACACATCTTAAAGACATTGCCATGTTAGTTAGGAGAGGCGTGCATTTATTTGGCATGTCATAGTGCCCTTTATCCACGCAAAAAGGGTCAATTGGTGCGTTAAACCAAATATTCTAAATAAAGGGAAAATATAAAAAGTTAAAAGAAAACTTTGCATTTCTTCACGTGTAACTTGAATAATATATTTCTATTTAGGTTTTTATTCATACCAAACATAACATTTAGATCAAATCATATTAGGAACCTTACTTATTACATTTATTTCTGCCTAGTTGTCGCCCAATAAGTATATTCATACTTCTTCACAAACTCATGAAGTTCAAACCAGACCAAATGTTCGTGGTTGTCACATTACTTTCACAATGACAATGTTCCCTTTTTACTTGGCTAGATTTCCCATACACGTGGACTTAACAGGTTTATTTAATTAAATAGTAGTAATATTTAAAAAAATTAATTGAATAAAAGCTTAATTATTCATTTGATTCTTATAAATTATAATTATAAAAATATCTTTTACTTTCTATACTTAAAAATATGTTCTCTTTTAATAATATATTTTTAATATTTTTTTAATTCTTAAATATATTATTTTAATTTCTTTTAGTTGTTTAAGGATCAAATAAATAACTAAACCTTTAACAAATAAGATGCTAACCCATATACGTTAAGTAAATTATTACCAGTATCTCTTACTAATTTGTCCAAACCATTGATAATCCTAATTCCAAGCATCAATTTTCATCATTTTTTAAGAACTTATATGTTGTTGTTCCCTCTCTACATACAATATCATTTATGTGTTGTGAAGCAACATCTCATATTTATTTCACGAGCTTCTATGTTGTTGTTTATATGAACTTATTGGTCAAGAATCAAGATTTCAGCTTTCTTCCTTCACCTTCTCGTGGCCCATAAGTCAAGTGTTATTCCTGTTTTGTTCCTTTATCCAAGATGCACGTGGGGTGACCAAGGTCTCGCATTAAGGCATTGATATGCTTGAGTATTTTATTTGGGTAAGGTGGTATGCCTGAATATACTTTAGCACCAACCTAACTTCATTTTATTTTGAAATTTATATCCACCCAAATCCTTACAAATTGAAGGCTTACTCAATTTTTTACTAACTATTGTTCTCACTTCATAATTATGTGTTTGGTATCATCTCCTTTTTTTATTCATTTGTCGTCTTTTTCTTTTGGCAATAGTTTTCCTTCTTTCTCTTTACTACCATTAATTATTGAAGACATTTTAGTAAGGATATAACAATATTTTATATTAATGAAACAGTAGTATTTCTTTATTTATAGACATTAACTTTGAACATAATAATTTTTAAACAATAAGAGTAAACGGGAGTAGGGTTGGTGGCAACAAGATTAACAATGGCCGAGATACATCGAATAGGATATGGCTTTGTGGGGTCAACCCACAGATTCCTTAATATGAAGGCGAATTACAAGGGGTTGAGCTTTCCATGGGGTAAAAACAACTTTTGGGTTGGAATAACGCTACCTAGAACAATATCTGATTCATTTGTTATGTGAGGAGACCTTGATTTGGTATGACTTAGAAGTTAGAACTTCAAATCACATGAAATGAATAAAAGAAAATGACATCACAGTTAAGAGGGAGGAAGAACTGAGAGAGTGAGGAAGTGTTATTTACATTTGTTCAAATTAGGTGTTTCAGAGCATAAATTTTTGCAATCCGGATTGACAATTCCAGATTAAAAAATATATGTTCCGCATAAGATCCATAACAAATGTAAATAAGACTCAGTAATATGTGGTGGAGGAAGTAAAGGCTGCATTGGCCAACTTTGAGTATTGGATAAGGAAGGCCAACCTTTAAAATTATGGGGCGTGCAAGAAGTAACTATGTAGTGCAGGAAGTAACGGCCGCATTTGCGCCCACTAGACTAGTTTAGTGATGGCCCAAACCGCTGTACCAGAGCCACTTCCAATGAAACCAAAAGTGTTTCATTTTACGGTGCCAAACGTCTTTTTTGGGTAATTAAAATTGAAATCTCAGCAGAAAAATCTTTACATAAAAGAAAAATAAAAAATAATTAAGAACTCAAATTTTGTAAACAATATAAAAATAAGTACTAAATAGTAAAGTACTTGTTATCAAGAGAAAGATAGCATAACAGAGAATACATTATAATTTTTTCTTTATCATTTTATGAGTAAAGAATATATCAATTTAATTGATAAGTAATTTTTGTTAAAAAATCAAATTGACGATATTTAGTAGTATATTTCCTCTTAATATTTTTTTATTGATAAAACTTAAATCCTAGATCTTATTTATGCACGAAATTCATGTAATCATATAAAAACTATAATTTTAAATTTATTTATAATATAAAAGGCTTAATATATGTTAGTATTTTAATATATACTCAAATTTTGTTTTTATCCCCGATAATTTTTTTCTTTGTTTCTACTTTCCAGTATTTCCAAAAATTTTGTTTATGTCCTTGCCATTAACCAGGTCTATTAATTGTTATCATGTTTGTTAGTTTGATATGTTGATTGATTATTTGTTGTGCTACGTTGAATTAAATGTGTTATATAAGGGATGATGTGTCGAATGAAGTGGTGGTCAATCATTAATAAATTAAGAATGAAAAAAATATATTTATCTTTCAAATTCATAGATCTTTCTTTCTTGCTCTCTCACCTCACTTTCCTCTTTCCTATGTGAACCACAACAATGGCGGTACAAGGTGTTGTCGGCAATGCTTCTAGTGTTGTCGCGGAAGATGGTTCAAAGCTTGAAGGAAATTGATTGTCTCCAATTTTTGTTGGCTGTAAAGTGTGATTTTTGTGACAAAGGGTGCTGTTGGGTTCAAATCTAATGATGGTTGTGGCGTTTGGTTCAAATATGAGTGAAGATAATGAGTTGGAGGTGGGTTGTGCACGATGATGCAAGTGACGCAACATCGTTGGGTTGAGCACAATGGTGGTTGTACTTGTAGGGGTTGTGCTTACGTCATTAAGGTGTAGTGGTCCCCAGTGTACGTGTGAGAAGTTGTGTTTGTTCGCAGGGTCGTGCACAACATTGTAGGAGGGTGACAGAGTTTGTAGTGAGTTCATGGTCTTAGTGTTCATGGATATGGATGCTAATTATTTGTTGATTGGGTGTATATGGAGGATAAAGAGATGACAACGAAACGAGAGAATGGGTAATACTTTTTTTTATTTTTAATCTATCAATTGTTGATAATCATATAGATAATTGACGTATCAAACTAATAATTAATATACTTGACTAATGACAAATACATAAACTAATTTTTTTGAAATAACAAAGTAAAAATGAAGAAAAAGATTATTATTAGAAAAAAAAGATATGTATAAACAAACACTAACATATTTACGTCAATAAAAAATGATGTAATTTAGTTGAAAAATAATTAAATAAAAGCATGAAATAAGAAACATTAAAGTGATGTTTTCAAAAAAGAAAAAAAAACGTTAAAGTGAGACCATAACGTGCAAGTTTTTATGGATTCGTAAAGCTTTTTAATATTATCCCATTCCTTTTCAGCTGAAATTTATGTCCTTTTATGAAAGAAAGCAAAACCATAACAGTTTTAATGCTCCGTGAACGGAAAGGAAGAAACGAATCGAAATTCTCCTCCCCTAGTTAGTCAAGTACTTATTTCTCTTATTAATTTTCAGTCATCATTTCTCTCCTCCCGCAGTAAATACACTCACACCCAATTTGTTTTTATTATTTTTCTCAGAATACACAATTTGTATACTTGCGTGTTTGCATTTCAATCGAGCACTAGTATGGGTATCCACTGTCGAGCACTAGTATTTAAGTATTTTCACACAATCACAATAAAAAAATCTCCAAAATTATTACTTCCCTCGTCCCATTATAATAATTGGTATATGTAAGAAGAAAAAATTATCCTAAAAAATTATCATTTTAATTTTTAATATAATATTAATTATTTTTTTATTTATATCTCTTATAATATTAATAATATTGTTAAAAAATTAAGAATGATAAAATTAATTTTATAAGTTTATTATTCTCTAGTGTAAGAAAAATATTACCCCATAATATATATTTTTATTTTTTATTTGTATTTTTATAATATTAATGATATATACTATAAAAAATAAAAATAAATTAATGATGATGAAATTGATTTTATAATTTATATATATATATATATATTAATTTTTGATAATCTATATAAAATAATATAGGATAAAACGAGACTAAGAAATTTATTTATTTATTATTATTATTTTTAAATAAATAAGACAATAATTATAATATACTGGGACGGAGCTGGGAGGGAGTATTTTATTTTACTTATTATTTATTTATTCCGGGCATATGAAAGGAAGGCACTCACATTCACAACGTGTACGTAAAGAGAGCGAGAAACGGTATGTGGGGTTCCCCGTAATCCGGAGGCGACAAGGCACGGACATTGAATCGCAACAGGGGCATTTCCGTCATTCCACACCTCAACCTGTTATAGCCCCAAACAAACCCCACTCTTTTCCTTTCACACCACACTTTCCATCCAACCAACAATGGCAGATGTAACCACCTACCTCCGCCACCACCCCGACCCCGACTCCGACTCCAACCCCAACCCCAACCCCAACCCCAACCCCAACCCTAACACCGACGACGATCAAACCCTTATTCCCTTTCCCTATTGGGATTTGGATTTCGATTTCGACCCCGAATTCCCCTCAAACACTCTCTCCTTCACCGACCGCGAAAATCAGGTCAATTTCGTCATGGATCTCTTCCACCAGCGCGTGGAGCAGTCGCAACTCACTGATCCTCTCTCCAACGATGCCGTTTTCGGCGTCATCGATGGAATCGATTTAGGTTTCCCCGCCGACGACGACTTCTTCGTCGGACAGAGATTCTCCGTCGGATCCGACGAATCGCACTCTCACTCATACATGCTCGCGGCGAACGAAGACGGCGTCCTAGGGTTCTGCGCGAATTCCAACGAAAACGACGATGTTGCGAGCATCCCTCTCTGCTGGGACGCGCTTCAATTAGAAGACAGCAATAACAACAACAACAACAACTACGAGGATTTTGAGTGGGAGGAAGTGATGGACGAGAGAGACGTTATCAGCATGCTAGACGAAGCCGTGTCCGTTTCCCTCGGAATCGAAGAGGAAACAGAAGCAGCAGCAGCAGAAGAAGATGCAGAATCAGAAGCCAGCATTTTGGAGTGGCAAGTTTTGTTGAACTCCACCAATTTGGAAGAAGGACCAAATTCGGAGCCTTATTTCGGAGATAGCGAGGATTTCGTTTACACCGCGGAGTACGAGATGATGTTCGGACAATTCAACGACGATGCATTTAATGGGAAGCCTCCGGCCTCCGCCTCCATCGTGAGGAGTCTTCCGTCGGTTGTTGTGACCGGAGCTGACGTGGCAAACGACAACAACGTGGTCGTCGTTTGCGCGGTTTGTAAAGATGAGTTTGGCGTTGGGGAAGGGGTGAAGGTGTTGCCGTGTTCGCATCGTTACCATGGGGAGTGCATTGTGCCGTGGTTGGGGATAAGGAACACTTGTCCCGTTTGTCGCTATGAGTTCCCCACTGATGATGCTGATTATGAGCGGAGGAAAGCGCAGAGATCTGTAATGTGATGATGATCATGATCATGGCGATGGGGTTATTAGTAGGGTCAGTTTTTTGACTTTCAGTGATAGGGTAATGGATGAAAACTTGAAAAGTATAGATTTTTTTTAATTTTTTTTTCTGCCGAAGAAATTGTGCTTTTTAATTTTCAAAAAAATTGAGTTTAGGAATGATGTTTCTCTTTGAATTGTACTTTTTGGGATACATCACAGAAATGAATCATTTTTCCATCATGGAATCTGTGTTTGTTTGTGATTTCTTCATGTTCTTGTTCTTGTGGATTGTTCTGCTGCTATCTTGTGTCGTTCTGGGTTACGGGCAGATTGGAACTCTAGGAAAGTGTTAGCAGGTTCCTTTGACGGATTTTATATCCTCTCATGTTTTGACTCTGTTTGCATTCACATTCGATTATCTATAATTATTCAGAAATACCGTTCGTGTTTGTTTTAGGTAAAATGTCGTAACTTGTGTGTTTAGTTCTAGATTTTTGAGTCCCAAATTGATTTTGAGAAGCAACTTTTTGATGGATATAGGGTTTAGGGTCATCTCTCATCTCATGATATGGTCATGTTTAAGAGAAAAAGATCTTTTATAATTTTTCTTAGGACCTGTTAATAATTTGATAAAATATTATTGTTTCTTTATGTATGATTTAGCACTTTGAGTTTCACATGTCAATAAATCAATGGCCATCCTTTCAGCGTGTAGTAAAAAGTCTTTGCTGGCTTTATTTGTCTGAGGAAGAAATTTCTTATCTGGATCTTTGTTTGGCTGGACTGTGTTTTCTAGGACTTGTTATTGCAGTACTAAGGTTTTACAACTAGAGTTTCAGCTTTATGGTGTCCTTTTATAGTTCAGGATTACGCAGTGAGATTTTTATTTTATTTTATTTTTATTACCACACGATGAGATTTGAGGGTGAGTCCGGACATAGCGGTAACTTGTTGATTATGGATTTGAATATGGAAATAACCTCTTTGCATATATAAAGGTAAGATTGTATCCAATATCCTTCATTCTTATCCGCACATAGGCATGAAGCTTATGGGCACGTATTTCTTATTTTACCACACAGTGAGATTTCTAGAACAATGCCTCGGCCACCTGCTGATATAATTAACATTTTCTTTGTGACTTTCTTAATTGTAATTCTAGTTACTAACAAACTCAAATTTGGTGCAGTTGCTTGAAATTTGATATTTGTTATGGAAAATATTATTTTCATTGATTGAAACGTAGGTATTCATTTCTTTCTTAAGCTTGTTCTTGTTGCTGCAGATTCATTTGTTGGGGGGAAGTGTTCATTCTCAATTTCAGTACGTGTTTGGAAGGGGGAGTGTTCATTCTCACTTTTAGCATGAGTGATATAATAAAATTGATTTTGAATGATTTTTCATCTAACTCTAAAATTACCTAAAATTGTTTCATCTCAGAATAAATTGAGTTTTTCTCCGATGGGAAACTAAATACGGAGAAATTTATCTATAATCAATTTTGGATTCAGTGTTTCCAAAGTAAATCAAAACACTTAATGTGGGCGATTATTGTCAAGCATGCTTTTGCAAATTAATTTTAATGTATAATTTGTTACTCCGCGGTAATTAATTATCTATTAAGGATTTACAAGAATAAAATGAACTCAATAGGAGTAAGAACAATAGATAAACAAGGGTCACAGTTGACATTCAATATCTATTGCTATTATTGATCTGCAGATTATTCCTTTTTTCATTATGCTGAATGTTTAGCAGTTTTAAGGAGCTTTTTCTCGTGTATATGGCATATGATGTTACCCTTGGTTTTATCTGATAACATTGAGCTATAACAAACATATGAAGAAGCCTGGTTTGCAATGCATTAACACCACCCGAAACTTTCCTAATCCATTAAAGTTTGTGTTATGCCAGATGATTATCAGCCTGTTTGAATAGAATTAATCGCACTTTCTCCTTTAGATTATAGTTGATTAAAATGTGTACCTAAATTAATTTCAGTCCGATCAAAACGTGTTATAATATGTAAAATTTATTTTGATAAGAAACAGACGTGCGAGTTCAAGATCCACAGCACATATGACGCTGGAAAGTTACTGATTTAAAACTCCACATGATATTTGTGTCAAAAGCACCATTTACTATGGATGAGAATCCCTATCAAAATCTATCATGGGCAATATTAGACTTTTGATTAGCATCTCCATAGTAGCAATGAATAGGGAAGAAAAGACCTTTGCAATTGCAAGTGAAATACTTTTTTATATACGCATCAACCTTGGGAATTCCTCGGAGACGCCAAAAATGCCAATTATTTCATTTCCTTTTCCCATAACATGTGGCATTTTATTTAATTTAAGAGAGGAAGGATACGAATTTAGGTAAGTGAACTTTTCTGCAGTTTTTAAATTTAGATTGAAATAGATGTAGCTAAAGTTAACGCGCATTGCCATTTATTCTTGAGTAGATTAAATAATTAAGACTAGAAATAGAAAAAAGAACAGCAGATATAATCACCTAGCCAATATTTTACTGAATTGGGTGTGCGGCTATGCGCTTATATGGCATGATTTAATCCTTTGGCTCTTATCCAAGATAGAGAATCACTGAATTTCTTGCTTTCTACCATGTTTTAGCCATACTTAGTCAAAAAGTCAATGCCATTGCCTTCCCTGCTATTAAAGCACCTTATCTCTAAATTTTCTTTTGTCTCCATGTCAATTATTTTCCACCATTTTTGCCGAGTAAAAGGTTATCTAACCATGATTTGTTATTAATCTTGATCACATTGTATTCTTAACTTTCCTAGTATGCAGAATCAAGATGATCTACGGAACTTAACACATCCATAAATACATAAGCCAACTTAAATGCCAAGAAACTCCCTTATCTGCTTGTGCTCTATCTGCATTGACTATCCAATCTATTTAAAACCTGTGAGTCCATTAGTTCCAGTTCTCTCATACTTACATGAAAAATTGAGAAATGGAATGCAATGAAGATGATGAACTCCATGTGGCACCTTATTATGCTTCCTTCACACTGTGCCTTCCCTATCATTCTCCAACCCAAAAACCTATCTTTACCTCAACAAACCTCCTGAACATGGAAGCTGGTGAAAGCCATAATTTGAACCATATGGATCCACCAAATGGTTTGCATCATATTCCATTTTACTGCTCCCAACTTCACCTTCCTAGCAACAGCAACAACCCAATTCAAATCCCACTCCATAAACCCTCTCCCAACACATCATCAAACAGTAACAACAACAATTCTGATGAAGCAAAGGCTCTCCTTGATGACAGAAAGACGAGGATGTTCTCAATCAGAGAATCTGCTCGCAGGTCGCGGATGTGAAAGAAGCAACAATTTGAAGTCCTGCAGTATCATGTGGATCATTTGCAGACATTAAACCATCAACTGTCCCAAAAGATCATCTACTTGTTGGAATGTAACCAACAAATCCACCAACAGAATGCTCAACTAAAAGAGAATGTTTCCTCTCTTCAGGTAGCACTCTCTAACTTGTTGGCTCCTTCTGGAAGTGATGAGCAACCTCACCTCATCCCTAATGACTTCCTAGCTGAGCCTTTGACTCGACCAGTTGCAAGTTCCAGAACATAGCCATTTTGAGTGCCATGTTATGAAGTAGAGATACATATATATGTGCTCTAAGAACACTTATAAGCATTTGAGTGTTGAATTTGAATCTGATGGGGAGACTTTTAGCTTGAAGCTGTTGTTGGTTTCAGTGATGCAGTCATAGAAGTTTAGCTCACAGGTAAGTATTGAATTGAACAAGTATAAGAGATAGTTAATTAGTAGCTCCCAGCTCCTGGCTAATATCGCACCAGGAGTGCTTGGGAAGTGGTATATATTGTTGGATAAATTAGTTTTGTTTCCTCTAATTTATATAATCGATTTAATTTGATCTTTTAATTTTTTTTGTTCCATTTGATCCTTTTATTTTTAAAATTGATTCATTTTTTTGAAAAATGTGTATTTTGTAGTTTAAAACCACTTATTAATGGTTTTGAACTGTCAGAAAGTTTGATTTCTTATAATTTAGACCGAATGATCAAATTGAATTGATTTAAAAAAATCATAATTTAACCTCTATATTTTTTTATGTGAGAATTTTATAATATTCGTGGTCCAATTCTATGTTTAGTGTGCAATATGATATTGATTAGATATATACTATACTGAATTTCTATTGAATCGGTCCCAAACCAGTTCTCTCGCCTAATATACCTCTAAATGTGTTTGAATTTACTTAAAAAGATATGTGTATGGTTCTATTTTCGCATCAATTTCACTAAAAATATAAAAGATATGATAGAGAGTTGCTTTTAATTTGATCAGACTGACCACATTACTAAATTCAAATAAAATATGAAAACTCATCCCGCAAAAGTTTAGTTGGGAAAGATCTAGTTTATATTTAATAACGACTTGAGTTTGAATTCTGTTGACAATTTAAGGACCTTAATACTTATTAGTATGCGATCTATAAATATCTTTTTGTAAGGGCTGTTCGAACCATGAGATCAGAGACATGTCTTAGCTTTGAACTAACCGTTCATAATAACTAATACTGATATATTTTCTATATTCTATTTTAATAACCATTAGATGCAAATTTAATGACTAAGATAATTGCTGCAGAGGCAGTACCACTACAGATGATCCAAACACCTTTGCTAAATTTTTCTTAGAAACAAAAAAACACGAAAAAACACACACACACACACACTACAGGGAACTAAAGTAGTCCTTTTATCAATGCCAAAATGGGGTTGTCGTATGAATATCCTTCCAATTTTTCAAACACGATATCGTCCATCTGTGATTGGACTCCATGGGAAAATTTCAAGTCCTGTTGTAATTCATTAGCGTAGAAAAGTGCTGGGTCTCGAGAGCTCCACAACATTAATCTGGCATAGCTCAAGCACAAGCACCAAAATAATTGTCTTCAGGTATACTATAAGCATACACAATCTTATCTTAAAAAATAAAGGTATTATCAAACCGACCTGTTTACAGTCATAGATCTGGACAAGGCTGCCTTATCTTGAAATATGCATAAGCTTGCTGAGCAAGGTTGGAAAATAGCTCTGCTTCATCTGGTCTGTGGCAGATAAATATGTAGAGAGAGAGAGAGAGAACGGTTATATCTGGTCTGTAACAGACAGTTAGATATCAGATGGTGCAGTGTACTTGTTAATATTCTCTCCGGCTCCACTAGAATCTTTATCAGTGAACATGAATAAATTCCATTACCTAAAAGAACGCTGATCAGCTTTTGTGGAGCTCAGCTTATCTACCCCTTGATATGACTTCTTGATTGAAGCCAATCATCTCATAAGGTTTCCCATGCTTTAATTTTCCTACAAAAAAATTTATAGTGTTGTTATGTTATACCAACAAATTACTAGATTACAAAATCCAAAGGCAATATCTGCGCTGATTGTTTATGAAACTACAATGTGTTCCCTCTTTATTTCATAGCTCAGACGAATATACTTTCTTTTCAGCTACAATTTCCTTTGGTTGCATTTAATTACCATTCAAGTAAGGTTTCAAATTGCTATATTTTTCTTCATCGTAAAATTCTATACTATTACTGTATTTGACACAACTCATAATATGAAATATTATATTCCTATGCATGGAAAGTTAACAGAAACCAGCAATCTGTAAATTCGTGCATATCTATTCTTATTATATTTAAGCTGATTTTCAAGACGAATTAAGTAGATTTGGAGAAATTTCAGTGTAGGGGAAAAAAGCTACAAATCACAACAATTAGTAAGGTTATCTACTATCTAGTTGTGTTTTTAAACCAAGAGTTTCCTAAACTGAACAAAATATCAATTAGGTTTATAACACAGATCATTTGTCAACTGTCAAACATACCAGCATGCGTGTGTTGGTTTGTAATAAATCTTAAGTTTTATATTATTAGTTTGGATAATATATCAAGAAATAATACAAACCAAATCACACAGAAGTAATCACACTTGAATAGAAATAATGTTGCTCAAATGATGTCCTTTCTTTTTATCTATGAGGCTAAATAATAAATATACCAAATAATTAACATAATAAAATCACGATGACGCAATAAAAATACGGACACACAAACACGACAAAAGACTATATTTCTATTAATATTATTTTAATGTATTGTTGTTTCCAAATTTCAAATTCACCCTTGCACCATTTGGGAGGCTGGTCACCCTAGAACGCTCCCAAATCCATCTAATCATTCACGTCCCTTTGCATTACTTACAATGTCCAACAATTACCTTTGTGATCACTGGCACAAGTGTAGTATTTGATAACATTAAAATATACATCTGTATCTCTTCACCAACATGTTGGTACAAGTAAAATTGAATTCAAGTTTTTTAAAAGGGAACTATTACTACTTGGTTAAGCAATTATTTATCACAATTACCACAATTTATTTTCAGTCACTTTTCTCTTTTCTTTTCCTAATACAAACCCAAAAGTTTCAACAACTATAGCATCTGAAAGCATCTTCGCAAAATTGAATTCGAGTAAATCAACATATCTTTATTCTTTTTTGGATCAATTTTTCTCCAAAATTATACATACAACATAGTTCCCATTGTGCAAGAGAAAGCGGAATGAGATATTCACGCATGGGTATTTGCTTTTCAGTGGATTGCATGCATCATTATACATTGAAAAACACAAATAGAAGGAAAAGTTTATAAATAACTACAGGGAACTAAGATAATCTTTTATCAATGCCAAAATGGGGTTGGCATATGGATATCCTTCCAATTTCTCAAACATGATTCCGTCCATTCGTGCTTGGACTCCATGGGAAAATGTCAAGTCCTGTAGTAATTCATTTAAAGTTCTGTCTACTCCAACGAGAGAACTACCTAGACCACTTAAAATCTCGGGTAGAGAAGGGCTCGGTCTCGAGAGCTCCACAACATTAACCTGACATAGCTCAAGCACGATTACCAAAATAATTTTCTACAGGTATATAAGCATACACAATCTAAAATAAAGGTATTATCAAACCGACCTGTCTGTCCAGCGGTATATTGGCCTTCAATTTTGCTATGGCAACAGCTCGAGAAAGGCCACCAATAGCATCAACCAAACCGTGAGAAGCTGCGTCCTTACCAGTCCAAACCCTTCCTTGTGCAAACTCTTCCATCTTGTCTACCTAGTGACAGAACAGCAACTGTACGTAACTTTGATTTACAAAGAGGATGAACAGAAAGCATGAAAAATAGCTAATTGAATTTAAAACATACAGTCATAGATCTGGATAAAGCTGCCTTATCTCGAAATTGTTTATAAGCATGCTGCGCAGACTTGGAAAATAGCTCTGCTTCATCTGGTCTGTAGAAGAGAGGGAGAGGGGGAGAGACAGAGGATGATTATGAGTACCAACTACCAACCCTCGAATCAATTAAAAGTAAAAGATTAACTCATAAATGACAGCAAAAGCAAGGCATTGAAGACAAACAGGCTATATAAAAATAACTCTTAGATTAAAATCATCACCAGCATTAGTAAGATTATATTCCTACACCGCAAGCAAGCCCTGGGCCTGCTTAGGGTGATCTTTAGTGCCTCTATTTCCCCTCTATTTCTCACATAACAGGCAGGATAAAGGCAACAAGAATATTCCATGTATTTCTCTTTTGCCATAATCCGCTTGCCAAGATTAAAAAACTTTAAGACCGGCACAAAACTGCATCGATGACAACGTGGCCAACTGCGAGTCATTGAAGAACATCTCTACATGTTTTGTATCATAAATTTAAACTATCTGCACCCCATAAGTCATCACTCTGGTTCTGCCTGTGCTTTTAGGGACACGATAATGCTCTTTTCAGGGATTATGAAAAGGGAAAACTATAATTGATACCAGTATCAACTGATACATGTGGAATCCAAGCCAGGTTTTATATCCATTGTCCATCAAACTCTCTAATTGATTAAGGAACTTCCCTAATAACTGGATTCAAAGAATGAGAAATATATATTGAAACCCAAAACTGGGTTAATGAAAGGATTTTAGCTGGATTCAAATACTGCCACAAAATGGAATTTCATTATCAGCTTATTAAAACTGGAAGGGGAGACTATTCAGACAGATACTGTGTCTTCCATTCGCAAACAGACAGTGCCTCACAGTTAGATATCAGATGGAACAGTGCACTGGTTAATATTCTCCAGCTCTACTAGAACTTTATAACTGAACTTTAGCAAATTCCAATACCTTAAAGAACGCTGTTCAGCTGCACGGAGCTCAGCATATCTACCCCTTGATATGATTTCTTTGTTGAAGCCAATCTTCTCATAAAGTTTCCCAAGGTTAAATTTTCCTACAAAAATATGTTATAGTGTTATACCATCAAATTAATAAATTACAAAACCCAAGGACAATATCTGGGGAGCTGATTGTTTATGAAATTACAATGTCTTCCTTCATTATCTCAGAGCTCAAATGAATACTTTCTTTCCAGATACAATTTCCTTTGGTTGCATTTAATTACCATTTAAATTTCAAACTGCTATATTTTTTTTCATCATAAAATGCTATATATTATATTACCACATTGACACAACACATAATATGCTATATTATATCCTGTGCATGGAAAGTTAACAGAAACCAGAAATCTGTAAATTCATGCATATCTACTCTTCTTTTATTCAAGTTAATTTTCAAGACGAGTTAAGTAGATTTGGAGAAATTTCAGTAAAATAGCTACAAATCACAACAATCAGTAAGGTTATCTAGTGATATCTTCTTCTGTATCTAAACCACCAAGAGTTTCCTAAATTGAACAAAATATCAATTAGGTTTATAACACAGAGATCATCTGTGTCAACTGTCAAACATACCAGCATGTGTTGGTTTGCAATAAATTTTAAAATTTATATTAGTAGTTTTATCATCCATACATTCCTTTCTTTCTCCTACTGAAACACCCACGTTCACCTGTGACCACTCCAATTGAACCAGTTAAGGTAAGACTTTCTGCAACAATAACTCCTGCTCCCATTGCCATGTAGTACCCTCCACTTGCTGCCACATCAGACATTGAAGCAATGACTGGTTTTGAGGCAGCCAGAAGCCTGATTTCTCTCCACATCCTGCAGATCATGACAACAAAACTTTATAGTTAAACAAGCAAACTCACCAAAATTTCGATAAAGTTGTGTCTTGGTGACTTGTTGGTCATGAATTCGAATCCGGAAACAGCCTCTTTGCATATGCAAGGGTAAGGCTTGTTGGTCATGGGTTCGGGCCCTAGCACAGCGGTAAAGTTGTGTCTTGGTGACTTGTTGGTCATGAGTTCAAATCTAGAAACAACCTCTTTGCATATGCAAGGGTAAGGCTATGTACAATATTCCTCCCCCTTACCTGCGCATAGCGTGGAGCTTCCAGGTAATGGGGTACGTGGTTTTTAATAGTTTTTAAAGCAAACTCACCAAAATAATATCACTAATCATCATAATTTCTGACAAAGATCACATAAGTTTTCCAAATTTAACTAGATCATTAAAGCACTAATAACTCCTCCCCAATCTAAAAGTAGCATCTGAAGAAGTTCTAAGGGAAAAATCAAAGCAGTACATGTTTTTACCAAGTATTATTGCTTTGGTATAGATCTTTCCTAAATGTGTCCAGCCAACCATTTCTTGTATGTCATTTTAACAGAGTGCCTTTTGAACAGCGGGAATTTACCAGCACTTACAAATCAGAAGCAAGAGCATCCCCTCCTGGACTGTCAATTCGGATAATAGCAGCCTTGTATTTATTTGACTCTGAGAAGAAAAAGAAGGCTCAATGTGACCTCCAAAATTATGACACAAACATAATAACCAAAAAGAATAAAGCATAATAACATTGCCAAAAAGTTTCAGGTTTGGCACAGCATCATAGATGAACAATGAAGGCCAACGTTATCCGTCTTATGGAATAAAAGTATCTGATGTAAAAGGTAAGAAACAAAAATGAGTGTTTTGAGGTCTTATAGGGTGCAATAATGCTGAAAATTAGACAAGGTATTAGAAGGATAGAAATGAGTTAAATTAAATTGCAATGACGACAGTGATTTCGGCCAAGAAATTGATGGACAACTTGTTGACACGATGACTAAAGCGCTTCCGATATTAAGTTTCATGAAGGTAACTTCATAAGATTGAGTGTACCTCTAACTTTGCGTATCTTCTCAATTAACTTCTCTCCAATGATACCAGAGCTACGGGTACTTAATGGACCCTCGATACGACGAATACTCCCTGAAGCTCGGATGATGGCTATTAATTCTTTGCCACCTGATAGTCCAAGAGTCGATTTCCTAACTCCGGAGTATTTTCTGCATTTGAGAAAAGAAAATATCAGTGTATTGTTAATAAAAGCTGTTTGGCATATTTTAATTTATAAAGTATCTATTCACATTATAAATCTGTTGGGAAACAAGAAGCCATATAGTAAATAATATATTGCAACGGCAGCATCACCACCTGTGCCACTCATTTGCAACTGAGACATGGTGGAGTGCTCTGATACCAATTGATAGAACCTTGGGAGAACTACACCACAAAAGCTAGTTGTTGTCAATGGAGTCCGAGGTCTTACCAACCCCACACTAGAATCTCATACTTCCAATTTGGGACTAAGTCCCATAACTTGCAATTGAATTCTAACAATCCACTCGAATCAATGGAGTCAGATTCTGACTTATCATCACCAAAACCTTAAGATCTAACAAAACCTCCCCCAAAGATGCTTGGAGGAGGAAAGGAATCCATTGTTCTAGGTTAATCCCCAATAAAAGGGAAACAAGAAAGAAACAGCCGTGATTTATGAATATGGTTTTTCATTGGCGAAAACTAAGGTAACATCTTTGATTATGGAAGCTATTACAGCCTTCAAACAATATTATAAATTTCTGAAAATAAAATGAAGACCAGAAACAAAATTTTTAAGAGACAGTGAAGTTTATTAGACTAAGGATTTGTAGAATTTTTTTTAACTTAACATGCATCTATTCAGAATAAATGTCATAATTCAAAGTAACCATATTAGATTTTTGAGGTCCTGGAAGAGAAAAAAATACCTGTTATCAACCATAGGCAGATTTTTATCTGTTTTAACTTGAAGTCTCTCCTTTAACCGAGTGATCACCTGCAAAACATTTAATGTTTCTTATCCTTTCAAGTTTTAATTCCCTTTGATTGTATCCTCCAAAACATTTTGTTAACCAGTGTTAATTATCAATACGTATGAATGAAGTGCGCTCAACAAGTTGATTGAACGAAGAAGCAAATAAAACCAACAGACTCTAAAGGAGCTGGAAAAACCCTTTTTCAGAACATGTCCATTAGATGAGATGCTGTCATACTCTCTCAATGTGATTATATTAATCATGCCAACAAGTCAGGTTCAATCATGTTGTCATGCAAGTAATCAGACATATAACACCAGTGTACATCATGTACCTCGTCATCATAGATTATGTCTGTTAAGAAGCCCTCATCTTTAAGTCTCTCTACTTGATAGACACCTTTATTTATGAAGTTCTCAATATCTTCTCTTTTCTTTCCTGTATAGAATTTGCAGAAATCCAGAAGTTAATTTATTGATTCAAGATTCGAGTAGGTCTTTAAATACACTTGCATTGCACCTCTAGCAGAAGAGACTTTGTCCAGCCAATTTGTATAGATATTATCAAGCAACGCAGTAAGCATCTCATGATGATCTTCAGACATGGTTTTACGGGTAAGTTGATCTCCTACACTTTTGTATTTGCCAATCCTTTCCACTTCTGGTTCAATTCCAAGATTCTCTAAAACACCTAAGAGAATTAATAAATGACATAAAAATTAGTTTTACGCTATAGTCATCAAAGAACAAGGGTCTATTTTTGGTCCTGGGTCAGAGACCACAGGTGTCACCCAACCTACTGGGTAGAGACTAATCCAGCTCGCGGTGCGTGGGTACAGTTGACACAAGGAAATTTTGCATACGGTGGGAATCGAGCACAAGTTCTCCCGCTAATAGATCGTTCTCACTCATGTGAATGCAGCGAGGTCTTACATCACTACACCAACAGTTTGGGTTGAACAAAGGTCTATTTGATTTGAAAGTGTTTTTTATTTGCAATTTTAATTATAAAAGTGTTGACTTGTTTTCAATTTTTTTAGTATAAAGATTTGTATATGAAATTGTATACTTATTTTTTTCCCACTATTTCTCATACAAATGTTTTAAAACAAAAATAAAATGAAAAAAGGTGGTATTTTGGTAACTAAAAGAAAAAACAAGAAATAAAAAAACAGAAAAAAAATTCCTTATATTAAACATGCCCTAAATTTATAAGGATTTAGCAACAAGTCCCCTACCAATATCTACAAGATTGACAGGAGGATACAAAACAAATTTTCAATAACATAAAAAGCATGAGCTGATGCCATAAGTACATACATCTGAACAATTAGCATGCTATAAGTTTTATAACTTTATTTATTACTTTATAGGGTGCACCATGCACTAAAAGGCGAACCTTTGCCCACAAATATGCAAGAAAAGCAGAATCAGCTTACCTCTGAGAAATGGGGCTTGAGCAGTCAATCCAAACAAAGAAAAATATGCACTTGGAGGGGCATATATTTCTTCACAGGCGCACGCAATATAATATTCTTTTTCTCGACAAGAAGGGACGTAAGCCACAACAAATTTTCCTACAAGCATCATCAACTATCAAAGCTGTTCATAAGTAGCCAATATCAGAACTCAGATCAGAATACTAGATGATTCATAACATTGTATATATTTAGTATCAAGAATCACCAAATTTAGGGGGCATTTGGAAGAGCTTATAGTGAGTATAATTAAGCTTATAAAAATAGCCTATGACTATCATAAGTTCTTCTTAACTTATTTCAATAAGCTTTTTGTTGTAATTTATCAACATAAGCTCTTGTCAGCTTAGTCCAATAAAATTCAAGGTCAAATTTATGGCATAAGTTCTCATGTGATAAGAGCTTATCGAATAAGCACTTAGGACCTTTTTGGATAAGTTTATCAAAAGCACTTCTAAGTGAAAAAAAAAATGAAATGAGTTTCTCCATAAGCTAGCATAAGTTAAAAATCATCTTTTAGAGAAGTTATATGAGACAACTTCTACAAATTAGCTTATGCATAAACTAATTTTTTAGCTTATCTAAAAGTCCATTTCATTTTTTTCTTCTTATTTTTCCTCCTAGAGGTGCTTTCAGAAAAATTTATCCAACCGTGCCCTCAATTAAGTTATCTCCCCAATCGTAGCTTAATGTGTATAAACTTCAGTTGCTTCATAGCCTCAGAAAACCACATATACCAGTGTTCTTTGGGAGAAGAGAAAACATACTGATTCAGGCAACACAACAGCGCTACCTACTTGCAACTATAGCAACTTAATAAAAAAAATCGTATTTAACAAATAAATAATTTTCTTGAATTTTCTCTAATGGATACATGATTAAAAATAAAATAAATTGGCTGCCTTGAAGAAATTATCACAGATTTGAGGCTGTAACCAGTTCGGATCACTACATCTATGTAACCAGTACACTTGACCATAGTATGTAAAACAAGAATGTAAAAATGGAAAGTAACATTTAAAAAAAAGTTACATTATGACTAATACTAGTTCCTGAATTATTTTTTGGTGATTTGACGCACCTGATTTTCTGAAATTCAAGATATGCCTTCGAATTTCTTCGACCTTTGCCCAACCACAATTTAAAATATCAATATGGAGATAGATGCCGGAAATTCGAGGATCAAAAGTTGCCTTGAAGAAATTATCACAGATTTGAGGCAGAGATAATCCCGGGGAGAACCTACTATTGAGCTGATCCGATATCTAAAGCGAAGAAACATGAAAAATAGTGAACCAGTCACGCACGTGAGTGAGAAGAGAGTTATAACTTACAAGGTTGTTTTAGTGAATGAAGGGAGGAGAAATACATCTAGGTTCGAATCCTCTCACTAACAAACTAACATTTGCCGATAAAAAAAAATTGCGAGACTGAGAAGTTAAAAGAGAGAAGGGGAAACCTGGCCGCGCAACTTGATTGTTAATACGGTGCCGTGTCGGAGACGCTCCCAGGGGAAAGCCGTTAGCATCTTGAGGTTGACGGTGAACTTTTTCCAGCCTGTGATGGGCTTGAAATAAAAGTCTCCGGTGGGATAGTCTTGTTTGGGGGAAGATGAATAATGACGAGCGTGGAAGAGGAGGGGTGCGCGCGTGAGATGTTGTTGAGGGCATTGGAATTGGGAGCGAGTAAGTACAGGTGATGACGATAACGCGGTGTAGGTGTGGCGGAAGTGGTGAATGGCGATACGAGTGCGTGACATATTTCCGTCAGTTTGCCGCTTCGCCGCGGCAAAACGTGGGAGGGAAAAAGATGCGAGAAATTTGCGTGTTTGTCTTAGAAGGTAAACGAGGTTCCAGAGATTTTCAACGCAGAAAAATAAATAAAATAATTATTGTATCAAGTTCATTTTTTTAGTGACAAATGTTAGGGATAATTGTGGGATTTCTCTCTCTCTCTCTTACTTTTACTGCTCCATCAACCTTATAACTCCATTATACTAAGTTTGTGGTTGATCTAACTTAACCAGAATTATTGGATTGAGTTTTGAATGTACACTATGTTAAATACTTTGATGAAAAATTTTGTTATGGATAATGATTATATCAGTTTGAATATGATTTTCTTTGATGAATAATATATATGGCTAAACAAAAAAATAATTAGTTAAAAGTAGAGGTGAACTTGATTTTTTTTGGCATAATTCATGTAAGTTTGGATAAAGTCAATCTATTTATAATTATAAAAGAAAAAAAAATAGAGTCCTCTTAGATAAAAACAATGTAATTTCGAATTAGAATATAAGGTATAATAATAAATATAGATTAAAAAAATGAAATTATAATCACCTTTTAATTTTTTTTCATCTCTATTGGATCTTATCATAATTTTTAATTGTTGATTTTCAAATGAAGAAGTGTGAGAGTATTTTGAAAATTTTAATTTTATTTATTTAAAATGGTTAATTGTTGATTTCATGTAAGTTTTGAACTTCACTTATCTCTTCAGGGTGAGACAATTATAAATTCTATTGAAGTATTATGAGAAAAAAGAATTTTCTTGAAACATCATCCCATGTTTCTAAATTTATAAATAAAAAACTCTTTATATTAAATTAAATTCTCGTTCTAAAGAGTGTTTTATTTTCTTAGTTAATCCACTTTTTATACCTTGTGTTCTTGTCTTATGGTGTACAACATTGCATACATTTGAAAAATTGTATGAACATCCGAGAATATAAATTAACTTGAATGAGACTGTTTTAACTTAATTAGAAATTTTAAATTCGAGTTTAGCATATATAATTATGTTAAATACTAAAAAAGTTATATTTAATGAAAGATAAAAATATTTATAAATAAAAATTAAGCTAACATAAAAATTTACACGACACAATTATGTAAAATTTAAAAACAGTAAAATACATACTTATCAACATGTGTTTGAACTTATATTTCCGTTGTGGGGAGACAGCCCAACATCAGAATCTATCTTTTTAAGATCTAGGGTGGCCTAAATAACATATGTTTACAGCCGGCAATATGAGACTAATTCCTCTGCTCATAAATGTTTTTCTATTCATAAAACTAAGAATCAAATATATTTTATGTATGTTTAAAGGATTAAAGTTACTGAATAATCACTCGTGTCTCGTGAAGAGAGTGCCCTACAATGGAATCTATCCTCCACGTCACCAAGGTTTGTGTATCATACCTAACATTTTCAAAATCGCGGGCATGATAGGGAAGTTAATAGTACATGTATATATTGCATCTTATTTAAATGCTGATTTCATTGGAGATATGCCCCTTCCAAATCCAATTGGAATGCGACTTCGTCCTCAAAGCATGTCGATGATTTGAATAATGCACCAACGAATATTAATGCTGCAACCTAGTAGCTAGCTACTAGCTAGTGGTAGTTCATTCAAATGTGGTGTCCTTCATAACATATTAGCATTGATAATGCCAAGTAGCATAATACTATTTGCTCCAACAAACTCCTGTACCAGCTCGTATATCATACTACGGCTTCAAGCTTAAACCTCATATTAGCTTTTACTCCAAGCATTTCTCCCCGTTTATGAGGTTTGTGATATAATAAAGGAAACCTGTGTCCTTCTGAGAGACCTACAGCTACAGGACATGTTAGATTCAGTTTTATTTTTGTCTAGATTCATTTTCAAATGTCCATTTTTCAAAAATTTATTCCTAGTGTGGTGCGAGTGCGATGTTGTGTTGATATGTGTGTGGCATGTTGGTGCTATGTGTCATGTGTGGAGTGTGGCTGGTTTGAGTAGGGTGATTATACAAGTTTAGTGAGTTATGATACAGAGTTCAAGGGCTATGGCCATGGTTATTGTTTCGTAAGAAAGATTAAGTTTTGATGACAAAAAGGATGGTTATAGCATGAGGTTCCACATGAATAATTATAAATTTAATGTACTTTGTTAGTTTAAATTTTTTGGATTGTTGGATATATATGACTACAATATAGGTTTGAGAAAGCTTAAGTTAGAAAGGGTTCATTTTTTAGGCATTGTCTTTAGTCCAATTTTATTTTAGTTTCAGCTTTTTAAAACACGTTCACTTCACATAATGCTGCATAAGACAAATAAAGACACATCACAGTGTCATATCATCACCTTTGTTACTTATTTCACATATAATTAATTGTTTACTTACATTTGCACACTTAAAAAAAATGAAAGAATTAAAATTAAGAAACAACTATGATAAGGAGACAAAAAATGCAACTCAAACATATGATCTTCATAAATGTTAAATCACAATAGTGTGTTTTGAAAGAAAATCACAATGCTATTTAAAATAAATAAGTCACGTCATTCTGCTAGTTTATCATCTTCATTATTATTATTTTGACATGATGTTAATGATTCACGCACATTTACAAAATTAAAATAGTAAAAGATCACATTTGTAAAATTGAGAAAATAAAGACAAAAAAATACAATTAAAATTAATAAATAGATATGTCGAAATATTAATAACTATCAAAGTGAAACTTATTTACTTTGAAAACGCATATTAATTAAATAAAACCAATTTAAAGAATGTAATATTAATATAAAAAGTAAATTTTACTGAAGTCATTTGAGGTTGTGTATCCTTTACGAGTATGTATGCTTTCAAATGATTTGTGTAGGCCTGTTATTGTACAATATTCACTTTCAATAGTTATAAACCTTGCCGATAAAAAAAATAATATAAACCTTGCGTAGAGACTTTTGTCACGGTATACAATTAGGACAATTTGCGAGCCATCATTTTTCCTACAGAATCTTGGTCCTTTGAAGATGAACATATGAAGATTTATGGTTTCCTGGCAAAACTTTCCCCATCAAGCTCCTCTCTTGACTAAATCAACTAACCGAATACGATAAAAATTATTCAATTCAGTACAACTTGGTGGAATCTCATGCAATTAATTGGGAAGCTCTACCAATGCCTTGTTTTACGAATATCAAAGTCTAAACATAAAAATTATAATAATAATAATAATAACCTTCAATGTTTGTAATGCCTCAAGAGACATATCATACAAAAAGTAGCATACTACTCCATATCTGAATAACATATTTCAGAACTAACCAGATATGGATCCATACCCTTTAATCCTTGCATGCTAGCTAATATAGTGAAATGGCCATCACTATCACAACAACTATGGAAATGCAAATGAGTACTACACAGTAATTGCAGCTATTAATTAATTATTTAGTTTCAAAAGAAAACCAAGCATCAACAAATTAACCAGCTGTGGAGCAGGGAAATACACCTAGCTATTTCCTTTTTCCCACAAAGTAATTTTTTCTCACCTTGCCACAACCCTGAACTGGAGACTTATCTTTGCTATCAACTATTAACATCCTTTTCTTTTCCACCTTTTTCCCTTCCATTTGTTTGTGTTGAGTTTTACTTGCTTTCTTCTCTAAGCAATACTTGTTTTCATCATTTTCTTCTTCGGCATCTCGCCGGAAATCCGCAAAGCCATGATGATGACTTGGCCCAGAAGACGCATCAGAAGCCATAGAATCATCACTTTCATCATCATCTTCATCTTGTGGATGAGCTTGAGTACCTTCGTCGTTGTCGTCGTTGTCACTACTATGTCCAGCATCATCTATGGGGGACCCAATATACATGGTCCATCCAGATTCACTGCTGTGACATCCCTCTGCACCGAATGGCTCCATCCTGAGGGTGTGCAAAGAAGGAGAATGAGAAATAATGGTATAAAAAATCTAAGAGCTTAAAATAGGAAATTAAAATAACATGTATCTATTTATAGACACGGAAATATAAGGTTAGCAGGGTAGTTAAGAAAGAAGAGAAGGGGGAAATTTTTTACTGATTTGATTTCTTCTGTTAGCACAAAAATTAACAAATTAATAATTAACAATTAATATTTGCCTATAAAAAAATATGTTTATAGACACCTGAGAAAACACCAACACTTGAGATATGTATGTATGATTCAAAGACTCAAAGCAAAATGTGATTAGTATCTCTTTAATGACCTTGAGGCAAGTCTTTCACCACACAACTCCACCTGGAAGTGCATGTAAAGACCCATTAATTCTCTGACTTACCCAGCACCAGACACAGGTAGAAGCTGTCAATGAAAAAGTAAAATTAACCCACAGGAAGCATAAATACCAGAGTTTTCTAAGGACATAGGGGTTGTTCAGTTAGTCATTGGGTTCCATAAGAGAAGATGCAATCATCATTATTTCTCTGCATAGGTCATTAAATATGAAAGATGGATTTAAATGCAGAATAGGTGGGAATACCACAGGGCACAGGCTAAAAAAACTGGAGAGAATATTATAAGACCTCTCGTTTAGTAGTACACAACAAGAGGACCTCAATTCATTACCTGATTCAGCTTTCAAACCTTTAATTCTCTTGTCCTCTCGTGAGAAACAAGCGAGACTTTTTTAAACTTCACAAAAAATGGCAAAATCAAACTACTATGAGCTCTCTCTGTTTGAAAAACGAAAATTCCTCTGCTTCTTTTTTGGCTTGTCGGGGGAGTAATCAAGTTATTATGGTTTCATGCCTCAATTTATTTTTTCTTTTTCTCTTTGTAAAAACTAGAAAGACATGGTGGCAATAAGGATTTTAATGTTGAAAACTGACTTGTACGTAAGCTTTTTATGATAATAGTTTATATCAAGGAAAATGTTTTATGCGACAAGTTTCTGAGTGACTAGATTGTTGTGTCTATCTATTGGGGAGTGCATGGTTAGATAAAGATGGTCAATCCTAGTTCCTGTTATGAGAATTCACATGCCCCACGTTTTTTTCCTATGTTCTGCAAACAATGTCCCACCCACACGCTAATAATTTCTACAAAGCTACCAGAACGGAAATTTAAAATAACAAGTATCTGTTCATGGACACGGATGCTTTTTTCTTTCTTTTCATACACTCATTTTGAAATTGAACATAGGATTACAAGGATGTATTAAGTGAAAACAATTTTCATTGTAAAAATGTGAGAACTTTAGATTTAAGTAATATAACTATGTATAGATGATTAAGATTAAAAATTATTTAATGATCATATTATCACTTTAAAAAGTTACATGCATTTTCCTTTTAGCTTTGATTATTTAAATAAAATTTAATAGTTTATATTTATAGTTCTCATTGATCATAATAATAAATGTTCTCATATTTTTAATTTAGTCTATTATTTTTTAAAAGAGAATATTTTTAGACACACATCTTTTTATTAATTGATTTTTTTTTTGCAAATCACAATATTTGGTAAGTCTCATGTCTTGTTTAATGATTTTTTATTTTAATTTTGTAGTTTTTAATAAATTTTGAGAAACAAAAAAGAATATGTTTTTATAGTACTCCTCTTTTTTAAAATCATTATCATGCTTATCTTGTATAGACCCACAAATGGGTAATATACTGCTCAAGCTTTTGTAGAACTTTTATGGATAACCAACTTTCTCTTGTTATTTGATACACACTTGACGGATTTTTAATCACGTCCCTATGTATATTTTTTTAAATCATTCTCATGCTTATCTTTTATTTGGAACTGGTTTAGATTTGCTATGTAAGTTACGAACTTACATTCCACATTTGATGGGACTTAGTTCACTGAATATGCAATGTACATGTGTTTGCTCGCTCTAATCCCATGCACGACCCTGAGCCAAAGTACATTATGAGAAGAAACCTATGCTTGAAATATTTGTTCATTTGTCGCTTCAATATAGCTTTAGAAGAACACTTGGCACTTTGGCATGCAGTCCCCCACCATATTCTGGTGCTAATTGGCTTCTCCAAGTCACAGGAGGAGAAGGACGAAGTATCGTTGTGCATGTGCAAATGATAAAGACATGGACAACTCATACCCCACTATCACTTTAGGATAGACTTTGGGGCTTCCCCCACCTTAAAAATGCATTCTTATGCTTCCAATGGGTTCAAATGGCCCACTTATTATTCCATGTGTTTGCCATCTAATAGCTCCACCTGCGGCTTGAAAGATTTCACTCTTTTCAATCTGGACAATGTTTTCAACTTTTTTTTCTTCGGTACTAAATGTGTTCCAGCTTTTTTGGGTTTGCCTTAGTTACATCTTTATCCTCAAAATCAAAATTTTACAAGGGAGATTGATTTTTCAAAATGAATATGTTACGAAACAAATTATTAGCATGGATCCATTTTGACCATAGATCAAGTTAAATTGATGAAAGTTTAACCATGTGATATGTCACACAAGCGTCATAAGATGAAATTGCTATTGCAAACAGTAGTTTCATCTTGACAACCGGCCATACTACTAATTTTAGCTAGTTTTTCTCAGATAAGACAACACAGCCAGATTGTAATCCGTATTTACTATTTGAAACCTTTTTAATTTTTATGCACAATTCTGATAACAGTCACGTCACATATATTGAAGTTGCAAATAATATTTGTTACTTCATGCACTTTTTCGGTGCATTAGTTACGTCATAGCTTGAAGTTGAAACTAGTATTTGCTACTTTAAACATTTGCAATTCGTGATTACAATTTTAGTTATAATCCTTGATTAGATCTTTATCGTCCAATTTAACGTGTTTCGACTTGCAAGCCATGTCCTCGATTAGCTTTTTTTTTCATATAAAAAAATGTGATACTAAAATTACTATAAAATTTTACTAGCTAGTCAAAATTGCAGTTTGAACTGATTTACTGTAAAAAACATAAAGTTATGTCAATAATGAATTTCATAACAGATCCATTTTAAAAATATAATATTCGCAAAAGTGACCCAAATTGGTCAATCAAACAATTTTACAATCTTGCAAATCTAGTTTTCATTATCTTTTTTGCAAAATTTTGTCCCTTACTTTATAAAATATTGTGATTTTTTTTTCCGGTCGTAGAAAAACTGTTAATATTAAGACAACTTTGTTGTGATTTTTCCGTTGAACCACCACAATTAAGACAAAATGTGATTCTTTATAAATTGAGGGGTAAAATTTATGGGGAAAAAACGTCGAAGAGAGAAAATTCACAAGATTGTGAAACTTTGGAGGATAAAAATATAATTAAAAGTCTTTAAATTTTTAAGTCACATCCATGTGGACATACTTGTAAAAGGAAATTTCATATCATGAAAAGAAAATAGTTATGTTTTTGTTATTCCCTAATATCTATTTTTTGTACAACGGTTTATAAAAGATACCACCTAGTGTGTAAATTGACTAATACCATTATATAAGTAATTAAGACACAAACTTGATATTACTTGTAAGTTAAAATAAATATTTATGTGTGATTGTGTGAATTGATTCATGTGTTTGGTGGTATTAAGTATTTGTTTAAAACTTTAATGATATTCACTATGTTAAAAGAATAAAAAAAGAAAAAAGCAAAAGAGAAATAAACAAATAAAAGTATATATTATTTGGATTGATTAAAACAAAATAAGAAAAATATTTGTTTACTTGAAATAAATAAATTATATGAAAAAATGGGTAAAAGAATTATATAAAACACCTTTTCTATGCTTTAAAAAAAATATAGACCCATGTCTTTAATTTTTGGCATCATTTATTCTCCTCCACCATCTTCAGCCATGATCTACCACCACTCCTAAATATTCAACTACAAGCCATGCCATCTCTAAGCCATTATTCGCCAGTCCAATTATTGTCCAATCACACATAGACTCAAACCTTTGTGAAACCAACACAGAATCATTAATCATCCATCTGGACCAGCCATCGTACGTCCAACCATTTTACGGTTTTACCCATCCCCAGCTCTTTGTAGAAAACAGAGAGAGAAGAATTGACGAAAAAGAAAAGTTTTGAAGAGAGTCAATGAAGTGGGAGAAAGTTGATGAAGGCAACACATGGGGTGAAAGTAGTGTTGAAAGCAGAAGCAATAAGGGCAAACCCAGGGCATCCAAGGAAATGAGTGGAAAATCCAATTCCAATCCATTGAATCAATGGAAAAAAAAAAATTAATGGAATTGATTAAGAATAAAATTAGGACCACGATATTAAGAATGATAAGAATTAGATTAAATAAATAGATCACGGGGTTAAGAGTAAATGCCTCCATAATTTGTATAGTTTTCTTTTGATTTCGTACAATTATCCTTGAAAACAGACATGATATCATTCAGTATTAAATGTGCATTTTTATCAACAGAGAAAATCAATAAATTTAAAGTAAGTGTCATTTTATAATTAACGTTATGAGAGACGAGTTTCTTTTGGTATACTCAATCCCATTGGTTTAAATTTGTATAATTAACTTATTAATATGTCCATTTCATAATAAGTGTTGTATAAAAAAATTAAAATAAGTATTATTTTACTTTTTAATTCAATATTAATTATTATTATTATTATTTTCATTTATTTTTTTTAGAATATTGTTATAGTAATAAGATTAGTTTCATAAATTTGTTACAAGCTTTCATCTATTTAACTATTATGCTTTCATTTATTTAACTATTCTTGATCTATGCATGTTTATAAAATTTAGGACAATATTTATTATGAGACGAAAGCAGTATAATTATTATTAAACAAATATATTAAAATATTAGTTTCATACATATTTTTTTAAGATCTAGTTAACTAATATCTTAAAAATATTAATTAAGAAATTTAAAATAATTTTTCTTTAGAATTCATATTTAAAATGCATCAGAGATCCAAATAAATATGTAATTAATATTTAATTTTAAAAAAATATACTTTTATTCTTTCATTAAAAATTTTAGGTAACTAATTAACATTTGTCAACTTTCTATTCACTGAACTTTTTTTCTTGAACCTCGTTGAAGTTCCTCGTACGAGAGAAAGATGAGTAACGAAATGTTGACGTCAAAACTATAGAATCCAAAACAAAAGACTCTTTATGTTTTTTTTTGGTTGCCGACAAATTGGAGAGAGGGGAATGATGGAGTTTTCTTTATTATTATTTGATAGGAGGAAGAAAAAAAACAATGAAACCTATTATATATTTTTTATTTTAACTTATATCCTTATCTGTTTTTGTTTCGTATCTTCTGACGTCTGTATTTTTTTTAACCAGATACTTTTAATTTACACTTTATTAAAAATAAAGTGTAAATCAAAAGTATTTAGGTGAAAAAATACAAGACAGAAGAGATGAGTAAAAAATAAAGATAAAAGTTAAAATAGAAAAAATACAAAAAGTTTCATTATTTAAAAAAATCTTTTTTTCTACCAAATAAAAAATAATAATATTATATTTTTTTAATTAAATTCTCTTATAAATCATCCTACAATAGTAATATTAGATAAATAAAAAATCTAATATCTTAAAAATATAAAATACATTCATTATTTATCATAAAAAATCTAATGTTTTATTAATTGCTTTTGTGAATCCGTGCCATCCAGCTGTCCAATGTCCTTCATGAATCATATGCATGATAATCCTATGTCATAACATGTTTTTTCACACATCAAACAATTTGGTTAATTTAGTTTAGCAGTATGTTTGAATATTTTAAACTTTAATATTATAGTTAATTTTTATAGATAAAATATATATTTTTAATATTTGTAATATATTTCTTTTTATTTTATTATCTATTTTTTAAAATTTTTTACTCGTAACACATGCCCTTAATTTAAATCTATTAAATGATGACTTGATATTATATTAGTCTATTACATCATCATTTAATTAATTAGGTGTTACTCTATTAGCTAGCAAGACAAAAAGTATATAAAATTTATTTTTTACACATAAACTTCTCGAACATAATTAACTTGAACATTAAAATTTTGGTAGATATCTACAAAGTCGATCCAATAATAAAACAACCAAAAATAAACTTTAGACCTACCAAAAATAATATATTTTCTTTTATTTTTAATTAAACAAAATAATGTCACATTTATTAAAAAAATATCACATATAAATTAACAAAAAGATTAATATATAATTTTATCATTTAACATAATTTTTTTAATATTTATTTTAAATTTTATTTAAATTAGACCAACACTTTGAGGATATGGTAAGAAAAGATATTACTACACGTTATTATATATATTGATCTGTATTAAAAAAAAATGATCACCTTATTAATGTTTGATACATAATGTAGTAAGTAGCTTAGAAAGTGGATCTTATCAGCAATTTCAACCACTCCACAAAAGTAAGATCATCAATATGTCCTTTATAATATTAAAGTAAACACTCTCATCCCAACAGATTTTGTTCATCGCCTGTCCTTTCATCTCTGATTTGTGTTTTCTCTAGCCAGCTTTTCACTCCACACGTGTACGTGTTGATCGAAACATCTAGCATTCTTCAAACTAAAGATGAGTCACAGCAATGATCAAAACCAGCCTCAAGGTACGTAGCATATTAATTTCCATTAGACACGGACATGTTAACTTTGACAACACGTATCTCCTGAAATCTCTATATCAATATACTTGTACTTTTGCTCTATATATCATATATTCTAATGCTGAATATACAAATTTTGATTTAGTTTGGAATTCTGCTATAGCATACGAGTCAAAGGACATTGCACCGGGTCCTAATTATCAAGTTCCTCCACTTCCACCTCCACCTGCTATTATTACTCACGAGGAGAAGGTTCCTCCAAACGGAGAAACTAAATTCAAGGGTGACGGATTCTGGAGAGGATGGTAATTATATATGCTTTCTTTTACAACCTGTAGTTACCTGTTTGTGAATTCAACAGTGATATTTGACTATAGCGTCAGTTTCTATGCAAACTATCATTGTATTTAAATTTGATCGATTTCGTTTGAATGCATATAGTTATATTTCTTATACACTCACGTTTTTAGTAACTGTGTTAAATTATAAAAAAATTGTGTAACTTTATTTATTCAATTTATTTTCTTTGCAGTTGCGCTGGCATGTGTTGCTACTGTTGTTTGGACCTTTGCTTCTAAGATTTCAGGAATACTATGCATATATTATTGGCGTGTACTGATCCCCCTGATCCACTACATGTTAGATATTGGGTGAAAGCAATGTAATTAGTTAATTAGCTAAAGAACATATAGTTCTGCATCTCTTTTTTATATTATATATAAAATTATGCATGTTTGTGGGTATGACAGTATATATTGATATTATATAATATATAAAAGGTTTCGATATCTATACTTTTTGCGTGTATAACTAAATTTTGCACCGAGTGTTCCATATAATTTTTTCTGGTATCCTAAAAAAGGTTTAATTACGACTATTTTCACATTTGTAATTTATTGTTAACTTTACCCAATTGCACATGCCGCTAAATAAATTAGGTTTGAGAAATGAATTCATTTGTTTATATGTAAAATTTAATCCAATCCATCTAGTTGTTAAAATAAATAAAAAACTATGGTTTATATAATTAAGTGAATGGATGATAATTTATCCTTTCTTATTTTCAAATCTAATATCTAATTAATACTTTATGGATGAGTATTTTGATTGATTTGGGAGCAATTTTAAACAAACTCAACCAAAAATATTTTTGTGAATTGAATAAGGATATGGATGAGAGAATATTTTGAAATAATTTTAGATGGGTTGGATATCCATTAAAAAGAAATTGTATTGATTGGATGATTTTTATTAAATAGATCATTGACGAATTTAAAATTTTTAATAAATTAATTTACTACTAGAAAAATTTATTAAAAACCTTATCTGTCGCTAACAGTGACTAATTCAGCAACATATTTGGTTACCATATAAATGTTGTGACCAACTTGGTAATCGAAATTGTTGAGTAGCAGCCGATACATTAACACAATCGAAATTGTTGCATAGTGACCAATTCAGCGACAGAAACATACTCAGTCTCTAACTTGGTCTCTAAATGCTTTTATTTTTAACCAAACCACCAGCGACAGACTAATTTATTATACCAACGGATTACATAAATTGCTGGACAACGACCAACAAATATTTCAGTCAAAGTTTAGTGATTTGGTTTTTCGACCTGCACTTTTTGGGTCTTTATTTCAATCCCTGTTCTAAATAGCAACCATTTTCCTATTTAGCGATGGATATCGGTTCGCTAAATTAGGTTTTCTTATTATTCCACCTTTCCATCTACCTTCTCATTATATATATTAGGGAGATTCTTCCAAGAGTTAAGACACATTCACTACCTACTCTATGCACCTCCTCCTAGCGTTTCATCTACTTACATTAATATTTGAAAATTTGGATTGCAACAGATAAAAAGGATTATTCATTAAGACATTGAGTTAAATGTAAATTTGTAAACTTAATTGTGAAATACATCAATTGAATGAGATTATAGAGGAATTAAAATTATATTAGAAGAGAATTAAAGGATTCTGATACCATCATTATCTATCAATTCATAGTTTTTTTAATCAATACAACCGTATTAATATTTGTATTCTATTTCCATGCATCTGAATATGCATTATACTTTTACCTTAGAATAATCATATAAATACTCATCTGAATATTGATGGCAAAAGAACCTAAATAGTATTTTTTTTTAAAAATAATTACTAACTTGGTGCTGTTTGAAAACTATTTACCAATATGGGGCTGCCAAACACGTCCAAATTGGGCGTGACACCCCCCTGGGTCACGCCTAATTTGAGAGTGTTCCCCCCCGTTGTGACACGTGTCACGCAGACATGAATCGGTGATATATATAAATTTCGAACGGTCATAACTTTTGATAGAAATGTCCGATTGAGGCGTAATTTGTGTCAAAACGCTCGAAATTGATAGAGGAATGCCTAAAAAACCCCAAAGGGGATTTGTTCGACTCTTTTTTCCAAAAGATGCCTCTAAGTACCTCAAAATTAGAATTTAATTTTCAATCATTCAAAAATTTCCTTGTGTTTTCTACTTTTTTAATTATTTAGTTAGTTAATTTAGTGCTATTTTTTATTTTTTTAATTACTTCTCTTAATTTCGAGTGTTTTGACATATCGTACGCTTCAATCGAACATTTCTATCAAAAGTTAAGACCGTTCGAAGTTTATATACATATTTAATGCTATTTTTTTTAATTACAAAATAAATTTTATTTAATTTAAATATCCAATTACCAATAATATTTATTGATTACAGTGATATTTTTTCAACATTTTTTCTTTAACGATTAACTTAATCAATATATTAAAGCAAAAGAATTAATATAATAATTATTCAAAAACGAAAGTTGCTTTTATAAATTGTTATTTAAAATTATTAATTATTATTTTTATCTAATTTTAAAGTATTTTTAGACCGATCTTCGTCATAGATATGATCTTCTTTACTTTTCTTTAATATTGTTTTATTTAGTATATTTTTTAATTTTATATGATTTTATTTAGTATATTCTGGATTTTTGGTATATCTAATTTTTAATATATTATTTTATTTAATATATTTTCTATATTTTTTTAATATTATTTTATTTAATATAATTTCTAAATTTTTATATGTTTTTTTAATATTTTTTGGATTTTTTATATAACTAATTTTTAATATAATATTTTATTTAAAATGTTTTCTATATAAAAAAATTATTTACAATTTTAAAAAACAAAAATTTTCAAATTTTTTTTAAAAAAGGTCATGACTTCAAAGTCGTAAATATATTTACGACTCTGAAGTCATATATTAATAATAATAAAAACTTAATGTTGTAAAAAAATTGATTTTAAAAAGTCGTACGTTTAAAAAAAATTATACTGCACATTTTTTAATGATTTCAGTTTAAAAAATTAAAAAATCACAATATTGTGGTCGCAACACTAATTTTAAAAAGTGGAAAAAATTATACTGTAAATTAAAAAATTGATTTTAATGTCATACGCTAATTTTGGTATTTATTTTCGTTGCTAATATTTTTTGCGACTGAATATTGTGGTCGCAAACATAAAAATAATATTCTGTTGCAAAATATGTTAGCGACCGAAGTGGTTACGCCTAATTTGGGCGTATTTGACAGCTCCATATTGGTAAATAGTTTTCAAACAGCACCAAATTAGTAATTAATTAAAAAAATACTATTTAAGTTCTTTTGCCGAATATTGATATAAAAGTCTTCGAGAAATGATCTCTTATATATCATTGTACTATTTGTTGCGTTTGATGTACTTAGCTCACGAAGGTTGGACAGTTTTTATAAATCTATTGATAAAGCGGGACAAATATCAGAAAAGAAAGACATTAACACAGTAATTAATTACAATATGTGTATGTATACATATAAAAAAATGTAATGAAGCAACTACGCAACACGCAACACGCAACACGCAACTATGTTCATACAAAGTCATGTCATGGTAACGGAAACACATGCAACAACTATGAGAGATCGACAATAGCAGCAGTAGCTAGTGTCACAAACTCACACGGAGAGGGGCTTTGCCAAATGAGTTGGGTGCTCTTCTCCGGCTACGATTACCAAAATGTTATGCCCTTCATCAACTTGTGTAGTATTTGTTACTCCTCTTGACTTGTTCACGTCAACATTACGCATCAGTGACTCTATTGTTGTTGTTGCTGTTTGAGGCCTTGGACGACCCCGTGAACATGCTACCACAAGCAACGCTACCACAATGACCCCAAAAATGGGTGCAAGTCCACCGTACAGAAATGAAGCTGAGGAGTTCCAGCTCCACTCAAACCTCCCCACGCCATTGTTACCTATCGTGTCATTCATCTATCTGGCTACTCAAGTTTTACCTTTTAAACTTTTCTTGGTCTTGCTCTGGTAGTAATGAGTTATTTTAATTGCATTTTTATAGCGGGGGATATGGAGACATATTATTTAATTTCATGCAAGGGTTAAGAGATTCTTTACATTCTTGAAAGACTATGTATGGATTAATATTTTTTAAATATATAGAATCTTTGTGGCACGACTTTAGCAGTCGATAAAGGTTAAGAAAATAAAATAAATCCGTGTAAAGATTAATTATGGGTACTTTTTGGATGATGATGTGATGTTTGCCTTACCAAAAATCCAACAGACGTTGATTTTGGACATTTATTAATTGGGGGATCTGTTGGCTAGGGAACAATCAGGTTTTTTGATACGGATAAATTTATTTAATCATCAGTTTTAGGAATTTGGCCTTATCCCATTTTTAGATACTGTCCCTCTAAAAATTATTGTGACGTATTTTGTGCTGAGAGGAATCCACTTATCCATGTACTTGAGAGGCGATGGAAAAAATTGAAGCCATCGAATTCTTTTCCCACTTCAATGTTTTACTCCATTTCTATGACTAGTCACGTGCTATGTTCCTTTTCTATTAGATTTATAATGAATTTAAGTTTCATACGGAAAGCAATAATGAGAGTGTTGGTTCCATGATCCAGATTGTTTTCACTCCGAAGCTGTAGACGGGTTCTTATTCTTCTTATGTCTGCTGCAAGCTCTTTTCAACATGCAGGAACGGTGGATACCAGCGAAAACTCTAGGCAGATTTAACAGAAAATTGTTAATCTTAGAAAGACTTACTCTCCTATAATCTTAATCGGAGAACTAGTGACATTTTCTCTCAATGCACAAAACCCTTGAGACAGCCATATTGACATCCCCATCCCAACGTTAACGAAAAGCGATAGTCAAATACTCATTGATGGTCGGCGAAATATGAACGAAGAACGTCAATAAATAAATGATATTCCATTTATGCTGATAAATTCTGGACACAGGGAGATTGGCTATTTCATAAATTACAAGAAACAAAATTATGTAGAAATGACAGAAACAATTCTTTAAAGCCAACACCTGACTACCTAGACTAGCACCAAAAATCGAAGATACATATAAATAGTATGGTTAACTCCGGCAGTCTAGAAATTGCTATTGCTTTTCTATCCATTAACATATAACTGGACAGTAAATGCACACGAAATTTTTAAACGACTGCAATATGTAAATCTCATCATGCCCCACTATTCCTTCCATAGTAACTCATTGAGAGAACTTCGCAACTAACTTATCAACATGGATAATGATATCATCTATCCTGGGCCGCATAGAAGCCGTTGGCTGAAGCATCCATGACACGAACTGATGAAGAGCTTCTGGATATGGAGGCTTGGGTCCAGCTGGCCATTTGACCTGTGCATTCACAATAGCCAATTGCAGGCTTCCACCAGACTCTCCAAGTGCATATTCAAATGGAGATACCCCATACCTGAAATTTTCAGCCAGGAGATATATAATAAACAATTAAAACGTGCACTGAAGTAGCCAAGATATAATTCTAACACAACACACCAGGAAGAAAAACAACATTTACAGACAAGAATCATTATGATAGTACGAATGGAAGTAGTTTGTTGACCAAGCTATACTTGAAAGAGTAATATAAATTAGCACAATTATTTGTGTCATGAAACAACACACCTCTACCATTTGATTTCTGTAGAGACAAATCAATGTATAATGCCAAGGGAATAATCACAAGACAGCAAAGCCAATCTAGTGTGCACCAGCCATAAGATTTTCATTTCATGCCGACTGGCAAAAGTAGTATTTGATGTGGGAATTGCTCCAAATGAATAATCTATGCAGAGTGACCCAGTGACTTCCACAGTTACACATGTGCTTTTCTTTTGCATTTATTGTTGGTTGAGTAACATTACTAAGAACAGTGATAATATTATTTAATAAATTTTCTATTTTTCATTTACAAAAATATATCAAAATTTCAAACCAGAGGCTCTGGCTCATAAGTAGGATTTGCCAATAAACCAAATGGCAGTTGGTCCATAGCTCCTTTTTTTGCACATAATGCTCTTAACAACACATCTTTTATGACAAAAATTGGTGAGGGCATACAAATAAAATAACTTATTCTCCTACTACCCCTTCTTTCTCCTTTTTTAGGTTATAGTTACACTCAAGGAAAAACGAAATGTGAATTGACCAGATGTTGTTTCTTCACTATAAAACAAACCAGAGTCTGTCATTGTTTAGTTGAAACTTTTGATACTATATCTCACACACACACACACAAGTAAACAACCTTCTTCACAATATTAAAAAAGTTATAATCTATATGTTAGTTTGAAGGATCTATATGCACATCAAGGATTCCAAATCAAATGCATTGAACATATGAAACTAATGATTTTGAGGAAACAAGTAGAATTTTTAGAAAAACCAAGAAAAAATGACCAAAAGATGGTTATATGTTGTATGAAGGCACAATTAGCAAAAGTTCTAAACATAAAAATTAGCACAATCACATGTAAAAGAAGGGTTGATACTCACATTATTGCATATAATGTGCATCCTAATGACCAAATGTCAGTCCTCTCATCTATATCAGCTTGGCTTGGGCAATCCCACAGCTCAGGAGCTCGGAAAGGAGCAGAGCAATGTTCAGATGCCCATTCCTACATAGCAAGACAAGTAGCAATTAGCATGTTAGAAAATCCAATCCATAATATTGCCAACATGGAAACATAAGCTAAGCAATTGAGTATTTTTAAATGAAACGTAGAACCGCTTAATGTTCAGTAACAATTAAAAAGGTCCATTACAAGACTGATGGTTCAACCTCTATCATATTAGGAAATACAATTTCACAAACTACAAATGGAGCAAAAACCTCTAAAATATGATATACTTTTAAGCACCACATGTTCTGAGCTGTATTAAAGAAATTATCAGTAAGTGCTTAGTCATTAAACAGTAAATAATCTTTCATCAATACACAACACTTTGTAAAGGGGGAAGAAAGAAGCACCTGCAACTGGAGGGCCTCTGACCTGGAGCCAATATGCTTCCTCGCAGGACGAGCACTGCCAAAATCCATCAGTATGGCAAGAGGTGGTTGTCCTTTCCTATGTGTTATGAGAACATTACCAGGTTTGACATCATTATGAGCATAAGGAGGATCAAAACTGTGCATGTGCTTGAGTCCTGCACAAAGCTGTTGATTTTACAGGGTTAAGAGTTTAAGAACAATTTTTTTTTATGTAAATTAAAAGCAATAGTAAACCCTAAAATGTCAAAAAGTATATTGAGACTAAGGAAAAAAAAATGCTCCTCAGATTCTAAAGAAGCAGACCACAGAAATCCATTTCTCTTCTAAAAAATATGATTCTTAAGACAACAAATAACCCAAGTCACAAGAATTGCTAGGTTGATATTAAAATATGTGCAAGGGTATGTGAAACCAAGAAAGGATATAATATATGTCAAACAATATATTTAGCACTAAAATATTGAGCTGTGATAGCAAAATGCATAATGGAAAGATGGTTCTTACCTGACGAAATATTTGAAGCACATCTGAGGTGGAATAGAATTCCTTCTTGGTTTTCATTATCTTGGCATTGTCTAGCAATGTTCCATCCAAATGAACTGGAAACAACAAATATGCTTCATGGTTCCAAGATGTTTCTTGGGTAGGCTGCTAATAAAAAGTACATCTTCAATGTTAATAAAAAAGCACAGAAATTGAAACAGTAGAAGGGACAGAATTACACCAAATCTTTAATGGAGGAAATGAGAAAAGCTACACATTCCCACTTTAAGAATAGTGTTATTCCCACTGGAACAGATTGGAACCCTTAAAGAACTACACTAGCAATGCCGCATCACAAAACATACACAATTCCCAACCAAGTTAAGAAAACCTAGATTTTGTGCTGCAGCATGAGATACAAGTCGGGTAAAACAGTAGCATTGGTAGCTCTGGTACATAGATACTTTAAAATTGACAGCACATTTGTATTGCACAGAATCAACAGAAACTTTAAAATTGACAGCATAAATGTATTCTACTCAATACCTGTTCCCATTAAAATAGATTGGTAGTGATATTATATTTTCAGAAGATATCATATTCTACTCACTAAAAGAAGGTAAATGTGCATTAGGATTGTTGATGAAGGACCAGGTATACAAACTTCCAATGTATCCAAGCATGACATTTTTTCCAGATAAGCCCCCAGGAAAATAATACAGCAAATTACAAAATTGTAGTTCAGGAACAAATTCTTAAGTGACAAACCTTAACAGAAATGGCATTTGTCTTACTTGAATGAATCAGTGATACTCTTATTCTAGTTAATTTTTGCTAACGGAAAAAAAAAAAATCTGAACTGTGATGTACTAAGGAGAGGAGTAAGTGTTTGCTGCAAAAACCACTTTACCGTGACAGAAATGATTGCATGTTCAAGAAGTGGCAGCAGATTGGGATGATTGAACAGTGATGAAACACGGATCTCCTCCCTGACCAACTCCAGCTGTTCATTGTTCTGAATGAGGACCTTTTTCATAGCATAAGTCCCGTCATCTGATAGTATATGGTTAATGAATTAATTTGAATCCACAGAATAATACAGTACCACCTATTTAAATTTTATTTTAAAAAAGTCCACCGAATACGTTTAGTTTCTACAATAACACGGCACCTTCTTCATCACTGATAATCGAAATTGAACTCAGATTCAAAAAGACAGAACCTCCTATTTTCAATTGCAGCAAGGAAAATTAAACGCCTTATCAATTACTACCACCAAAGCGATAACTAGGCCATCCATCACATCTCACAAAATAATTTAATCGGTTGCTGCAACAACAAGAGTAAGCAACCGCTACACAACAACAACAGAATCGCAAATAAATCTCTGCGAATAGTAATCCACAGGCTCCAACGTCTGGATTCACTAAATCTTTAAAAAAGAACAAGCTCGATTCATAAACTAAAATTACATTCACAGTTGCCCGCAAACGCTACACAGCAACAGAATTACATAAAAGTCTCTAGGAACAAGCACAGGCTCCAACAACAGAATTCGATAAACATTCAAAAACAAACAACAAGCACGAATCAGAATCTAGCTCTGACAGATCGGAAAATGAAATATCCACGGAGAGGCGATTCTAACATTTGGCCAAGGAAATGCCATCACAGATCGATAGAAAAAACAGATCAGGCTACAACACGGTCTAACAAGGTCAATTTCGGAAAAAAAGAAAAAAAAGAGTGAGGGAAATCGAAATAGGTTAAGCAAGGAAGCTGACCGGAGAGATGAGAGGAGCCTTTGAGCTTCTTGGCGAGGCCACCAGCGACGGCGGAATCATTAGGAGCCTCCTTGACAAGGTAGACGTAGGCGAAGCCACCTTCTCCGAGCTGGCGAACGATGCGGAAACGGTTCTCGTTGATCCAAACATCGCCTCCGCCGTTAACGGAGTCGTATAAGGCATTCAGACCGGAGAATGAGCACCCCATTTGCTATGCTCGCTCGTTCCCTCTGTGGTGTGTTGTGTAGTGTTTACAAATACAAATAATTAGGAAAAAGAACTGAAACCAGGTGTCCAAAAGGTGATTTTTCGAAGACCTGATTTCACATTAATTGAGTTTTCGTAAAATGGAAGTGTCAACCTCCCTGATCCCTCCTCCTTTAATTTATTCGGGCTTCAGATTTTCTTACGCGCCCCCTCCATTCTCAACCGAACGCCTG
The DNA here is from genome assembly GCA_013407115.1 of Glycine latifolia. Lineage (NCBI taxonomy): Eukaryota > Viridiplantae > Streptophyta > Magnoliopsida > Fabales > Fabaceae > Glycine > Glycine latifolia. Next base: position 7,247,565 of record CM023957.1, read on the forward strand.
TTTCGTTTATTTGGTGTACACATCCCGTACTTTTTTCATCGATGATACATTTACCTTCTATAATTATAAAATTAGACCAAATTTCACGAAACTTCCCTACAGTTTACTCTAATTACACATATATCCCCTTCATTTGTGATTATTTCTTTGGCATCCCCTCCTTTAACAGTGTTAACTTCTATTAAATTTTTAAAGGTAAATTACATTTATATCCTGTTTATTTTTATGAACACCCAAAATTATCCTTCTTCATCAGTTTCCTCACTCTCATGTGTAATCGTCAAACCCAAACTCCTCACTTTAGTTCACTTTCCCATGGCAGCACCATCCATTTTCCCTCTCCATTCCCTCCCTTTTCCCAAAATCCCTCTCCTCGTTTTCTCCTAAATTTTGATTTTGATTTTGATTTCTGATATCTTCAATGTGGACGACACAAGAAGCCGTGGGAGGAGAAGCCCCCACCGGTTGTTGACGATGCTCCTGGTAACGCCGTCGTAGCCCCCATGGCGCCCCCGATCTCGGTCCCGGAGAACGCATACGTGCGCGAACTGACGCGTCAGCACTGGCGGGTGAAGCGACATCGCCGTCGTCGCTCATGGCTGGTGTGACTCGGTGGTCGTCATCAGATATGGGTTTTGACCATCATAACGAAAATCTCATGCAGATCTGACAGCATCTCGACTCCATGGACGGTGGTGCCTTTCGCCGGTAGGGAGAACTCCGACATTGACCGCTCCGTGGTGGAACCGTTACCCGCTTTCAGATTCAGGGACGGGCTCGATTGTGTGGTTTGCCTTATAAAGTTCAAGGCTGCAAAAGGGAAACAAAATTAGTTTTTGCTCATTTTCTATTAATCTGTCATAAAATTCTTTTGTTCTGAAATTCTCGATTGGTTGTTGTGGATGAGATTTTAGTTTTGTTTGTTCCTTCATGGTAAAACAGATGCCTTGTTTTATTGTTTTTGGAATAGAGAAAGCTTCATTACGTGCCAAACTCAACGAAGAAGATGGGGGCTTTTTGGGGATAACATTTTTTTTGGAAATCACATGATAATCACGTGATAAAAAAACAAACGGAACTAACTCTGTTTGGGGAAGAGGGGGTGTCAATTTAATTAGAATGAAAAAGTTAGCCGATTTTGTGTTGGATGAGAAAATGAAGGGATGCATGAGTAATTAGAGAAGTTTTAGGATAAATTATTGTAATTTTCATAATATTAAGTCTTTATGCGAAATTTTTTACACTATTATTGTGTAAATAGGGATTATGTACTCATAATCGTTGATATAAGTAATACTGATGTGTGTTTTTAATTTAGTAATTTAGAATTTAAATTTTGGTTTATTTTTCAAAGATGGAATAGATTATATTGGAAAATAAATATTCATATCTTATGTGCACGCACATAATCTTGAATGACAGTTCGATGTGAAATAATAAAGGTGTTCAAATTTAAACCTACTCAAAATAAAAATCGAAAATCCAACTTAATCAATTTTTTTTAAGTGTTTTTTTTCCTCAAATCAATTAGTTTGGTTAGTTTATGATTTGTGTTTTTAAAATTGAACTAATCCGTAATATTTATACTAAACTTATATTACTTTAGTATATTATATGTATATTATTTGAATTTCACATAGTTTTGTACTATTATATATAGTAAACTTGTATAATGTATACTAATTTATTTTTCATATTACTTTCTTAAAGATATGTGTTAGTTTAAAATAGATAAAAATTTGACAGATTTATATTGTAAAAAATTAACATATTAATAAGTTTTATAAATTGTTGTTAGCATTTTTTTTATGTAATTTAATTTAAAAAGGAAACCCAAAGTATATAAGTTTTAATAAAATAACATTTCAATCAACACAACAAAAATTAAATCGAATCAAATTACAAAATATTAGTTTAATTTAAATTTTATTTTAAATAAAAATTGAACCAAAACAAATGATATATATATATATATATATATATATATATATATATATATATTAAGGGAATGTCATGATTTTTAAGTTTGGTTAGAGTGAGATGAAAAAATAAATCAAATTAAGCTGCAAATATGCATATGGAATAGATCAAATTGGAAGATAAATATTCACTCTATGATTATGAAAATTGGTTATTGCTTTTGGTGGAAACAAATTCATACTAATGACAACAAAAAATAGTAACTATGTGTGTTGACATAATAAACTGTTAGCTAATATCAAATCACATTATATTTTTTTTAAGGTGATTACTTTTTTATAAAGTCTATGAATTACTATAAAAGTTAATAAAATTATTGTATATGATATTTTTTTATTAGATGAGCATTACTATGTAACAACTATTTACATTATAATTCATGTATTGTTTACTCAGTCAAAATTATTAATTATCATAACAATTACTTTAAAAATTATACTAAAAATAAATTTTAATTAGTTAAGTGTTTAATTTCTAATAATATAGTTAATTGATTAAAAATTTCCATTTATGATAATTTTATTAATTTTTATAATAATTATATTAAAATTTATTTTTATTTATGATTAGTTGACCATTTAAAAAATTATACACTATCAACATAGATTTTAAACTCATTTTGAATTATATGATAATTTATAATTAGATAATAATATTACAAAATTTACATGTTCAGTTTATTTTATTTAAATTTTTAAAATTCACCTTATTTGTGTATTTTGTTTTAATGGAACTTGCCCAATTTAGGTTTGATTCCAATGTTACGAGTCGAGCCAAGATCAATAATAATAATTGTGGACATGCACCTATTCATCATGGACAACAAAATTCTACAGACTTAGCAATTGTTAAGAATGATTCACTAATTCAACCGTTGGGGGAGTATACATCAGTAACATTAATATGGCCAGAACAAAGGCTTTATTGAAGAATTGAGTATGTGATATATATATATGTATATATATATATATATATATATATATAAGTAAAATAAAATTTAATGCAAATATTAATATATAATTTTTTATTATGTTATTGATGCAAAATATTCAAATTGCTTTTAAAAAAGTCAAACTCAACTTTACTTGGATAAGCATATGATAAATGTTAATATAAAAAATTAAACTTAATTACAATTTTATGTTTTTATTAATTTTTATCATTTCTATCTAATTACTCTAATTAATTACTATATATAATAAATAAACAAATATATATTAATATGGTTTAATTTATTTGTTATATATTACATTTACTAAATGTAGAATTTAATTTAAATTTATAAATATCAAAAGTAATTCTTTTGAAATATCTTGTAAGTTAAGCAATTCATTTGAAAGAAAAAATTCATATAATATGCCATTTTTTACACATTTATTATGAGTAAAATAGTGCTTCTCTTCTTGCAATCAAGACTGGTAGGCAGGCTAAGGCCAGAGATTCAATGCCCGATAACCTCTTCTTCTGATTCTAGTCGTCCTAACTATTTTTATCTTATTCTTAGGTCTATGCACCGACACCGCAAAATAATTTTTACACAGTCAAGTAATTAAAAATAATATTATAAATAATATTTAAAATGATTACCATAAAAAAGTCAACAAATGTGAATTACAAATTTAAATTAGTTGTTATAATTTATTTATTCATTTAAATTTGTTGTAACTTATTTATTCTATCAATCACTGGATTTTTTTTCTCTCTGAAAACAAAACATCCTCACAGTAAAAAATCTTAAGACTAAGCCTCGAGATGCGATGGATTTATTTATTATAATTGAAAGTTATTAAATAATTTAATAAATTATATATATTTTAAATATACACTAAAAAAATTAATATTTTTATTTATAAAACATTCTTATAAATAGAAAAAACAATATAGATTGATAAATATATACATTTTTAATAATTCATCTCTTTATTCCTCTCCTAAATTAAACTATAAGTATCTACCTTGTCAATGATTAAAATATACTATTAATATAAATTTGCATAATTTATACAAGCCATCCCCTTCCCGCACCAATCGAACGACCAACTTAAAAGGATTAACAAACTCCAGTAATTGAGGAATGGTGAAAAAGCCAGTCTTTCTGAATTCATCACACATCCAATAAGCTTCTTTCAGAAACATTTACTCTAGATGCGATTCACGAATCAAAGAAACAAAAAGATCAAAATCCTAAACTCTGTAAATTGTAGACAACTATGACCAAAGAGAAGATTCTAAATTCAAATCAAGATTGCTTCGGACATCTTCATGGGAAAATCATGAAGGTGGACAAGGCAAATTATGCAAATGATAAAGCAGTGGTAGACTATATGACAAGAAAATGATACGCAAGATAGAAAAATAATAAAATCCATACATCAATTGATTGTAAGGTACACTAATAGCATATGTTAATTCAGCTGGAGCACACTGTACAGATACATGTGCGCTTGTTTCAAAAGAGTGAAGTTGTAAGCTCAGTAACTTCCGATACAACTTGATCATAATCTGACTTTAGTTTCTCCTGTTCCCCTTGCTCTATTTCACCCTTTGCAGGCTTTGTCTGTACCAGAACACAGCAAGTAGGCCTCTTTGTTGCTCCTGCGCCGGCAAGATCCTGGAAAAACAATATAAATAACAAAAGTTAAATGAACTTGCATAGTAATTGGAGTTTCTTGAACATGATATATGAGATAGCATGAACAAAAATAACCAACAGTTATAGAAAAAATATCCATGTTTCTCCAACTCTTACTCCCACATTTAAAATGAAATGAAATGTCGTGCAGGTCACAGAAGCAACAAAGAATGGTAAAGTCACTTTAAGAATAGGTATGTGATTTAAAACCGGATATGCAGGGGGAACTAACAAGATCCTTTGTTTCATAAACTGAGCTAAAAGTAGTTTATTATGCATTTCTCTGGGGTAGACAGTTGGTGAATATTCTTCTAGTTTAAACTTAGTTTGTTGAAGAATAGATGCTAGAGATATTCGATTCAATTCACTGTAGGATGGGTATGTATTAAATTAAAACAAATAAAAAAAATGAAAATTACATTAGTGTTAGATGAACAACTAAAAACATGCACTCAAGTTTCTCCAGTAGATGCATCATCTCACTCTTGTTAATGAAAATACATTGCAAGTTGAAAGAGGTCTAAAATAATAGAAAAAAGACATGAAAAATAAACATAATCAAGATATGGAATGTAGAGTTGGTTGCGTACTTCTTTAGATGGGACATAAATATAAGGAATGTCAGACTCTTCACAAAGAATAGGAACATGAGTGATGACATCAATCGGTGATATGTTCCCAGCAATCACACACAATCTGCATTCACAAAACCAGAAAATTAGGGTAATCATTTAAAATGTTTTAGTGAGAAAGGAAAAGTTAGAGAGAGAGAAAGAGAAAACAGACAGACCCTTTATGACCTCTCCTTATACTTTTAACGACCTCCTTCACTCCTCTTTTCAAGCATTTGTGTTCGGCAGCTGAAACAACACAATATGTATACTTAACTGACACCAAGCAGCAAATAAAAAACACATACAGATTGAGAGAATGCGAATGGATAATAAAGCTAACCTCTACGAACAAGTTTTAGGGTTCGCTTGCCAAGCTTCTTCCCAGCAAGAGGTTTAGCAATGGGAGCCAGGGCCAACATCTTTTTCTTCTCCTTCTCTTTCTGCACCGACTTCTCTGCCTCGCTGTCGCTCCCCATCTCTCTCTCTCTCTGCGATCTGAATTGGCGAAGAAGAAAGAAGCTTGAAAGTTCAAAGCTTTTAAACCCTTTTATCTAACCAGGGTTTAATTTAGGATTCGAGTCCATGAGTTTCATATACATGGGGCGGAGATACAAGGGTGATTAAGAGAAAATAAATGGAAAAAAAGATCGTGTTCGATTCCGTGATAAAATAAATTAACAATTAATATTAATGTTTATCAATAAAAAATACACGGAGACTCCTCCTGTTCTTTTTTTACTGGTTCGGTTTAAGTTCTAGTTCACTTATCTATATCTTAAGTTTAGCCATTTACTTTATGCACTTCACTACCTGTTTTCTGCATTTCCCATTTTCATTATATGGATAAAAATTATCCTTAATAAGTTTTAGCATTCCCTATTCTTAAATGTATTCAGGAATATCTACAGGAATATCTATTCTAGCTAGAAATGTATTACTGAACACTTATTCAATACATAACTTTTGATTTTTTACTTATGGAATACAAATTCCTGAATATATTTTGGGAAGTGCTGGATGCAAGTGGGGAAGTCCAGCGGCCCAACTCAAGTAAGGTCTGATTGCTAAGGGCAATTCTTTTTTTTTTTTTTTTGAAAATGTAAAAATATATATATTAACCAAAAAATTACAAGATACTCAGGACATACTCCGGTCTACATCACTTGCCAAAAGAAGCAAATAGGCGGTTACCGACAAAATATAAGACCGGTTAACAAACTACTAATTTGCTAATACAAGTGAGATATGTGCGCATATCTTAGAATACGAAATTTAATTCTCTCAATTAAATCCGTGAGGTCTAAGGTATGATTATCAAACAAAATTCTATTCCTACAATTCCAAATACAATAAACAATAGAAGCTAAAGCTAAACAACGAAATTTACCACTAATGCCGGATGTGGCTCTACAATGGACTAAGCTATTAAGAGTGTCATGGAGGGATATGTTTCTTTTCGGAAATTCTGCCCAATCTCTAACCGCTGCCCACACCTTTAAGGTCTTACCACATTTGAAGAAGAGATGGTCATTAGTTTCCCCTTCATTCTTGCAAAAACAGCACAACGATCCCTTATTGAGGAAGGGAGCACGATCAAGAGTCAGTAATTTATGACTTGCAGCCAGCCAAAAACAGAATGCTTCTCTGGGGGGAATGGAGGAGTGCCAAACCACCTTAGACCAGAATTTTTTAGGGGAGGTTACCCTAAAAAATTCATAGGCTTTTGCTGCATTAAACCTGTCCATCTGCATCCAAGATTCCAGCAATGCCACAGCTTTGTCAACAACCCCCTCTTTTATCACCAAGTTGTCCCGAATGCTAAAAATTCTCTTAATTAAGGCCGAATCTGTTTTAGCTGTAACATAATGCCAAGTGGAACACCCTCTCAAGTAGTAATGGTGAATCCATTTGACCCAAAGAGACTCCTTGTTTGCAGCAATATCCCACAGATTTCTAGCTAACAGTGCACTGTTCCAAGCTTTGAGCATATGAAGACCAAGCCCACCCTTAATCTTAGGAGCACACACCATCTTCCATGCTATAAGAGGTTTCTTACGGCCAAGGTCACCTTTACCCCACAGAAAGTTTCTACAATAGGCATCAATCCTATCCAGCACTGCCACAGGAAGAGGAAATAAGGCAAGCCAGAAATTCACCATACCCCCGATGACACCCCTGATAAGCTCAAGCCTCCCAACATAAGATAAGGACTTGCGGTGCCAGTTTTGAATATGACCAGCAACACGGCTGAGGAGAGGAGAATAATGGCAGATATTAAGCCTGGATGCCATTAAAGGGATCCCCAAGTACCTGATGGGAAATTGGCCTTGCTGGAACCCAGTGAGCTCATGCAGGTCAGCCAAGGTATCTATGTCAATTCCAGAAGAGAAAAGCGTAGATTTGTCATGGCTGATTAACAAACCCGAGATACTGCAGAATTTGTCCAGTTTGCTGTAAATTGTGACAACTGATGCATAGTCTCCCCTTGCAAATAGCACCAAATCATCAGCAAACGCCAAGTGGGTGAGGTTAATGGCTGAGCAGCAAGGGTGGAAATTGTACAGAATGTTGTTATTTAGCGTGTTCAGATCCCTGGAGAGAAATTCTAGACAAATGAAAAACAAGTAAGGGGAGAGAGGATCCCCTTGTCTTAACCCCCTCCTGCCCTCAAAGTGACCGTAGATACGACCATTAACATTGATGCTGAAAGATGTAGAGGAGACACATTCCATAATCCAGTCAGCAAAAGTGCTTGGAAACCCCAAGACATGAAGCATCCAATTAAGAAAATACCAAGAAATCGAATCGTAAGCCTTGTGAAGATCAATATTAAGCATACATCTTGGGGAATTTCTTTTTCTAGTGTACTTCCTAATGATTTCCTGGACCAAGAAGATATTGTCAGCCATATTTCTTGCTTTTACAAAAGCAACTTAAGCTGGATCAATAATGGTAGAGAGCACTGACACCAACCTATTAGCTACGACCTTGGAGATAACTTTATAAATGACATTACAGCAAGAAATAGGTCTGTATTGGCTAACTCGATCTGCATTATCAGATTTAGGAATCAAGGCTATCAGGGCATGGTTGATTTGTTTAAGGATTCTGCCAGAAGCAAAGAATTCTTGGACTGCTGTTACTACATCATTCCCCACAATGGGCCAAGCTTTTTTGAAAAAATAAGGCATTGAATCCGTCTGGACCTGGTGACTTATTTACATTCATATTAGATACAATAGTCCAGACCTCTTCACGGGTGACAGGCTTGAGAAGGTCTGAATAAAACTCTGTGGGGACCCGAGGACCCTTAGAACAAACATCTGCTGGAAAATGTCAGGGAATTGTTATTTCCACTTCCCGTATTACCAATACACTTCCCCTTTCCATTATATTTTTAATTTTCCCAGAAACTATCCCTACAATACACTCCCCTCCTCTCTTTCTCCCTCTCTTATTACTTTGTTCTAAGAAAAAAAACACTCCCCTCTCCAAGGAACTTTCAAAATCCATGCTGATATTGAAAATTGATGAACCAATATAAAAAAAGGACACTTGGGAATGAATAGAGAAGACATGTAGTAAAAAATCTTAGCATAATTTTTACCGAAGCAATCAACCACTATATCAAATTTATCAACGTTAAAATCTGAAAAAAGTGGTCAAATTTGAATTTTAGCAAAACCTATGTGAATAAACTCTTCATTCTTGGAAGGTAACAAGGTGGAAGCATTGTCGTGAATTTGTTATTTTGCATCGCAAAGGAACCAATTGCATTGAAACAAACGACCACACCCCTAAATTCAACATAATTAAGCAGCACCTTAGCCATGATTTGCCCATTTAGGCCTTGCTCATCACAACCTCAATTCTCACTCCTTCCCCAACGTTGGCATCAACAAATGACCCCTCGAAAAAGAGACGATGTTTTGAACGAAGAAAAAATTTGGAAGAGGAACATGTGAGAAGGGGTTAAAGGTAGAGGAGCACAATGCACCAATACGGGATGTCACAATGGAGGGAGATTAGTGCCACGTTGTGGTTGGGCTCTAGGCTTCCACCTTCATGTAAGGCCACACATTCCACATAGTCACGAACATGTGGAAATAACTTTTTTTTTTGGAAAGAGTTAGGGTTTGGAGAGTGTTTGTTTCTTCCAAAAGAGTGCATGAGGAATTGAGGACTGAGGGAAGTGTACTTACTGGGTAGTTTGGGAAAATAAATAAAAAATAATGGAAAAGGGAGTATATAAGTAATAAGGGGAGTGGAAATAGAAATTTCCTTGTTAAGAGTTGAGTAAGATAAAGCTCAGGTCCGAATACACCAAACAACAATGTTGAGTGCATGACCGAGTCATGGTTTCAAAATTTATGAATAATATAATTACAATCAGGGATTAGATTACACTATTTTACATTTTTTACTCAATAATTCTATAAAGGTTATTATTACATTAAAAATTCTTATTATATAAACTGTATTTACAAAATCTTAAAATAATTTCAAAATTAGTGACATCTCGTTGATATTTGTTAAGTTTCACTTTCATTTGGATTTTTTTCCTAATGAAGCATTTTACCATAAATAACTGGACATATAAATAGTATTGTATTAAAAGTTTTTCATTTTCCCACAGAAAGGCATTTGTTTAAACTTCTCTACTACGTACCTCCTAGCTTTGATATTATTCTATTATAAAGGTGTTTTTTTTATATCATGAAACACAAGGTTATTCTGATCCCTCCAAATAACCTCAATTGTCAAACCAAAGGTAATGTCCCAGTTGGTTCGAGACTCGAGAGTGAGAGTTCCCGTGGAGACTGGAGATTAAGTGAGAACTACTCATGAATGGAAGTACGAAAGAACTATTGAGTTAAATCAATAGCTGGTTCCACTAAAAATTCCGATTCAATCATTTAAGAGTAACCACAATTTCCCAATTTAAATATAAATTAGGTTTTATATTTTCAACGGTTTTCCATCTATTTGCATACACTTTCATCCAGGCTGCAATTATTGGATTTTGCTAATCACCAAAAATTAGCATACATGCTCAATTGGAGCAAACCAACTACTAACCAAGCAATTTAACCAAATCAATTATTCTGGAAACCCATAAGTAACAATACAACACCAATCAACGAATATCGAGAGTGCCGCCGCTCAAATGGCTGGTTGTTGCTGAGTAATGCAATGTATATTTCCACCGGCCAAAACAATCTCCCTGGCACCTTCAATTCCCACAACCTAGGAACCGACAAAAATTTTTAAATGTCATTCAGTAACCAGAACCATGCACAAAAATAAGAACCCAAGTTTACATAAACGACATATAAAATACTAGTGTACAACAAAAAAAAAAATTGTATGTTGCTAGTTGCTACTACTATTAGCTCCGCAGCTTGGCCAAACGATGGGTATACATTTGCCAGTTTTCAAGGAAAACTCTACTCAATTTCTGATGTCTCAATGAATGATAATGATAGGCTGAGTGAGATCAAAGAGAGTTCACTTTGAAAAGGGTCAATGCAAAAACGCATTATCGCATTAGTTCTAAAGCTACTTCTAGAACAAACTTGGAGCAACAAAAAAAATTCATACCCTATCATTTGAATTTTTTTATATCTCCAGTCCCTCAACACATTTTTTTCTCACTTTTAAGTTTGACTGTTGTCTGTTTCATACATGCTGGTGTTTCATTTTTACGAGTTACCAACCACCGTTGTTTCTTTAACTGGATATTCTTCGAGATGTTCTGGATAAAATATACCCTAAATTTCCTATAATGCATTCAGAAATGTTACTTGATCTACACTAACATCAGTAATTATTGCAACCATACATGTCCTTGAAAGATTACCGTACTGCTGAAAGCTTTTTTTTTTTTAAAAAAGGGATCATTTTAACAATCAGTTTTACTTACTTCATGATGAGGGAAGGCCTTAGATAGGACTCGGACCGCTTCATCATCCCGCTTTTTATCTCCAAATTGTGGTGCAATGATAGCTTTATTTGCAATGTAAAAGTTTACATAGGAAGCAGCAAGCCTAGTACCTGGAAGTCTTGGCTTAGCCTCATTATCCTGACAAATATAGAATCATACCAGAACAAGTACTAAATGGGAGTTAAATCCGTCTAATTCATAACTTATCACTCACAATTGTAATAAATAGAACCACTCCAATCTTAAACTATGCCATCAGGTATCAATATTGAGTTAAGCTCAGTATATCTATCTTCATATGATAAATTGTAGCATAGTCATTATTTGAATATCACAATCAAGTCTAAAACTGATTACAAACCATTGTTACTAAAAATTGTTTGAAATATCTATCTAGTTTATGGCACCTCATTTTTCTTATTTGAAAGTATAATAAACTAAAACAGTAAAATGGGAAAATCTTTAGATATAAGTAGACCTGGTCAGCTGACTGGTAGCTAACTGCTTCAAAAAATTGATGCGCTCAGCATCCTAAATCACCTTATTTCATTTCAGTGTTAAAATTTAGATTAGGTGTGCAAAACAATCAGAGGATGCATTGAATCAGAGTAGTAGAGGCAGCAGATCATTTTCTATTATTTTGCTCTTCCTGATATTACATCCCATTGAAAACATAATTGTTCATTCATTTCTTGACTGCAAATGAAATTCATGTTGACCTAATATACAGATCTATGGTAGAGAGGTGATAATAGGGTTGGAACTAGGACACTAAACTTTCCACATAAGCAGAGACAAATTCCATTAAAGAAACAGTATACCGAAAACTTGAGAGATACAAGCCAACCAAAACAGATTTCATTGACTCTTCGTACAAATACTAACAAGTGTACAAGTGAAATAAACAAAATCATAGATTTACCTATGTAGTTTTCCATGTGGTACCAAATCCAATAAAAAATGTTTCACAACTTCTTTAACCAACATTTAAACTAAGTACTAACCAAAATATATGGGCAACAGTTTGGTAAACAACAAACCGTAAAAAAAAAGAGATCAAATATGACATCATAAACTTCTATAACTGATGACCCATAGCGACAAACTATGCACTCTACAATGATAATTGGGTCATTATGATAATTATTCCAATAATTTTTTTAATGCAATAATAATAATAATAATAATAATAATAAAGATAGCAAGGTCTCCTTTCTAATTATTACTTTCAAACATGAAGAGAAAAAAATAAATGGAAAAGCAAAGAAATAAAAAGTTGAATGTCTACCAGAGAAACCCCAGCAGCCTCGTCCTCTGTCATATAGAGTGGACCGGGAACATGGAGTTTAATGATTTCAAACTTTCTACCATTAGCATCTGTTTCATTTGAAAGCAAAGAATATGCCTCTACAGATCTTTCATACTGAGGATCAGTTTCATCATCAATCCAAGACAGCATAACCACACCCGGCCTCACAAAACAGCACATGTTATCAATATGACCATTGGTGTCATCATCTCCTGTATAAAAGCAGCATATTAGAATTTAGGGAATAGATAAAAACTAAATACCCCAACACAACGTAAAACATGTTTGTAATAATTCCAGGTCATCTCTACAGAGGGACAGGTCTATGCTCTTAAAATTTACTAGCTCAATTGGAGTTCAAGTGCAAAAATAGTAGGAACAACAACATAATGATCCCCAAAGACAGTTGTAAGAACATCATAACAAAATAAAACATCTACAAGATTGTTGTTTCTTTCTGTAGAAAATTAGCCAGAAGTATTAAGGCACAAATTCCAAATTTCTCATTACTGGTGCCTAGGTGGAACCTCCCAATTTTTGTATTAGTTTTCATTCAAAGAAAGATGTAAATAAATCTGTCAATTTTACCTTATTTTTAGTTTCATTCTGTAATGCAGAAAAATACTTAGGTCTTAGGTGATATAATCAATATACATTAACTGAGTAATTGTGAAGGTCTGAAGTCTATTATGAATGGTGAAAGCAAGTCATATGCACAGAAGTTAATATCCTGACAGAAAGTGCATTCAGAACAAGAGAACAGCCAGATTTCACTTATCATATAAATATCATGATATGGTTCTACAACTAGTTATCTAGCTATCGCACATTCTAAGTTACACCTTATATTAATCATTTGTTCTATTGGTTTTATGCTGAGTCAAGTTTTTTTTTCTTTTTTAAAAGTAAAATTATTCTTATCAAGAAACAAATCTGTAATTTGTATAAAAAATTGTGCAACAGCACATGATTAATGGTCGATATGAATTTTTAACTACCTGAAATTAAATATCCTGCTTGAAATACCATCAATTTATAGGAAAGATCAATATCAAGTTTATATACCGTATAATCCACGAGGCAACCATATAACCTTCCTGATTCCAAGATATGTCTTAAGTTCATTCTCTATTTGGTTCTTACTCAAGTGAGGGTTCCTGTTCTTGTTCAAGAGGCACTCTTCTGTGGTAAGACAAGTTCCTGAAGAAAGGAAAAAATGCTGAAGTAAACAGAAAAACTTGTAAATTTTATTCACAAAAGATCCAGGTATAGAGCCATAAAACTAAGTATACACGATCTGATCTCGGGACAAATTGAAACGAAAGTCATGAAATGTACTAAACCACATTCATGAATACAAATAGAATAAAATACTTTCTTACGCAGATGCCTCTTATCCTCGTTCTGAATAAATCAGCAGTAAAACTACATTTATTTACAGATGACTACATGCCATATAACAAGCATGTAGCATCCAGTCAAATTCTACTTTATATAAAAAAATTCTTCAAATAAGATAAAACTTACATGCAGTTCTTTGGGTGTTGCTGGTGTTGTTTTCCAATCAAAATTGAACTTCCACCTCGGTAATCTGCATTGATCTTTAATGCAAACCTTTACTATGCCGATTATCAAACTAAAACTCCAATTCTTATCGGAGAACAACACCATTGGCATCCAAGGAACTACATCAAAGTTTTGTCCGTTTAAATAATTCCCCAAAATAGAAAAATGTCCCTTCGACATGGCAAAAAAACACTACATATAACTCTTACCTTCTCCATCCACATGGATGCTTCCACCTTCAAGCACCATCGAATGTGAAAATCTAGGAATCTTCTCAATTCCCAAAATCTAGCAACAAAACCAGGTATGCAATTCACGCAGCCAAATAAATAAATATATAAACAAAGTGAAATATTGAACTTTCCAAACCTTCTCAGCCACAAGCAAATCAAGACTCCAATCACAGTAACATCCATCTTCTAAACCTAAACAATTCATAAAACTCCATTAGTCAAACAACCAACAATCAACACATAAAAATATAATTTAAAAAAAAAAAAACATTGGTATCTTTTAACCGTTCTTCAAATCACCCATCCTAACAAAAATAAAAAGATCCGAATATCAAGAATCCTCCGAGTGCTTACCTCCCCAACTATTAAAATTCCAGTCAATCCCTGCAATCCTGTTCACTGCATCACCAGATTCCGGCGTGGTGCTTCTTCTCACAACAAACTATTGAACAAAGCAAACCACACTCTGCATTCATATACATCCAAACACAAACATGGTTCAGAAAAACTCATGCGTGTAGAAGGAGAGAAACTCACAGTAGGTCCAGTATCACGGAACCAAGAATCATTCATGTTCATCTCAACGACCCTGACATGCTCCGGGAGCTGACTCCGCGCGTTCTCCCACTATAAAACAATTCAAGCGTCATCAGAAACAAAACCAACACCGTCACCCTCCATAAACAATGAATACTAAGTAGCTAATAGGGTGAAGTTATAAAATTGGCTTGGTGGTAAAAGAAGAAGGAAAGGAGTAAAAGATACTGAATTCGATTTACCGCTAACAAAAAAAATAAATTAATAATTAACGTTGGCCCAAAAAATAAAACGACCTGTGCAGAACTAACACAAACTGTTACAGACTCGAATCTTGAGATTGCAGACGCTACCCTCGCAAACACGCGTTGGGCGTGAACGGCGCCGTCACGCCAGTTATCGGCGCGTTCCTGTCACGCAATATCAACTTGTCATAACAAACAAACAAAAAAAGAATAATAATAACAATAATAGTAAAGTTTGGACGTAGTTTTCTCACGGGCCAACCCATCCAACACTGCGCGTGGGTTTCCCACTCCGCAGGCATGTGGAATCCGAGAGCGTATGGTGTCCCATTTAGATGCATCACCATGTTCACGCTTCACTTTGCTCCGTAATTCGAAGCTCAGACGCTAAAACACAAATATTCAACGCTGTTTCTGAAAAAAGAAAACACGATTTGAGATATGCTTATAGCATATGCATGGCTTTTCAATACCGTTGCGCGTAATAATTCACCGCCGCCGAATAATAAAAAACCTACAATCAAAGGTGAAGGCAGAGAGAGGAGAGGAGGAGGGAGACACCGGGTGAAATCGCACCACCGTCTTGAGGTCGCAGTCGCGTTTTGAACAAATAAGTTCATTTTGGCGTGCTGGCTTTAAGGAGGAAACAAAAGTTAAAATTAAGATTAAATTAATCCCGATAAAAAAATATAAATATAGTCCTTCATATAAAAAAATACTGTAATGTTGTTAAATTATGAGACTTTTTTTTATATGAGAATTGAAGTGGTGTTAGAAGTTTATAACATGCAATTTTACTCAACTAATTACATTTTTTTAACTTGTGAAATTATTTTGTTATTATTTTATGATGTTAAAAAATAATTAAAAAAAGTAATATTTTTTAAAAATTAATTTGATATTAAATTATGAAGTTTAGATACTAATTTATTAATTTATCATATTTTTTGTATATTCAAAATTTTAATTTAATTTTTTTATCTTTCAACAATTAATTCGCTAGTATCTTACTTCTTTATGAAAGAATTTAATTATTTACTTTAAAATTAAACTTAAACCTTCCATAAACATGTCAAAATCTAAAAGAAAGCATTAATATATGCCCAAATAACATGAACGTCAGAGTAACGTCCCCGCATTAAAGTTAGAGAATCTAGATCCTAATATTATTTCATTGTTTCTGTAAAAAAATATATTATTTTAATATTATATATATTTTTAATTTTAAATATTAATATCATGAATACATATTATTTATAAATTTAAATTAAAGGATAAATACACTTTTTAGTCTTTTATTTTAATTATTTTGTTTAGTTTGGTCTCTCATCTTTAAAAAAAAAATTTAGTATTTTATCTTTGAAAATGATTAAAATCGGTCCTTATCATCACACCAGAAAACATTAATGAATCATTTTGATCATTTGTAAAAACTTAAAAGACTTTGAACTTTCTTATACTGAATCAAATTTAAATTTTTTGAAAAAAATCGGGACTAAAATGAACTTACTAAATAACATAAAGGACCAAAGTGCTTGAATCCACTTACAAACATTTTTACCATTCCAAGCAAGTGTACAAGTAGTGTCTTCTGGTGATTTTTGGAATGTTTTTCTGCATACGCAACACTTACACCACTGATCTCTCTTGTTAATTGTTTATGGATTATATCTATCAAAACCTACAATCGAGTAGTCAACTTGTATGCCACAGCATCTACACATTTTTCATTAGCATGTCGACTAAGATTCTCATTGACAACGTTTAAAAGTGTAACAACAATTGGCTATTACACTAAGATAACAACTTTATGGATCATCGCCCCTCAACAAGTAGAGCAGGCGTGCTTTTGTCTCAAAAGTTAAAGTTTCAATCAAAGAGCTCTATAATGTTTGGTGTAGCAAAAAGAATGAGTCTAGCTTTGCGTTCGTGGAGTGGAAGCAATGATTTCTTCATTGTGAAATAGAGACTGGTTGGAATCATGTATAAGTGGTAGTGTAAGACTACCTAATAATTTATTGTCATTGAAAGAGGCACATGAAATGGTTTAGTGAGGTAGACAAATGTGTAAGTGAAATACTTGGAAGTCAAAAGGGGTGCATGGTTGGGAAATACATCCTGCACGTGGGGTGTGTCTCCACTTCATGCGTTTTTTTAGTCAGCAAAATTGCATCAAATCATGAAATTAATTCGTTACTTTATTTTTTTCGTATAATTTATATAATTCTTTTAATTTTTTGTAAAAATAATAATATACAATAAGTATCGAGTTAGATTTTAATTCATTATTTATATATATTATTTATTTATAAGAATCAAAGATAAATATTTAAAATATTATAACAACTAACGCATGATCAATTAATTAAGTTTTTTCCCCTAAGAGTTCAATCAATTAAGTTAAATTCTTTGGTAATTCATTATTTATATAAAATATCTTACACTACTATAGTACAAGTGTATGCCTTTTTCGATAAAGCTAGAGTTAATCAACGACGAAATCATGAAGTTAATCACAATTTAGTGAATTTATTTACTGATAAACTAGTTGTGGTGTGACAGGACATGCAAAATGGCAGGACAAGCTATGAGTCGTGTCGTGTCGTGTCCTTCGGTCATCCTATGACGGAATTCCACGTGTTGTTTTTGTGTGGGAAAAAAAAAAAAGCGAGAATCCAACGGCCGCCGGCAAATTCCGTTCAATTCTGCTCTATGTCTTCCTTCGCACCAACTTGACTTGAACTCACGCATCTCACTCAATTCCTCTTAATATTATTATTCCTTCACTTTTCCAAGAGGTTCGTCCCACTTTGCTGTTTCACTTTATCTACTAGCTTCTTTTGATTGCTGTTTGTCCTATTTATTTATTTAAATTTGTTCAATATTCTGCCTCACGAACTATATTTATATGCATACTTATTTCAATTTCACGTTCCTATTCAATGCGTCGTTTCGTTTGGTTGAAGACTTGAAGTCAATTCCTGTAATGTTTTCCAGATTTTTTTGAAATCCATAACAAAAAACAATTGTTTAATTTGTTAAGAAGTTTATATTTTAAATTTCTCTGTAGAGACTCCTAAATTTTGGGCCCAGAAAATCGTGTATGATCTTCAGTTAGTTTTCTTTGCTTCGTGTTACATGTTAGCGGGAAAACTTGGAATATATATATTTTTCCGCCATTTTGTTTGGGACTGTAAAGAAATGTTGTCAAAATGGCAATGAAAGGAAAACGGCTGCTGATTTAATTAGTTAGCGCATACGACTCCTATAGTCGTTTTTGAAAATTCAGAATAGTTGATATTGATAGCACTACTTTTGATTTATCACATGAAAAGCCAATTTAGATAACATGACCATGCCTTGTGCAACTAATTAACCTCCATACATCAATGAATTGAACTGATGACGTCATGTGTGGATATGGACTTTCTTTACTGTTATAAACTATGGGATGGTGGAAGTAGGCCCCCTTCAACTAATGATTTTGCTATAATACAGGAATACTTATTTGATCCAATTCATATTCTGTAGCATGGAATTATATGGTTTTTTTTTTTTTTCAATTTCTTTACATATATTTAAACCTTGATCTTGTTCAAGTAAGGCTGTGAACATTTGATCTTGATTGGCCATAAAAACGGTGATTGGTAGTTATGAAAATAGGAGTGTATTTCCTCCCAAAGTTGCCAAGACGATTTGCAACCAGTAACACCTGTAAGCATGTCACGCGAAAGATGGTTGGAGCTAAGAAAGTAGAAGCTGATACTCCCAAACAAATTAAGAACCAGAGATTCGTCCAGCATCACGATTGGAATAGTGAGAAATTTCAGGGAAATTTGAGTATTTCCCAAGTAGTGGTGTAATCGTTGACCTTAAATACTGGTTCGTCTTGTTGACACCAGAGAAGGTAATTCTTGGTGTCCAATTTCTTAGAGATCGAATGAGAGAAGCTAGCCGAAGGTGCCAACAGTGTCGCCAGCGGCAAGGAATTTATGGTTTAGCATTGATTGGCGGAGGAGGAATTGG
Source organism: Glycine latifolia (assembly GCA_013407115.1). Taxonomy (NCBI): domain Eukaryota; kingdom Viridiplantae; phylum Streptophyta; class Magnoliopsida; order Fabales; family Fabaceae; genus Glycine; species Glycine latifolia. Next base: position 7,266,651 of record CM023957.1, read on the forward strand.
ATCAGGGCCAATAGGTTTAGGGTTTGAGGATCAGACTAAGTTCTAGATACTGTATTGAATTTCAGAGAGAATTCATAGAGAAGCATTTGTATTCTGTAAAATGAATTCAACCTAAGCAAAACAGAACTGCAACAGGTATTTATAGGAGACAAGTTAGAGACTCTGAGCTCTAACAAACTCTAACTAACTCTAAGTTAGTTTAGAGATGAGAGCTGGAAGATTAAGACCTGAAGGCTGAAAAAGATAGTCTCCTGAATTACTTCTGTACAGATGAAAAAAATGCTTACAGGCTATAACCATACTCTAATATACAATTAAGACGTCCAGTAAGCTTGTAAGCTGCAAAGGTAGTAACTAAAAAATTATATTACTTTTGTTTCTGTATTATATGTTTTTGAAATGTCAAAATGCCATCTCTTGATTCCATGTGCAATTTATGCAGTTTTGAGTCATTATTTGTCTCAGTTTGGTTCCCATCTTTGCCGTTGCATTTTGATTGCCATTTTCATTTTCTGCAGCACATGGCTTGAACATCTTTGGTTTTCCTAATGGCACAAGATACTGTTTCTGGTGTTGACTCGCCTCAGCGACGTCTATTACGAGATCAGGTTCAAGTGGTTAAAAGAAAGGATTGTGATCGCTATGAAATTGTTCCTATCCAAGATTCTTTGTCATTTGAGAAAGGATTCTTCATATTTATTCGTGCATGCCAGTTGTTGGCTCAAAAGAATGATGGGATCATATTAGTAGGAGTTGCAGGTCCATCTGGAGCAGGGAAAACTGTTTTCACCGAGAAGGTCCTCAATTTTATGCCAAGCATAGCTGTCATAACAATGGATAATTATAATGATTCTAGTAGAATTATTGATGGAAACTTTGATGGTAAGTTTTCTGCTCTTCTATTTACTTTCACATAATCTATAATGACTGCATACATCTATTTTTCTTGTTTCATTTTGGGTTTTACAAAGTTTTTTTGATCTTATATATCTCTTTTTTGTTCTGAGAGTGAGGATTATAGGGTTAACTATTACTTTGTGTTACCCGTGACTTCAGGATTATATGACTTTGAACTTGTATTTTGCCAAAGTTACTTCTGCTGCAGCACTATTGCTGTGTAGTTCAGAAGAACACACGTACACGGACATATGAAGAAGAGGAAAAAAATTAGGGATTAAAGTAAACAACAAAGTGACAAATGTTTATTTCTCTTTATGTTTTCCATATGACTGTGTATTAACTATAATGTTATAAACTTATAATTTCAAATTTATTAGTTGTATTGTCTCTTTCTTTTAAAGCAACATTCAATGATCCCAGTGTATTTTTTTGTCTTCTTCAAGTCTTGAAATGGGTTTATGCACATTTTGTTGATTTTCCCTGGACCAATCTCAAGCTATTTTTTGTTAGGCGAGACCTAAGAGTAGCATTTTATATCTCTAGCTTAGCATCCAGGTTCTCTATGGCTGGTGAGAAAACTAGTGTCAAGATGTTTTTGGGGGGTGGGGGTTTGGAACTGATGAACATCTAGAATAGTAGATTGCAAGGCTTCCAATCTATTACATGTTCAACATATATTTGAGTTAGAAATCATCTGGCTTTATTATGAACAAACAACATCAACGAGATATCATTAGACACATTATATATTTAGCAAATTTTGTAGTAGAATCAAATGATGTAGTGAGACAAGACAATTGCTAAATTGCTGGCAAATCACCACTACTGTCTACGACCATCTCTTTTATGCTGTCTGGCGGATAATACTATAATAATTTTACCACACTTAGATGGAGCAACTTTCTAATCTTCAAATGTATTGAGTATTGACAGCTATATAGATTCCAGATACATTGTCATAATTTCCAAGGAACATATGGAGGCCTAATAGTAAATTTACTCAGTTACTGATTCTTTTGCATCCACTACACAACACACGTACACACACACACACGCATGGACAGGCGTATCATCTATTATTGGTAATATGGATGAGTTCCCCATAGTATCTAATCTTATTTTACTGTTTTAATTTCTAAGAATTACTTTTACTTGTTTATCATATTAGCCAATACATAGGAAGGGATGTTATGCAACACAGCTTTCTAATGTCATTGTTATTTGAAACAGACCCTCGGTTGACAGATTATGATACCTTGCTCGAAAATATACAGGGTCTTAAAGCAGGGAAGCCTGTTCAAGTTCCAATATACGATTTCAAGTCTAGTTCTCGCATAGGTTACAGGTTGTGTACCTTTTTAATTTTCTCATTTTTAGAATATGCATGAGTTCATTTTGTAGCTGTGCCATCTAGGTTTAATCTCACAAATTAGGGAAACCTGGAAGAAAGAATACAAAACCTAATGATATTTAACTATGTTTTCTATGGATCAAGTTATTAGATTTTAAATGCTTTACGCGTGGAATTGGAAAATCATTGTAATTTCTGCTTATCTGCAATTTAATTATTTTTGGATTATCCATGAATAAAAGATTGTTCAATAATTGAGTGTGATAAAATCAGTTTCATGTTTGTATATTGTTGGAAGGATTGCCAGACACCCACCTAATTAATAGTTCACAAATGCATGTATATTATCAATCAGCAACATATTGTAGTTTGCTCTCTCTCTCCCCGTCTCTTTATTATTCCTGAGAATCTCTCTCTCTATTGTTATCTACTTTGCATGAGTAATTGTGCACCTATGTGTGCAATCACCTTTGAACATACAGGTACACACAAAACAAAGCGTATACATGCACAGGAATGTCTATTGTGTGGACAGATGAGGTGCAGGACAAAATATGTAAATATGGACAAGCCTTAGCATTAGAAATAGCATCACATTATTCCAACCCTGGATGTTTTACCTTTACGTTTATTTTGTTGATTTCTTTTGTATTGAAGGTGAGTTGTGCATTGGTGACCAATTGGTCATGGATTCAAATCTAGAAACAACCTACAAAGCTTAAGACTGCTAATAATGACCCTCTATGATACATTTGCATAGTGAGGGCTGAGGGCGAGGAGCCTTCTGGCAGCGGGGTAAGTTAGTTTTTTGTTGATTTCTTTTGTACTGTTTTGCTTACAGGACTGTTGAAGTCCCTAGCTCTCGTATTGTAATCATAGAAGGCATCTATGCATTAAGTGAAAAATTACGACCTTTGCTTGATCTTCGTGTTTCTGTCACTGGTGGAGTTCATTTTGATCTTGTCAAGCGTGTTTTGCGGGACATTCATCGTGCCGGTCAAGAGCCTGAAGAAATAATTCATCAAATCTCTGAAACGGTTTTTCACTGATCCCATGTTAGAATTTTTTAGGACTTTTGAAAACTTGCATCTGTAAGACTAAGGCACCTGCTATAATTCTTAACTATTGTTTTGTTTCCTTTTGCAGGTGTATCCTATGTATAAAGCTTTTATTGAGCCAGATCTCAAAACAGCTCATCTAAAAATTATTAACAAGTTTAATCCATTCTCTGGATTCCAGAATCCCATGTACATATTGAAGGTGACCCTATGCTATGTTATCATAGTAAGATTCTTTATATTTTCAAGTGTCTTTTTGATGATACATTACGTTGATTGTTTCTACCATTTTAGTCAGCAAGAGCTGTGACAGTTGATCAAATCAAGGCAGTTATTGCTGCAGAGCATACTGAAACCAAGGAGGAAACATATGACATATTTCTTCTACCCCCCGGGGAAGACCCTGAAGCTTGTCAATCATATTTGAGAATGAGAAATCGTGACGGAAAGTACAATCTCATGTTTGAGGTTAGGTGATTGAAAACTTTTTAGATTATTATAATTTTATTATTTTTTAAGAGAATGTCTAGCAAGGCATAAACCTTTTTTTTGTTTGGGGGGGGGGGGGGGGGGAGTTAGGAACTTATACAAAACTTATTTGAATTTGAACTTATGAAAGAGGCTTATGACCTTCTTATAAGTTCTTTTTAACTTATTTCATTAAGCTTCTGGGAAAAACTTATCAAAGTTCTCTGGTAAACTTCATAATCAAGCTTATGAATAAGCTCTTATTAAATATGTGCTTAATTAAGCTATTCACCCAAATGCATCTGTTGTCTAATTAGCTGATATGCATTTATTTTATGCCACTGCTTCACTCATGATAATGTGATATTGTTTACTTAGTTAGAAGTTTATTAAAAACCTTCTTCAAGGAAAAACATAGCCACCACTTCCTGGTATTGTGACACTCAATGATAATGATCTTTGGAAAAAAAACTGATAAAATTTTCATTTTTAAAAAGCTTCAACTCAAGCTTTTTTGTGGTGTATATACCTTCAACAGCTTCTTTGCAAATTGAGTCCTTGTAATTAATGAAACATCTATTCCTACTTGTTTTCCTCCTTTTACTGCCTTCAGTATGTTGTTTGTCTCAAACCTCTTTCTTTGATTGATGCTTTTTCCAATGATTTGTGGGTTATTCTCTTTTCTTTCTCTCTTTTTTGTTTTATCTCTATGGTTGTGCTGTGTCATTTTGTTTGTATGCATATGTGCTTCTAAAAAACATTGGATAGAAGAAGCGTGAAACATGAAGTTTGTTTCAAGAAGTTTGACAAATATTTGGAAAGCCTGTGTTTCACAATGGTGGATAGTATTGACACTGCAATTTTCAATCTCATGGCTTTGCAGATCTTATCTTTCAACATCCTTCTATACCTACCTTCTTGAGTTTGAAATTTGCCGAAAAGTTTGCAGTTAGAAGCAAAATCACTGAAAAAACTCTATAGTCACAGTGCATTATTGTTTTCAGGAATGGGTGACAGATAGTCCATTCATAATATCACCTAGAATTACTTTTGAGGTCAGCGTGCGCCTTCTTGGAGGGCTGATGGCCTTGGGATACACAATTGCAGCTATCCTGAAAAGAAGCAGCCATGTCTTTCATGATGATAAAGTGACCATAAAAACTGATTGGCTAGAACAACTTAATCGCACATATGTTCAGGTATAACAGCATATTGTTCATATCTTTCCCTTACACATATTTTTACACCTGTTGATTATGTGATAAGTAGTTTTAATCTACCCTTACTGTTTGTTGTCCATCAGTGGTACTATAACCCATACATTCCTGTTCTTTATCTGCAGACATAATTTGTAAGACATTAAAATTTTCAGCACTATCTGGACCCTATTTATGACATGCTATACACATACACATCTGGTTTACTTTCCCCTTTGCCCTCCATTCTTCTGTTAAGTGTTGTCCTCCCACTAGTTAACATCCTGTTTCTCCATTTTTGTAATTAATATTTGATCTGCTGGTCGCAATTCTAGTTGTGGAAACTGCTTTTCCATTTATGAGGGCAAGGCTTTTTGATCCTCCCCTAGACCCCACGAGGCCACAATAGTGAAGTCTTATGCCTTAGGCCTCCATTTTTTGTTTTTTTTTTTTATTAACCTACATTATGGTAAATCACATCTTGCCTCAGGATTTTGTTACACGTGCTACAAACAATATTATCAGTGTTTATTCTCCTTTCCCTTCTTTATTGACTTCCATCTTCTCTGTCGTATGCCTTTGATGGGTAGAGACTAGAGGTGGTTTGGGAATCATTTTTAATATATATATATGTGGTGAGTGTCAAGCAGCTGGTGGTTACGAAGTACATGTGGAAGAAGGACCGAATGTCTGCCAATTATATTTCTTGGTAGTTCATAGTATCTTGTTACTAATACAACATCTTATATAAGTTGTTTAGGAAATATCAATTATAATATGTTTCTTTTGTTGGCAGTAACTAAATACTTGTTCATGTTGTTTTGAAGGTTCAAGGGAAAGACAGAAACTATTGCAAATTTGTAGCAGAGAAACTGGGGTTGAATGGTTCCTATGTTCCTCGCACTTACATTGAACAAATCCAGCTTGAAAAGCTTGTAACTGATGTGATGGTATGAGCCATCATACAACCTTTTGCTTGTCGTTTACATTTTTGTACACTAAATTGCTGATCTGATCAAACTGCAGGCATTGCCAGATGATCTTAAGACAAAACTCAGCATAGATGATGACTTGGTTTCAAGTCCCAAAGAAGCCCTTTCCAGAGCTTCTGCAGATAGGAGAATGAAGTATCTTAATCGGTACTTATTTATTTTCATTACCTATTTGACTTGCCTTAAAAAGAATATTGATATGTATTCTACTTGCTTTTCATATTTGGGATAAGAATTTCTTAATCTGATTAAAAATTTGTGAAAGTAAGGTTCTTGTGATATTTTTCTCATGTTTGTCTTCTGCAGTGGCATTTCACAATCATATTCAACTCAAAGGGACAAAATTCTACCTAAGCTGACTAAACTTGCTATAAATAACAGAAGATTCGATGCAAGAGTGCTAGAATCACCTGCACCAATTGCTAACCAAGTAAGATATATTTTCCTTGAGAAGTCATTTAAATAATTTTGACCTCTTCATTCATCAATGTATCCCTTGCTGTATCTTATTTTGTGGAACATGGAAAAGCTACCTGTTGAGTCCATAGATAGAAATGTTGAAAAGAATAATGATATACTTGTACTGCATATTGGCATGAAATTTCAGAGAGAATGTATAGCAAGTTTATATTAAAATTTTGTGGAAATTATATTTACATAATTTTTTGGCAGAGACAAAGTGCTACAATTAATAGTTGTTCACTTTTGTGTCTAAAAGGTTTAATTTTCTGTTTATTTCTTATAACAGTGTTTAACTGTTGTGTTGTGTCTAAGTAGACCACACCTCATGCTATTTATAATATGAAAAAGGAATTAATATTGATTATAAAATCAATCAATTACTGATTAATAGGAAATGGAATGTTCTAATAATAAATACAATATCAAGACATAATCTCACATTTCTCTACCCATCTAAATTATTCTTCTACTGATATTTGCTTTTGAGTTGTCCAGGGAGTCATCACACAACTTTCTGATCAAATTTCCACATTAAATGAAAGAATGGACGAATTCACCTCCCGTATTGAAGAGCTGAATTCAAAGTTCGCTATCAGTAAAGATTCAGCAGCCAGTCAACAAAACTTGGCTTTACAGGCTGAGGCCTGCAATGGCTCAGGTCCCACTTCCTTCTTTGTAACTGGACTAAGCAATGGCTCATTGACTGGATCATTGCTACCTAATTCTTCATCGTCTTCTCAATTGGCTAAAGAGTCTCCCTTGATGGAAGAGGTAGGTTAGGTGATAGGCATTACCAGTTCTGTAGATTACATATATGCATACTGTATATAGCATATACAATATCCTATGTGCCTGCTGAGTGTAGAGATGCATTCTGTGTCTCCCGTGAGATAGATATAATATGAGGGAACTCTAAATGAGAAAAGATAAAAATAAAATTGTACACAGTTTTGTTGCCTTATACCTTTGCGTATGTTAAGGAATACAAAATAGGAACTGTTAAATGAAAAATACAAAAATTTATAGTCTTGAAATTCCAAAAAAAAACAATTAAATACTTTTTAAAGTAGTCAGGAATAATTTAATGAAGATTAGTAATGCTATCTACCCATTTGCTCAATCTGTTGAGCAATATATATGGTCCCTTTTAAAATTCTTGTAACATGGGAATAATATGCTCTTAAACAAGATTGGATACTATTTTTAGATTTGTAGCGACCTGGTCTAACATTTTCATTACATCCCATCTCCCCTCAGTTCAGTCAACATTTTCATTAAGATGGTGTCACGTTACTCCAATTTGGAGAAAGGAAATTAATACTATCATCTTATTTGTTAGAGCTAGTCGTTAGTCAGTAGCAAAATTTGGAGTGGTTTCTACTTTAAAATTTTGCCTGGAGCAATGAAACATATAGGGTATTTATTTTTATTGTTATTATTTTTTCAAAATAGGTATTAGTTATTGCACGAGGACAACGTCAAATCATGCATCAACTAGACACACTGAGCAATCTTTTGCATGAATACTTTGGAGAAAGGTCACGCCTGGGAAGACTAGACCATACAGGAAGAATGCGTGACACTGAATCCGTTGCCATCCCCCTGCTTCTGACTCTGGCCTTTGGTGCTGTTGGTGTGCTTTTGTTCAGAGGTTTTACATCCCAAAAATAATGTGTATGTATTTTGTTTCTTGTCAAAGTGTCATCACTATGTATGAGACAAACTTCATAAGTATATCTAAAGCATAAAGGGTTTATGAAAACAATTACCAATCTGTGAGGGACTGCCTCACATTAAAGTAGTAGAATGTTGGCATTCACTTAAGCTGTAATATATAAGCTTCTCTATGTTTTTTTTCCTCGTTAAATAATTCGACTACTTGGTGGAATACTGAACTTGCATTGCATATATGATAATTGTTCTTTATTCTCATTAGCTTTTCCCCTTGACATTTCATTTTATGATTTATGTGAATAGATCAACCGCTTGATTGTTTTAGTAGCGGGTTGCTCAGCGTCTGCAAGAAGGAAGAAAATTTTCTTTACCGCGTGTTTAGTTTCTCGCTCAAACCAACTGGCCTGTCTCCTCTCTAAAGTAGTAAAAAGAAAGAATTACATTTTTTCCGTGTTTTGACAAGAAATTTAAGATAGACATATAAATCTATATTTGTTTTGTTACGCGAGTCCCTTCTAAGAATTACATAAAATTTAAAATAGATGTACATAGCCAACAGTCCAACACAACTAAAAACACATTTATTCCAAGAAAAACACATTTAATAGACCCAACAGATTTTAGTACAGTACATATTTATATGAAATAGCTATTTTAACTCCGATGCAACTCACTTCCCTTAAAAAAAAAAAAAAAACTCCGATGCATATGATATCATATGCATGCCTAATCAATACCTTAATGCTCATTTTACATTTTCTATCAAGCAATTGTTGCTTAATGGATTGTCCTCGTAGAGTTGCTCGAGCTGTCAAAATTATTTGCGGAGCTAAATCTGTTCTACAGTGATTTGCTTGATTATTTTATAGTTTCTTTCCCGGCAATTGGAGTTCAGTAACTCACCATTCTAGTAGTTTATTTGCATTCTTCGTTCCTTTGCAAACAGTCAAACAATGTCAACTTAGGTTTATTTTTTTTTTGTAGGCGCAGTTCCTTTTCTGGTCGGGGATTGCTGTTCTCACCTCGCCCTCTCTTTTTACCCCTTATTTTTACAAAAATGTAGCAGATTACCATTTTACTCACTATTATTTTCTCTTTTCTTTAATCCTTCTTCACGTCTCATCTGTCAAATACATAATCAAAACATATTTCCATTATGTATAGTTCACATGGAAAATATGTTTCCATTCTGTTAGGGGTGCATCCTCCATACACAATGGATAGTGTTTTTATTGTGCATAATATATAACAAAATGTGTTTTCATTATGAATGGGGAGAATATCCCTAATCCAGGATGGATGCATGTTAGGAACTATGAGGACAATTGTCCCTACAAGATAATCTTTTTTATTTATACATTTGATAGAAAAAAATTACCCCCATAAAAAGTAGGTGTTGCAACCATAGACAAATCTAAGATTAAAACAAAATTGATAATCTTTTTATTGTTTTGCTCCTATAATACTAAAATAATATAGTAAATAAATGACAAACATACATCTTGACTTAATTATAATTTGTAAAAGCTTATGAGTAATTTGGATATTTTTATCATAAAATTATATATTTTGTAAAAATATAACATATTTTTTATTTTCTCCACTAATATTTTTTTCTGGATCCGCCCATGCTCCTAATGCAAGTATACAATGGAAACACTCTGTGTATACTGTATAACGGAAATGCGGGAGTATTATCAGAAAAGAAAATTAAAACAAAATATGATGTGAAAATAGCAAAATATTGGATCGGAATAGCAGAGCCCTTTCTGGTCCATTAGATAGGCCCAAAATTTAATCCCAATATGAGTTTGGTCTGACCAAATTATGGAGTGGCCCGAGTAAACATTTGATAAGTCACGCGCGGCGCCATAGCGTGTGAAACCTAAATTAAACCCTAGTTAGATAAAAGGGTTTAAAGCTTTGAACTTTCGAGCTTTTTTCTTCTTCGCCAATTCAGATCGCAGAGAGAGAGAGAGAGAGATGGGGAGCGACAGCGAGGCAGAGAAGTCGGTGCAGAAAGAGAAGGAGAAGAAGAAGATGTTGGCCCTGGCCCCCATTGCTAAACCTCTTTCTGGGAAGAAGCTTTGCAAGCGAACCCTAAAACTTGTTCGTAGAGGTTAGCTTTATTATCCATTCGCATTCTCTCAATCTGTATGTGTTTTTTATTTGCTGCTTGGTGTCAGTTAAGCATACATATTGTGTTGTTTCAGCTGCCGAACACAAATGCTTGAAAAGAGGAGTGAAGGAGGTCGTTAAAAGTATAAGGAGAGGTCATAAAGGGTCTGTCTGTTTTCTCTTTCTCTCTCTCTAACTTTTCCTTTCTCACTAAAACATTTTAAATGCTTACCCTAATTTTCTGGTTTTGTGAATGCAGATTGTGTGTGATTGCTGGGAACATATCACCGATTGATGTCATCACTCATGTTCCTATTCTTTGTGAAGAGTCTGACATTCCTTATATTTATGTCCCATCTAAAGAAGTACGCAACCAACTCTACATTCCATATCTTGATTATGTTTATTTTTCATGTCTTTTTTCTATTATTTTAGACCTCTTTCAACTTGCAATGTATTCTCATTAACAAGAGTGAGATGATGCATCTACTGGAGAAACTTGAGTGCATGTTTTTAGTTGTTCATCTAACACTAATGTAATTTTCATTTTTTTTATTTGCTTTAATTTAATACATACCCATCCTACAGTGAATTGAATCGAATATCTCTAGCATCTATTCTTCAACAAACTAATGTTTAAACTAGAAGAATATTCACCAACTGTCTACCCCAGAGAAATGCATAATAAACTACTTTTAGCTCAGTTTATGAAACAAAGGATCTTGTTAGTTCCCCCTGCATATCCAGTTTTAAATCACATACCTATTCTTAAAGTGACTTTACCATTCTTTGTTGCTTCTGTGACCTGCATGACATTTCATTTTATTTTAAATGTGAGAGTAAGAGTTGGAGAAACATGGATATTTTTTCTATAACTGTTGGTTATTTTTGTTCATGCTATCTCATATATCATGTTCAAGAAACTCCAATTACTATGCAAGTTCATTTAACTTTTGTTATTTATATTGTTTTTCCAGGATCTTGCCGGCGCAGGAGCAACAAAGAGGCCTACTTGCTGTGTTCTGGTACAGACAAAGCCTGCAAAGGGTGAAATAGAGCAAGGGGAACAAGAGAAACTAAAGTCAGATTATGATCAAGTTGTATCGGAAGTTACTGAGCTTACAACTTCACTCTTTTGAAACAAGCACACGTGTATCTGTACAGTGTGCTCCAGCTGAATTAACATTGGGAGCAACCTGGGCCTATATTTTGTAATTTTTATTCGAAGAGCAAAGAACCAAATGAAGTGCCATGAACTAGTTATTTAGTGTGTAACTCACAATGCAGACAAGCAAGTTGGCGAAGAAATTTTGCACTATTTTGTCATCCAAAATTGCTACATCACCCATTTAAAAATTTTGAGGCAAAATTTTAAGATAGAGAAAGGTATTCTTATAAACTTGCAACAGAGTAGAATTTTTTTTTTTCAATAGAAATTGAACATAATACTAGAGAGTTTATAACATTTACATATTATTCACCAATTAAGTTATATGCCTTGGTATAGAGTAGAATTAAAATGTGGTATATTTAACAACTAATTTGAAGTTTGCATCTTTCGAGATACTATGATAGGACACCAATTAATATTTATGTTCATGTTTATTGCTTCTGGACATAAAAATCCAGAAGCACTTTGGATGTGGATGGTAATTGCAACGTGTAGGACACCTCTAAACTCTGTAAATCCGAAATAATCAATTATAGTGTGGAGCTTATTTCTGTTTGGGCAGTTATTTCCAGTGCTCTGCATATTGCTTCCTGCGCTTTCCATAAATGCATAAAAAAAGCACCCTTTTGGTTGATCCTTTGGACCAGAGATTGTTTTCTATGTTGTCGTTGAGTCTTTAAGATTGCCCCGTTGTGGGTTGATGAGTTACATTCTATAATATTTTTACTTAAACTATAATATTTTTTATAAACTAAAGAAAAAGAGTAATGTACACCGGTGATTTGTACATTGATATTCATTAGCCACATGATTTAACTGAGAAGTGTTTTTTTTGACAAAGTTGTTTTGATTCCAACCTCAATTGACAACTTGAGAGAGATGGAGAGAAAAGAAAGAGGAACATCGATATGATAAATGATGTGTTTAAGAAGGAAATGATAAAGACAAATAAGAGGTGTTTAAAATAAGAGTAATTAGAAAGAGAGAAATAAGAGTTGTTTAAAATAAGAATAATGATACATAAATACCTTATCATTTTAAATACTTTTTTAACACCTCTTTTTTTTTCTTTTTTTTCTGTTACATCATAAATTCTAACATCCTTGAATTTTCTCTCCTTTTTCTTTCTCTCTAGATGTTAAATAACACAATAGGTGTCCATGTAGCCTTTTTCTTAAAGTAAAATATCACCAAAATGAGATTTGGTAATAACACACTCACTTTTTTTTGACACATTTTATTATTGATTATATTTAAAAATTGCAAAATCATGAAGAATGTAAGATGTTAATTAAATAAGATGTAAGACTAATGAACATAATATATTTATATATAATTAGAGATAGTGTGTTAGAGAATGTTGTTCTTATTCTTTCTGGTACGGTTAATTTTTTCTCACAATGATTAAGACTAATGAATATAATATATTTATATATAAGTATCAACATGTGATTGATAGTTTCATGAAAATTCTGAAATGTCTAATAGTGATTAAGTTTAGTTCATAAATGATTAATATCAAATTATCAAAATGTCTAACAGTAATTAACTTTGTTTCCCTTAAAAGGGATTTAACTTTGTTTCAGTTGTTAATATTAACAAGATGGTCGTGGTATACAATTGCCTTATTTATTCTTTAAGAAAAGTGTAATTAATTTATTTAATTAAATCCATATCTTGTTCAAAGTGCAAATTTTCTAACACTTTTTTATGGAGAAATAATCTTATTTATAAAAATAAAAAAAACTATCCATAAACTCCTAGCTATACAAATATAAGGGAATAATATTATGCGTATGTTTACCTTACATATGTAAATATGCAAAAGAACTATTTCTAGATAGATATGAATTCATGATTAATAAGTTAGACACTATTTTCCCTTTGTAACTAATTACCCAAATAGTCTTACTTTTAAGAAATTAAAAAAAAAATCTATCTCTGCTAAACAAGCTAAACTAAACATATAATTAAACTGGGATGATTGAGATTGAGCGTTTCAGCGTTTCATTTGAGGTGTACAATATGGAAGAAGAAGATCATATATATTATGCCGTGTTGTGTGAGTTGTAAGTTATAGCAGGAATTAAGAGCATCATTCATATATTCATGAGTTACGGCACGAGAGAAAGCTCGTGGAGGAGAAAGTATCAAGGGTTTATGGATCTGCAACAAAACTACAAAACCGACAATCTCTACTTCCAATTATCGATGCTTCAGTTTACATTTTGATTCCATGCACAATCTTCACATATTCTACTTTCTCCATTAATAAATCCTTACTCACAACAAACTGAGAGCGTTTCTGACAATAGGCCTTGCTTGATTGTGTGTCTTTTCACCACTCACGAGGTTGTTACCAGGTTGTGCTCTTTCACGTTTCCTCTTATTTTCCTATATTGCGTTGCATATGGCGTTCAGATATGCCTATAAATATCATCACTGATTACTTAAGTTTCGTGCCTTACATCAAACATTATTGAGTAGTATTAAGAGTATATATGTTGTCAAATATTGCAATGATGATAGCTATCTCTGCAACTTTTATGATTTTCTTCTTGTGTTCGCCATCAGTGGCTATGTTAATCACCAGGTTGCCGCTACCGTCACCAGTGGCAGGCCCTGAGTCCGTAGCATTCGACCGGAACGGTGGAGGGCCATATGTCGGTGTTTCTGATGGAAGAATTCTCAAATATGTTGGTCCAACCGAGGGCTTCAAGGAATATGCTTTCACTTCACCAAACAGGTTAACATTGCTAATAATTAAGTGATACACATCACTTACTCTTTGGTCTCGACTAATCTCTACATGACACGTTCGCGGTTTGAGTTTTCTAATTTATGAGCTCTACTACATGTTACCTGAAGATTAATTGATGTTGCTTTGTTGGTCAAATTCAGGAACAAGACAATCTGTGATGGGCTTGCTGATTACTCGGAACTCCAAGCAACATGTGGAAGGCCATTAGGATTGCGTTTCAACCATCAAACAAACGAACTATATGTAGCGGATGCTTATTTCGGGCTTATCAAGATTGGACCCAATGGAGGGGCTCCAACCCAATGCTTTAAAGATATACAACCACAACAAGAGAATGTGAACACTACTCTAGACTTTCTAGATGGCTTGGATGTAGACGTCAACAGTGGAGTCGTTTATTTCACCCAAGCTAGTGCTAACTACCGTTTCAAGTAATTAATTAATTCCTTCCTCACACACTTCACTCTTTTCTTTTTTCACTTAAAACAGAAATGCTAGTGGCACCAGCTTGAAATTTATTAAAGATCAACAATTTTGATCTAATGATTCTATCTTCTAAATTAAATATCTTATCTCTACAAAAATTGGTGATTATCAATAAATTTCAATCACACAAAAAGAGTGTCAAAAGACAATATTAAGGAGAGTGTCTCTAACATTCCTCTTTACTTAAATACTAACTTTGGCCTAGGCTAGTAAATTAACAAATGTGACATTTAATTATTACAGGGAAGCTCAGGCACTACAAAGCAGCAGAGACCAATCTGGGAGCCTATTCTCACTGGACCCAAAAACGAACCAAACAAGAGTGTTGATGAGGGGTCTTGCATTGGCATCTGGGGTGGCAGTAAGCAGAGACGGGTCATTTGTCCTTGTTAGTGAATACTTGGCAAACAGAATTCAGAGATTTTGGCTGAGAGGACCAAGAGAAAATTCCTCAGAACTATTCTTGCAACTTACGGGAAGACCAGACAACATTAGGAGCAACCAGAGAGGTCAATTTTGGGTGGCAGTGAATGGTGTTTTAGGACCAAATCCACCTCCTAGGCCCACTATTTTACCTGGTGGACTCAGAATTAGTGAGTATGGTGTCATTTTACAGATTGTGTCTCTTGTCCGGGAATTTGGTAGTGAGACAGTGAGTGAGGTTCATGAGCATAACGGGACACTCTACTCTGGCTCCTTGCATGCTTCCTATGTTCCCATTTCTGCTATGATCTAGTTTTTCTACATGCTCCATTTGTATGTGAGGGGAACTTCAAAATTATTAATGAATAAAGAAACTATTGATCCATATGTGCTTTACTCTTGGTCTTATCATATTTGACTATTTTGAGAGCACGTTAAATATCCGCCATTATAATTTAACACCTTTCGCCATTAATGACTGTCATTCAATTAAAAAACAAATATAGGTTACACAACATCTAACTATGAACGCCAAATCTAATATTCATATAGTTGATTTTGAGTGGCGATTATTGATTAACACTCTGTTTAAAAAAAAAAACACATAAAGGGTAAAATGAAGTGCAATAAATACTGGTGGCAAATCTGGATAGTATGAATATAATAGTGTTCATAAATTCACAATATAACACATTTTTATTGATAAAATATCAGTATAAATTTTAAGATAATTATTTCAATTCAATATAAAATTAAAGATAATTCTTATTTTAAATAATTGGAAAATTTAGTTGAAATTTTATCTGGTAATCAAAAGCTGTAAAGTTATTTTTATTGAATGATAAGAATTTGATAAAATTAATTATTGAAGTAGTTCAAAATATAAAATTATATAAATTGACATATTTATCTAATGTTTTATACAAATTTTAATTAAATTTTATTGATAAAATATATTTTGTAGTATTTACAATTTAAGTATTAAATTAATTTTAAACACCTGTAACTTTTTATTTATAAAATATTCAAAAAAAACTACATAAACTTATTATATAACATTGTCAATATCATATAATAATAAATTTAAAAATGAGAAAATCCTACCATATAAAAAAATGATAAAAATAATAAAATTTTAACTTAAGTGGAAAAGATTAAAAATAAAATCTAATAAATATTCAAAGATAAAAAAATAAATAAATATAAAAGGTAGAAATTAGCATTTTAAAAAATGTCACTTGATACATCGTCTTAAAAAATGTTAGAAACTAGTAAAATAAATTTATTTACTAAACTGTTGAAAACTTTTTAACTAGTCAAAAAAGCAAGAAGTTAGCTGAATATAAATATTTAATTTTTAAAAAGACTATTTCGAAAAGGTTAAAATATTTTTTTTGTCCTTGTAAAATACTCAAAGTTAGTTTTAGTACTTACAAAATTTTTTGCCCCTACAAAATCAAAATGTATGACTTTTTGACCCAGAGTTAGGTTTAGATGAGTTGGAACTTGCATGGCGGTTTTTTTTGCTGAGAAGAGGGATCCCATTCTTTATTTTTTTCAAAAAAAATTGTAATTTGTGTTGATTTTTAAGAAATAATGTTTTGATTTTTTTTTAGTTTTTTAATGTAATTTGAAAAACATATATTTAGTCTTGAGATTTTCTTCCTTGCATCCAAAATAATTTTAAAATAACGATGCATACAACTCTTAAATATGTAACTTTCGTGTTATTAACACACCATTTCAACCAACTAAATTAATTGGGAAATTATGTTAAAAAATAATTAATCTTATTATATATAACACTAAAATTTCTAATGTATATTTAATACACATAATAAATTTACATAATAATTTTTTTAATAATTAATTTTGATTTAATAATGTATTTTATGACATATATAATTTTTATTAAACCTATGATTTTTATTTAAAATTTATATATGTAAAAAAATACATTATTAGATCAAAATTAATTGTTATAAAATTTATTATATAAACTTATATTTGTATTACATATATATATTAGAAATTTTAGTGTTATATACAATAATATTAATTATTTTTTAATATAATTAGTCTATTAACTCAGTTGATTTACAATACATATTGATCTTACATATTATCAATATGTATAAAACTTATGGGTATTTTTGGTTTTCTCTTTTACATATGGGTGTGGGAAGAAAACCCCTTTAGCCTTTTGGAAATTCAGAATTTAAAATTGGAGGTACAGGATCAAAATTGGAGATGCATGAAACAATTGTCCGCCAGATCTTGGTGGGAGTGGTGCTTCATACACCATTTAAAAATTCTACTACACCATTAATTTTTCAAAAATCCGAAAATACCCCTGCTACTTTGGACACTTATTTTAGTTGAGCTGAGCACCATTTTTGCTTCTTGTTTGTTGTTGTCGTTGATTTTTGGTTCGCCTCAATTGCATTTGAGAAGCATTGGTGATTTTTGGTGCCACTTCGGTTCATTTCGTCGGAGTTGTGGGTGGTTGCCGGAGCGGCGAAGTCATCGTCGAAGTGTGCAAAGGTGGGTGGTGTCTGCTATCGTACGGATTCAGTAATCCGTATGAATTCTACGGATTAGGTAATCCATATGAATTCTACGGATTAGGTAATCCGTATGACTCTTACGGATTGGCCAATCCGTATGATTCATATGGATTAGGTAATCCATACGACTCATACGGATTGGCCAATCCATATAACTCATACGGATTGGCCAATCCATATGACTCATATGGATTACCTAATCCGTATGACTTATATGAATTGGCCAATCCATATGACTTATATGGATTGACCAATCCATATGACTTATATGGATTCGGTAATCCATACACTTCATACGGTGGTTCGTGGTGGTGTTTACTATCGTATGACTTATATGGATTAGGTAATCCATATGACTCATACGGATTGGCCAATCCATATAACTCATACGGATTGCCCAATCCATATGACTCATATGGATTACCTAATCCGTAAAACCTATACGGATTGACCAATCTGTATGGAATGTATGGATTACCGAATCCGTACAGTGACCGCTTCTCCCTTTCACGAACCAAAAACACCAGCACTTACCTCAGCAGCGCCGCCACCAACTAGAGAACATGCCACCACGAACCACCACGATTAGCCGAACAAGGAGAGGATGAATGTAATGCAAAAATCAAGCAATCACCAAGCACAGCACGCACGAAGCAATGGAGGAGAAGAGAGAGAACTTGAGAAGTTTGGCTAATTAAATACACAAGGACAAAACGGGAAATCTACTATTACACTAATGGTGTAGTAGAATTTTGAATGGTGTATGAAGCACCACTCTCTTGGTGGGAACAAGAAGCCCGAAAGTCAGTCATACGTTACCCAGCCTCTTTTTGGGCCTAAAATATTCAGCCCTGTCTAATCGACCCGTTAAGATGCTACGGCCCATATAAATACCTAAGACAAGTAGTATCGGATTCTGAACATCTCTTTCTCCGTCGTGGTTTCACTTGTACTCACTCATTCCGGGACCAAAACGGCGCCATGCCTACCGTCAGTGTGGGGCGTGATCGCCTGTATGCGGCTCTAGGAAAGACTTACAGTGAGCTTCCATTCCTCAATGACCTATCTGTTATGTTATCCATCAATTTTCACAGGGACCTCACTGAATCGGTCATTTTGTTGTTGCTTTATTTGTTCTTCTTCAGCGCAAGAGGAATTCGAAGACTTGTGCTTCAGTTTCGGGATCGAGCTCGACGACGTCGTAAGCACTTCACCGTCTTTACGGAGCCTCAACCACTGTCTTTAAATTAGTAATTTGTAATAGAAAAAGCAATTATTATTATTATCATCACCATCTGATGAATTCAGCGTGATTGTATCAGACGACGGAGAAGGCAATTGTGAGAAAAGAGAAGCATTTGGATGAAGAAGAAGCCGATGAGGATGAAGAAGTAATCTACAAAATCGAAGTTCCCGCCAACAGGTACCATGATATTCTTCATATTTTTTTTGCTGCATATAGAAATTAACAAAATGTGCTTGTACGTTTAATCTGTCTTGCTCCTAGATATATAAATGGTTAAATGTTTTTAATTATGTTCAACCATTTGTTCTCAATTTGTGTAAAGAACGAAGTTTCAAAAGTCATAATGAACGATGTGGCACACCATTCTCTCATTGCAAATTGCAAATTCACTGAATTATAAAACATGCTTTGGCAAGTTATAACCATTCAAAGCACAGTATTAGACCTTGTCACCATTCATAATTTTTTCTGATAAATCATTATCCTTAATGCAAAAAATGGTTATAACTTTTTATTTTTAATAATCTATTTTGCATAGATATGACCTCCTGTGCCTTGAAGGGCTTGCTCAAGCCCTCCGAGTTTTCTGTGAGTTCCAGGAGATTCCCACTTATAGATTGTCCAACATCAGTAAGGATGCAATTCTGAAAATGCACGTGAAGCCAGAGGTACTTACGTCATGCTTGTGCTTTTTGCTTTTAGTATGGGTCTTTGCTAAGTGGAAAATGACGTGTTTCTTTTATCTTGAATCATTGTAGACTTCTCTGATTCGTCCATATGTTGTATGTGCTGTATTAAGAGGTATAACTTTTGATAAAGTAAGATACAGCAGCTTTATCGATCTGCAAGACAAGCTTCACCAAAACATATGTCGGTAATGTGATTTGACTTTCTGCTTTATTCATTTTGAGCTGCATACTACTTGTTTCTGAATTCTATCCAGAAATAGCCTTTCAAGTTTGAATGCAGTCCAAATGTGTTTCTTGTTACCGAGTTTTTGATAAAATAGTTGTATAGTTTTTAGGATATAAAAAAAATCCTCCGTGTTCTAAGATGAGTTTGATTAATATATTGTATATTATTCTTTGAATCTTGTGCTTTGCCATCTTACATAGAAAACTTGAAAAATCCCTTGTGCTGGTAGGTTTTGGTTTACTTTTATTTCCACATTATGCTGTTCTTTTTCTAATTTATGTTTCCTTTTTGTCCATCAGTTTATCTTTATGTAGCTTTTGGTCATCTCATGTCACAACATACTTAAATTTTCTGAATATATTTTCAGTTAATTTGTTTTCATTCTTTTCTATGTTTCAGCCGAAGAACTCTTGTTGCCATTGGAACCCATGATCTGGATAAATTGGAGGGCCCTTTCACCTATGAGGTTAATTTCTTTTATCAAATTGCAGAGCATGAAAATCAAAATGATTTAAATTGTGGATAGATAACTTACAACTTTAGGATTTAGATAGACATTTGGGTAATATGTTTAAGAAAGCGGGAAGCCTACAGCCTAGTGCTCCTTAGAAAAGTAAGTTGTTGCCTGGGCACTTTGGTTGATTGTGACAGACATGCATCACTGTGCTTTGACTCTGAAGTTATTGGTATTAAAGGAAGCACAGTGCTGCTTGATGTGATTTAATGCTGGTTATGACCCAAATGGTGTACCTGAATTTTTCTAAAACCAATTAAGTAGAGAGATCCTAATAGTTAATGACCATTTTCTTGTGTACTTTAATTATCTTTAGTTCCCTGCATGGCTACATCTTCAGTATTAGTGACTTCAGTCTTATGTAATTTTCCAGGCTTTGCCACCTTCAAGTATAACTTTTACACCACTAAAGCAGGTAATATTTTTTGATGACATTCAATTTCTTGGTAATCAAATGTTTGAAATCAGGGTATGCTACCTCCTTTAGTACAAAAGCACATGATTCAATTTTTAATGTAAATTGCCAAACTCATCTTTGGTATTTTTTATCCTTTTTTGGCATGATAGGAAAGAAACTTCAGGGCTGATGAGCTAATGGAGTTCTACAAAGTGAGTTTTTGTGTGATATTTTCCTTTCTGTATATATCAAAAGTTATCATAATTTATATACGTAGCAGAAGTAGGCTTACAAGTTATTATTGGGCATCAAACCCAATTATATTTCCGTTTCATCTGTGATTAACTTTTTCTGTTTGGATATGCTTTCTTTGAGACGTGTCTGAATACTTGTTGATTTGTTTGACAGTCAGATTTGAAACTCAAGAAATTCTTGCATATAATTGAGGATTCTCCTGTTTTCCCTGTCATATATGACAGTAAGAGGTATTATATTTTCATAGAACCCTGATATTTAAATTTTCAAAGATCTGAAATGTTAGCTCTCATTTGTGTTATGCTATAGGATAATATTGTCCAAGATGCTACTTTCATTTATTCTGGTTATGAAGATTTGAATTCTTTTATCTCTCATTTGCATTATGCTGTTAAGAGTCTTGTACAACTCTCTAGGTAGTATGTTTTTTGCACAGAATAATTTGTGTAGTCTTAAAAATTTAAATTTAACAATTATAATTAAAATAAATAAATAAGATTATATATATATATATATATGTGTGTGTGTGTGTGTGTGTGTGTGTGTATTATATTTCTGGTTCATATCACATTCGGATGGAGATGGCAACCCTACGAGGCTCCCAAGTTGGAGATTTGGGGAGGGTAGATGTATGTGGAGTTACTCCCAACCAACAAAGCTGTTTCCAAGGGTCACAAAGCAGTTGTACTGCCAACTGCCAACGCTCACCCTCAAAGTTGAGGCTAAATTCCAGCTAGAAGTTATAAATATGCAGAGAAAAAATTCAGTTAGGGTGTGTTTGGTAGAGAGAGATGAAAAGGGATGAAAGAGAGTGTAAAGTGAAGTTGTTTGATTGAGATGAAAGAGAGTGTGAAGGAGATGGAGCAAATAAAAGGAAAAAGTAAATAAAATAGAGATGGAGCACTTTTAAAAAGAAATAGAGATGGAGCAAATATCCATTTTACCCCATTAAGGTAGGACAGAATTTTTTTTCATTTTTAACTAATTGAACGCTTTTAGTCAATTATGTAAATTTCATAATCAATTATGCAACTTGATATGAGGCCACCAGAAAACAAAGTCTGAGAATCAGTGATCACCTAATCGACTATTCTATAAGTATAATTGATTAGACCAACTTGACCAAATTTGAACAATGCAATGGATACATAATCGATCTTTCTAACATCATAATCATTTATGTAGGCAACCTGACAGCCATGAGTGTACAAAGGGTCAATTTTGGCAAGTGAAATGTTGTTCTCTTATGCCCCTCGTGAGTAGTCCCTTTCATCCCATTTCATCTCAATTAGGGGTGAAAGTTTAAAGGCATGGGTCCCACCATTTTTTTTTGTAACTTTCATTTATTTTTCACACCCACCAAACATCCTCACCTCACCCCTTTCACCCCCAATTCAGCTGAATTCACTTTTAGCACAAATTCATCCCTTTAAACCAAACACTACGTTAGAGAATGTAAATAATAAGGATAAAAATTCTTGCATGATAATAAAAAAAATTAATTTTTTATGTGATGGATCTGTTAGCTGTCTCAATGTTATATTTAGACATCTTATAGGTTGAAACTCTAATTTATATAAATTAATTGGCAGATTTTGAGCATCAAATATACTCATTATATTCAATGTAAAGGTGTTGGAAGTTATTAAACAAAACTTTCATATTAACTCATGACAACTGACACACCCATGCACACTAGCCATTGTATGGATGCATAAACTGAAGAACTTTCATGTTTTCTTCGATGAGATGCATTTTGATCAGGTTAACTTGCTGAAATGCTTTTAATTATTGCTCCTTGTATAATGTCTATGATTTGTATATTTTATGAACAGAAAACAACTGTTTCTTGACCTTCAATTAGCTCTAATATTCTTCTTACATGTTGTTGAATTCAACTATTAATATTATATAATGTTTTGACAGAACTGTGTTATCCTTACCCCCAATTATTAATGGTGCACATTCAGCCATCACTCTGGAGACAAAGAATGTATTTATTGAATGTACTGCAACTGATCTGACAAAGGCGAAGATTGTGTTAAATACAATGGTAGAGTAGTGAGTTTTGCTGTATCTTTTTCTATTTGCATTTTGTAAGTGGTACAATTGTTTAGATGATGACAGACTATTTTGTGTTTTCTTTAGGTAACAGCCTTCTCTGAATATTGTGAAAACAAATTTGTCATTGAACCAGTTGAAGTGATTTCTTCTGATGGCAAGTCAAACATATATCCTGATTTATCTGTCTACAATATGGAAGTTTCTCTATCTTACATTAATGGATTGATTGGGGTATCATTGGAGGCAGAAGAGGTAATTATTTTGCTGCTTCATATGAGTGGCGTGTTCCTGCACTTGCAAATTGACTATTGATAACTCATTTAAGCTTACTATTAACATATTTAATATCTGACATCTGAGACATTCATGTTAAAATAAAAAATACAATTTTTACAGCTTTCTGCCCCTGTTCTTTCCAGATTTTAATTGTGATTGTAAATTTGCCCATATTAATTTATCTTAAGGATTTAATTTCTCTATGTATTTAGGCAACCAAGTTTTTGTTTTTATATACATTTACCAGGTAGACTGCTTTCTTTTATGCAGCCATTTTACTTCTGTGGTTGATTTATTCATTTGTTCATGTGAAATTTCCTTAATTTGTATCTAGTTAGTTGTCTTTATATTGCAGTTGGTTGTCTCTAATACAAGATTCAATGCTCTCAGGTTTTTAACACCAAGTGAAACATATATTTTTAACTTGTAATTATCATTTGATAATCTTTCCACCTTCCTTCAGGTCACTAAGTACTTAAATCGGATGCAATTGCATGCCAAGCAGTCTGCATCTGATAATAAGCAGTGTAACGTTGTGGTATCTGTACCTCCTTCTAGAAGTGATGTTCTTCACCCATGTGATGTTATGGAGGTATTGATAGTGACAGGCTTAGTCATTCCTGAATTGGATCTATTGTGTCATTGTGTGTATGTTTCACTGACATGGCATGCCTTTTGTATTCCTGTTTTCTTTTATCTATAGGATGTTGCAATTGCTTATGGATTCAATGCTATTAAGGATAAAGCAGTAGTAGATAATCAGGGCTCAAAGAGGTTGGCTGCTTCCTTGACTCTACTTCCTCTGAATGAACTCAGTGATCTTATCAGAAAAGAGGTATAAATCAAAATAACATAACACATTACTCCTGTGATTGAAGCAAGTTAATATTTCATGCTTCAATTTTTCTTGAAATGTGTCGATCATTGTGTTATCTTTGATACTTCTGAATCCTTTTATTCCTAACTTGTTTTCAGGTTGCATTAATTGGTTTCACAGAGGTCTTGACATTTATACTTTGCTCTAAAAAGGAAAACTTTGCCATGCTTAACCGCAAAGATGATAAATCTAAAGCAGTTATCATTGGAAACCCTAGGTCTTCAGACTTTGAGGTTCACACACTTTATCTTCCTTATAGATGACAATGTTTAAGGTTTATAACAAGCTTTATTTAATTGCAATGAAAAAATTGCATGTCTTGAAGAACATTTCTTTTTCTTTTCTTTTTATTGCATAGTTCTTGTAAGAGGCTTTTATTCTTTCCTGTCATCCTTTCAAGTTTTTACTGTTTCATTTGTGTAATTCTTCTGAGTTCTGATAGCTTTTATTTATATTAATGTTTATTTATTTTTGGTTCATGAAGTGGTTCATTTATTGTCATGATCTTGGTACTGTTGTTTTTATGCATGCTTAATTTCTGTAAACTGGAAAAGGAAAGTATACTTAGATACACTAATTGTGCTAAATTCTATTAAAAAATTTAAATAAAAAAATAATAGCATGTCACAGCATGCATCTGATAGCAGTGCTGATGCATCCAGGCTGCCATCTAGAAATCAATTTGACAAAGCTTACTTATAATATTTTCTCATTACATCAGACTGTTTTATTTTCCTTTTTTGTCTTTATGCTGTCTGTTCCCAGTATTGAATTGCAATCTGAAGTTGCACATTCCCAGCTTACTGAAGTTGCACCTTTATTTTGTCTGCTGTCTACTCTTTAAATTTTTTAACTAGGATAAATGATATAGTGATATTCTCCTCTTTATTTTTTTCACTTGAATTCATATAATTTAATTTTTAAATTTAACATGTACTCAGGCTGTACGGACTAGTCTTATGCCTGGCATTTTGAAAACTGTTGCTCACAACAAGGATCATCCAAAGCCCATAAAGGTACCTTTTCAGCTCTTCCTTTGGGTGATTGATCTTTTTATCACAAGTCTTTTCAACAACCACATGGAAATTCAGTGCTAGTTATAGTAAATTATATCCTTTTCAGTTCTTCCTTTGGGTGATTGATCTTTTTATCGTTGATTTTAGTTATATCCTTTTAATGTTACATTCTATGAATCTGTTTTAAAAATTATTGTCCAAATCATTATGTAATTTTCACATTGCCATCATTCTATGATTAGAGATAACATTGAGCATGCCTTGTTAACGTGAATCCAAGGTTATCTATGGCGGGTGGAGGAATATCACGGAAATTCTGCCATATAAACATGTCATTGTGGCCTATTGTGCCACTTTAGCGGGCCTCTCTTCCCAAATTGCCTATGGCAGAGGGGTCAAAAAACGTCATGTTATAGCGGCTCTATAACAGTTATTTATCAACATTACGAGAATCATGATGTGTCTATGGTATTGGAGAAATTAACCCATTAGATTACGTGGTTTGCCATGAATAGGTTATCCACCCGTCCTATAATATATCTCTTGGACTAGTTACAACCTTCCATCTGTTCCTCCCCAACCCCAATGGTGGGAATTCCTGTGTAGGCTTGGTCCTTTTGGACTTTTGATCCTTTGGATATGTCAAGTCTATGAATTTGAATATTATAAATGAAAATACTTGAGAGTTAAAAAGTATGTGAATTTGACTGGGTATTGCTTGGCAAATTTTACCCCGCATTTGATACTCAATGTTCTTGCCAAAATTATTTTGTTTTTGCTTCTATCTGGCACATTTTGTATAAATTGTTGGTGTGTATTTACTCATGCATAAATCATGGGAGTGTCAACTTTCTGTGTTGAAGAAAGATTACGATAATAGTATAATACCTTGCAGTCTGCTGCCAAATACAATTTTTTTGTTGGCTTGAAATTACCTTAGTCCAGCGATCAACTGGTAACTAAGGTAGTCTATTTTTTCTCCTCGATGAGTTGATAATTAATTAACATATGCAATTCATACTGATTACAAAAATATTTCAATGCCTAGTCTCTTCTAAAGAAAGATTCAAACTTCAAAATTATTGTTAACTCTTTCTCTGATTTATACATTTCTATTTTTTTTCCTACTACTTTGTTGCTAGTTTGTAAGAATACATTTCTATTATAAAATTGTTTCAGATTTTTGAGGTGGGCGATATAGCAGTTTTGGATGAACAAAGAGATGTTGGTGCAAAAAATCTTCGCCAACTTGCTGCTCTGTACTGTGGTGCTAATGCTGGATTTGAGGTACTCTAAATAATGAGTTCATCGCACTTCAT
The DNA here is from genome assembly GCA_013407115.1 of Glycine latifolia. Taxonomy (NCBI): domain Eukaryota; kingdom Viridiplantae; phylum Streptophyta; class Magnoliopsida; order Fabales; family Fabaceae; genus Glycine; species Glycine latifolia. The sequence goes on from CM023957.1 coordinate 7,293,157, forward strand.
TTGGTTCTTTGCTCTTTGAATATAAGTTCTTAAATGTTCAATATTTGATTTGATGTATCCTTATCATTATGATTGATCAGAGCTCCAGAAGAGATTAGAAATTAAACTGGCTTTATTCGCAACAAAAATTGATATCGAAAATAAATATCACTACTCTTCACAGTTAGAACTTATTCTTTGTATGCATGGTAAAAATAATTCGATGATTTGTTTTAATGTTTTATCCATTGATATCAGATAATTCATGGCTTGGTCGACAGAGTAATGGAAAAGAATGGGGTTCCCTTTGTTTCACTTGGTGATAAATCGGGTTATTATATTGAGCGGTCAGATGTAAGTGTATAACACTGCATAGAAATTTTCTGTATTTTATTTTGTCCTTTGTTTGCAAGGAAGATTCGTTCTACTTCTGATAATTTGTGTATGAACTCATTTGCCTATTGAAGGAGCCTGAGTTTCTTGCTGGTAGACAAGCTAGAATCATTTACAAAGGAAAGCATATTGGCACTTTTGGCATTGTTCATCCAGAGGTACTTTTGATCCCTGAAATTATGTCTGCTTGTTTTAATATGGCCAATTGTTAGTACATAATTTTGCAATTCCTCTGTTCTTTTAATATTTTCGCTGTAGTCAAAACCTATGTAATAGGTGTATTTATTGTATGCTTAAAACGATTGCTAAATAGGGATTTGCAGAATGGAAATTTAGTGTTCCATATTTTTTTCGAGTGGTTGTTTCTTACTAGCAATAAATTATCTGTTCCACACGAACCTGGCACTGTTTTCTTCCTGTGATTTTCCATAAAATATCTTGTATTTTATTCTTTCAAAACGAAGTACTCTTGGAGTCATATAATACACATCTATAATAATTGTGCTTGTTATATACTTTCAGGTATTAAACAACTTTGACATTCCTGATCCCTGCTCCTTTGTTGAACTTAACATCGAAAGTTTCCTATAAAGATCTGTATCAATTGGTAAGTTTATCCATCAAAAACTTTCTTATTGTCAGTCTGTCATGGTGCAGTTTGTATTTTCTCCATGCTGTTTCTCGTGTCATTCACCTTTCTTCCCCTGACTGCTACATTATCTCCTTCCTAAGGTAATTTTGGTTAGGCTGATATTGATTTCATTTCTCTGTAGGTAACCCATTTGTCCCATTCGCTCTTTCGAATATATTTATTCATCAAACTGGGAATCAAGATGTTCAACTTCTTGAGTGACTATATAGGAATCAAAACACTTCGTGGAACTTAGAACTAAACTAGCTCGGGACCTGAATGTTACTAATATGCCCTAAATTAGGGTGTTTGGTTAATTATATACCTGTATCATTTTCGTAAGTTTCTCTCCGTTGTTAAATGTTTAGAACATCAGAAGCTACGAATTGGTTTATAGGGATAATCTCGACCATAAATTATAGTTTTTTTTTTATAAAAAAAAACAGTTGATTTTGGCCTTAAAACCAAGACAGCAAGGATATTTATTCGTTTGAAAATTTTGTCAATACAAAAGTGAGTCACCAGCCACTTGTCTACTTCTGCGGTAGTTTGCCATCCTTGTTTTTTTGACTCTTGATGTTTTATGTTTGATCAATCATGGGAAAACTTAAACGTTGTCCTAAAAAGATGTTATGGTTTATAGGGTAATTAATGTTTTTCTATAGCCCCGGTAATTATAAATTTAACTAAGCGTGTGACTAGTATAATAATTGTATTAATCTTTTGGAGTTGGAAGTAAATCTACATTGTTTAATTTGTTAACTCAAACGGTAAGGATGCTAACGAGCTAAATTTTCTTTTTTCAACAAAAAAAAAGATAAACTTCTTTCTAGTGTTCTACATTTAAAGTTTTTTTTTCAAGAATATTATTAATATAGATCACTAGAAAGAAACACTAAAAACAAATTCCTATAATATATTTATTTTTCAATTCACTCCTTAAACTTATTTTATTTTACTATCTGATATTTTTTAAATTTTGATTTTGATATCTGTATCTGTTTTGTGATGATATTACAAACTAATAAAATATAATATCATTGATTAAGTGATGTTGTGATAAATTAATGAAATATTATATCATTATTTAACAAAATTAAACTAAACACGTATTAAAAGTAAAAATTTAAAAATATCAAGTAGTGAAATAAATAAATAATTACGTAGGAAATTGAAAAAGAAGTATATCACAAGTATCAAAAACATATTTAAGTTTTTATTTTAAGTAGTTTGGACACTTGTTACAAAATGACTTTCGTGACCATTCTTTGATATCCTTATATGCTTGATGATTTTACGCTTTTCAGCCCGTTGTTGGACTAACATACTTCACTAACAACACAGCTTTATTCAGAGCTCAGCAACCCACTGCTAGTAGAACTGGAACACTATGCATTTAGAATGAGCAACAGAAAGTTCTGCTTCATAAACTCATTTAGTAACCACTGAATATTTTTAGCATACATTATAAATCACACAAATTCAGTTTCGTAATTAAATTTGTAGGTAATTCTAAGATTCATGAAATTGCCCACACTCGTTTCAGCATTATAGGGGCAAATTCCAACGAATCAACACAAGAAAAGACTAGAGTGTACAACAAGGGTTAAAACAGGCAAAGTCCAGTCCAACTAGATTGATGAAAAGGACAAGTTCACATACTCTTCATAACACTTGCAAATTCTCCAACATCGTCTAACTTCATGTTTGAGAGGCCTGCAAAGAGGAATGATCAATTTAGAACAAATGAGTTCAACCAGCAAAAGTTAATGCAAGTTACACTACAATAAGGAGTATTTTGGTTACCTTTAGCAGGATTTATAGCAGATAGATCCATTTCTGTGCTGTAAATCCTTTTAGTTTTTGTTTGGTCAGTCTCTTCAATCACGCTGGAGTTTAGCTTTGCCATCTTGGTTCCAAGTTCTGAAGCAGTCGTTACAATCTCTATAGGAATCAATAGTGTATTTAAAGAAATGTCAACTTAGACACTTAAAATATCAGCTATATTTTTGCAATAATTTCATCCAGAAAATACAAAATTTTCCCTGCCTATGTTTACAAAAAATAATGCAGAACACCAGGAAAATGTTGGCATTATTTGGTTAAGGTCTCCCTTTAGAACATGAGCTTAACATCCCAATCCATGGCACCTAGTGTGGTGCCCCCTAAATACTTGATGCTGTTTTTAAGAAGCTATAAGGAAATAAAGTAACTTTGCTTAAGAATGTTATGTAAAATTCCACCAGATAAGAAATGATGTATAAAACTCGGAATAAAAAGACAGATGTTGTCATGAACATACATCATTTGACAAAATGACAAGGTATGTAACCGAACAAAACAAAAGAAGAAACAAAAAGAAACGATCTTTCCTCGAAGTCTCCTAAAATAAAATTTCTAAATAATCAAATCACATTCTTACTAAACTGTATTATTGTAAGTATTAAATGTTCTTTTGGCCCATCAAACTGAACATAAAAGGCAACATACATGTGTTGAAATTGAAACACAGATACAGTTTGAAATTGGAGTATCCTGTGCTTAATTATAATGGAAAGCATACGTTTGCTATCAAAATATGTTCAGTGGAACAGGATTGTATATATTGAAGGTCAAAATATGAGCAAGAAGATGGTGAGGAGCTCTTTAATTACCCTGAAACACCTCATGCATAGAATTTTGCTCATATAATTGTACAGCTTCATTGATATGTCCAGCCGCATTGACAGTAGACTTTCTTTCTAATGCTTGAATTTCTTGATTAAGCATTTCAGACTCCTTCCCCACCTGACAACATAATCAGTATCAAGATAAATCAAATGAGAAGCAACAATAGTATCAATTCTGCAAGAGAAAGAATTTAGCAATCAGCATTGTTATTACCTCAATTAGTTTTTCTCTCAATGAATCTAACTGGGCATCTATATCTGGATCAAAAGGAGCACCTAGATCAAGGGCATTCTCATTTGATTCATCCTGGAAGTACATATTCTTCCAAGGTCAAATAATCAAGTAAGGAAACAATATTTCTCAACTAAAACATATACTTGTCATATTAAATTGCATATATACTTAGCAAGAGGGAAAAAAAATTATGCGTAAAAAAAAAAAAGCATGAAATAATACAGAACAAATTTCTTAAGCATTATGATATCTTTCTTATGTATCATGCATTTAGGATTTAGAAGTCCGGTTTTCTGGTATGCACTTCAAAAGAGACATCCACCATAGTCATATGTAGTTATGCTATCTTCTCAGCATCCTACTCCTTTATGGTACATATGATATTAATTTCATACATCAATCTCAAAGAAGGCATATACGATCCTCAATCATATTAAGTTATTAATACTATAACAACAAAGTCACAGAGGTCCTGTGTCCTGGCACCGTATAAATCTGACAGGAATTTCATCATTGTCTATTGCAATATCTCGATCACAAATGCTATAAAGGTCAACATCAACAACTAAGATAAGGGTTGGAGTGATACTGGTCATGGGTTTGAATTCTCCACCACTAGCATAACATAATAATTACTAACATTTGCCTGATAAAAATAAAATAAAAAATATGATACCAATAATGCTTAAGACACAGTAACAGTGATAAGTTAGGTAAAGCAGATAGGTTATGAAGACAACACAAACAAAAGCGAGATTAGTTCAGAAGCAATTGGAGTATAACATAACATACGGTGTTTGGCATACGAAAACCTTGGGGAAGAGCAAAACAGTGACGGAGGATGTAACTCTCCCAAGCAGCAAGTTGTTTGTCCAAAACAGATTGAACATTCTGCCGAACGCAATCAACACCCTTTCACAACACACCATTATAATTAATTAATAATTACCCTAATTATTGTGTTCAGTACAAAAAAATTAAAATTAAAAAAAAAAACTAACCTTTTTCAGATCCTGGGACCTTTGGGTGCCTTCGATGTTGAGCTTCGTGGATGCGTCCCTGAAAAAAAGCACGCGCGAGCATAAAGTCGTATAATTTCAAAAACCATGTTTAGAAAAATTGGGGAAAAAAGAAGAAGAAGAATGGAAATGGAGTGTTACTGGTAAAAGAAGTTGAAAGCTTCGTCGAGCACATCGTCGACAATGTTGAGAACTTCGTTACAGAAGAGTTGCGGATTCAGATTAAGAGCACCAAAAATGGCCTCACTCTCACTCTCTTCCATTCCCGCCAAAGATTTTTGCGTGTTACCACTCGTGTCTTTTTCTTTTACGCTTAAATATGATTTTAGTTCCGGTAAATTACATTTTTTATTTTTATTTTTTGTCTTCATTTTATCTAATTTAAGTTAGAGTCGGGCATTAAATCCGTCTCCCGAAATCCACACCTACAAAGCCCGCAACTCATGAAACCTATCCCGGGAAATCCGCATTTTTAATGGATTTAATTTTTTTATTCTGCATCCACTTCACATTTGATAAAAAAATAAATAAATAAAAATTAAATTTGAAAATGCAAATTTAACTCATTTTAAAAACTAAATATAAACTATCTGATATTTCTTTTCCAAAAAACTAATATAATTTACATCATAAATCACCTAAAAAGTATTTTAATACCTCATATTTACTTAATCTATAATTTATATACTAAATCAAAATATTATATCATTATTCACCAACCTAGAGTTATATAAAAAAATACTTGAATTTCATACTTTTATTCACTTTGTTTATATACGTTATTTATTAATATTATATTTTTTATATTAAAACATAAAAAACATGTGGGGACTTGCAAAACTCATGAATAAAATCTGTTCAATTTGTGAGTTAAGTGAATCGGGATATAAAATCCTTAATTTAAATGGGTTTAAACTATCAAGGTGCATGTAGGATTTGCGGGTGGCCCGTGAGCTCCATTTGTTCATATCTAATTTTAGTCCCTATAGGCGATTGTTTTTCAATTTTGGTTATGGTAAGTTTTTTTGTTAAGTTTTAATCCTTTTAAGATTGCGTTTTTTTAATTTTAATTTTTTATTTATAATCTTCATAAATTCGTGTTTATAAAAACCAAACATAAAAAATAAAAATTTATAAGAACTAAAAATAACCAAATATGTTACAAAAATTGAAATTGAAATAGCCCAAACTTATAAGAATTAAAATTATAAAAACAAATTTCCTGAAACCAAAAATAAAAAAAACATTAATTTATATTAAAAAAACATAATTAAACCTTATAAATGGAGTTTTTTGGCACGACAACCAAAATGACCTGTAATAGCCAGTAATTAAAAAATTGTTAAATTAATAGACAGATATGGAATGTCAAAATACGTAATTAACTTGCGTTGAAATTAACAATGATAACTGGTAAAATATAATCTAACTCATGATCCCGTCTACGATATTCACATAAATCAGTATCATCATCTTCATCATCTAGAAATGTCCATTGACCTTTCTTCACACTTTACTCCTTGCATGTGCTCTTGCAACAACATAAAGGGATCTCATTGCGCACCAGCATTCCATTATTTTTCCATTAATTGAACATTTTACTAATTGATCCACCTTATTCTTGCAGTTTATAATACATATTTTACATAAGATCACTAAATCCTTTTCAATGCTGAAATTTTCATGCTCGGCAGTTAAAATATCATGTACATATGTAGCAAATTATCTAAAATTACTGTTAATTTCCCAACTAGCATACACCACTCTTCTGCCATTTTACATAAGAAATGACCTAATAAGGTAAGTCAAATAAATGTATCAGGCTTTAGTGGTATTATCATTTTTCACCCTCAAGCTCAACAGTATTACCTTCATACCTTTAACCAATTTTTCACTATATGGAAACAATCTTTACATCACGGCATGACACACAACTTGCCTAGATCATGAAAAAAAAAGCAACTTACCAGTCATGCGTGACACCAGCAAAACCTCTATCTAGTATAAGAGGAAGTGCAATAGAAGCCCTTGCAGGAACAACATTCATGACCCACACTGATTTTTTCTCCTCCAGCAGCGCAGCATTCAAACCCACAAAATTAGCACTCATGTCGATAACATTGCGGATCATGTTATATGGAGGCAATGGATCTTCATCTCCAGGTCTCTTTGGATGGTCAGAGATAACGTAGTGGTGTAAGTAATGACCAATAATGCACTTAAGAGCTGATCTCCAATATTGGAACTCTTCATAAAATTCTTCAAGATGAACTCATGCAATAATGTAAATAAGTTCATGAAAAGGCAATGCAGTACAAAAGTAGGTGCATGAATTTAGAGGGGAAGAAGCAACGAGAAAGACATAAGCAGAAAGCTATTAAGAAACAATACTTTCCATAAATTTTAAGTTCAGCTGACCTCAATTCATCAGATTCAGAAGATCTGTTCTGTCTTGCAATCCAACGCTTGCTAGAGGTCCCACTTATACATGGCAAAAGAGGCCGGTAATTTAACTAAGTATCATCTCCTTTACATACTTGTATAGTACGCTGCTTACTGCAATTAAAAAACAAAGACTGCAAAGACAAAGTTACAATAGTAAGTGTTGAATGAAGCAAACCAATACCACAATAGTGATATTTGATATTAGTCATCTCACATAAACACTCTATTGACAATAATTATTTATCATTTACATCACCCACTTGAATACAAATATCCTTACCGAGATGCATAACAATCAATATCAGCAGTCTTATGCCAGATGAAAGTTTCATCTTGGGGAGGTACAAGAGTCCAGCAGAGTTGCTGATTCAGCCCTTCCATTGGGTTTGCCAACATTGTCTTTTTCTCCCGTGATGAACTCTGTTAATTGCTAAATGATATTCACGATGGCATAGAAAACTCATGGAACACACTGTGATACAGTTGCAATAATCATGTATCCCGACACACATGAAACTTGGTAATTAAACAACATACAAATAGTAAGCTGGCCTCAACAAAAGGAGCGACATACATTAATGTAATGCCTCAAGCAGCTCATTTCGCCCAATGCAGTTCAAATCCTTCCTGTCTGTCACAATTCCAGCTTCATTCCTGTCATTTAATTGCTGATAATTTCAGCCTATATTCTCAACACAGATTGGTAAATCAATATCCCCCATAAATTGTTGACAGTATATTTTGTAGCTTAGTTGTCATTGTCAACGTAAACATCAACATCAATATCACCTTTAATCCAAGTTAATTGAGATCGGTGATAGATGAACTTACTAATAGATCGAAAATAAGATAAAAAGAGAGAAAGAAAGAGAAGAAGAATAAAAAAGAAAATAAGACTACAAAAAGGAGAAAAAAAGCTAAAATAAAGAATGAAGAAAATAAAAAAAACAAAAAAAAAGAAACGTCTAGAAACACAAAAATATTCATGATAAAAATACTTATGAATTTAATCTTTTACCAAATTTATAGGGAAATTATTAAAAATAATACAAATTAAATATTTAATTAGGAAAATGGTGTAAATGAAAGAATATTTAGCAAAATGGGGCAGTCAATCACGCCCATTTGGGGCGTGTTTAAACACGCCCAAATGGGGCGTGTTCATGCAGATGATGACACGTGGCAGCAAAAAAAAAG
>CM023957.1:7316724-7354735 GCA_013407115.1 Glycine latifolia
ACTTTGGCAAAACGCTCGAAATTAAGAGAAGTAACTTAAAAAAAAAAAAATCCAACATTTACTAAATGCACCCCATTTTTGATAAGCTTAATCTTAATATTTAAAGTCGTAACTTTTGATAGAAATATCCGATGGAGGCATATTTTATGTCAAAACACTCGAAATTAAGAGAAGTAACAAAAATAGCATGCAATTCACTAATTGAATGAATAAAAAATTAGAAAAGAAGGAATTTTTTGGAGGTTTGAATCTTAAATCGTAATTTTGAGGCACTTAGAGTTTTCTTTTGGGAAAAATTATTGCACAAGTCCCCCTTGAAGGGGCACTTGCCCAGGCCTTCTCCTCTCAATTACGAACGCGTGGCCACCGATTTCGTCTCAATCGGACGTCCCAGTCAAAAGTTATGACCTTCCGTAATTTACGAAAACATCGCGAAAACCCTACACCCTCTTTTTTTGCTGCCACGTGTCATCATCTGCATGAACACGCCCCATTTGGGCGTGTTTAAACACGCCCCAAATGGGCGTGATTGACTGCCCCATTTTGCTAAATATTCTTTCATTTACACCATTTTCCTAATTAAATATTTAATTTGTATTATTTTTAATAATTTCCCTGTGATTGTTAGTTTTGAATTTATGAAATTAAAAATCATTATATAAATTTTAGAAAAATAAATTAAATATTAAATTATACTAGGCATTTGTAAAAATTTACTTACTTTTTTTTCAGCCCCAAATTAAGAAACACTCATCATATTTAATAATAATATTAAAAAAGAAAACTAAGAAAGCCCATACGTTGTTTCAAGTATGTGGGGATGATCGAGTAACTGTCCCAACCCCACGCAGTAGTGGACCTAGGAGGAGTTATAAAGTTAACTGATCAACGCTGACGTGGCTTATCGAGAATATGCCACATGGATGGCATCTCCGTGAATAAGTGAACCCTTACATGCAGTTACACTTAACCGCTTTGTTCCCAGTTATAAAACAGTTACTATTCCATCCACAACGACCTCTTCTCTTCTCTCATGCAACATTCCTACGTTTGTCTCCTCAATCATATCATATCCTCGCTCGTTAACGCAAGTAAACAACGCCGTACGTCGCGAGCATGTTCCGCATAAGCAACACTGTGGTCGGAGCCCTCAACGTGCTGTCCCTTCTGCTGGGTATCGCCGCCGTGGCCTCCTCAGCTTACATCCATGTCCGCGGCGGCTCCGACTGCCAGAAGGTGCTGCAGGTGCCGCTCCTCGTGGGTGGAATCTTCGTGGTGCTGGTCTCGGCCTTGGGAATCGTGGGGTCGCTGTGCCGCGTGAACGGGGCGCTCTACGCGTACCTGTTGGTGACGTTCATGGTGATCGTGGGGCTGGCGTTCTTCACCGTGTTCGCGCTCTTCGTCACCAACAGGAAGGTGGGCCAGCAGGTTTCCGGCAAGGGCTACGGCGAGTACAGGGTCGCCGACTTCTCTCACTGGCTGCAGCGCTACGTGGTTAACAACAAGAACTGGGACGAGGTCAAGAGTTGCTTGATGGACGCCCACGTCTGCCAGAACCTCGCTCTCAATGGTGGCCGCAACAACGACACTCTCATTTTCAAACACTTTTCTACCACCCAGGTTTTCTCTTACTTTTTTTTATCATTCATTTTTTTTAGTTTTGTTATTTAGGGAGATCGATTAGTGACATTTCTCCCTAACTTCTTTTTTAATCTCCCAACTAATCTAATATTTTTAGATTTTCTGTTACTATATCTATTTCTAATTAACTTAACTAATTTCAGAATAGCATTATATATGCATTTACATCATAGTCTATGATTACAAAGTATCATATAGTATATGGTAAACTTGTTAATTTTTTTATATAATGATTACTTTACAAACTACTTTAAAAGTCACTTTATGTTTGGTTCATTACACCATAATCTTAAATTTCATAAAGAAATATGTATGGTAAAAACGAAATCGGTAGATTAGTTCTTGTGATAATAGTTATTACTTAGTTTTATCGTTTAAATTTTGAGCAATGCTCCATCGTACAAATTAAATCTTATGATACTTGCGACAATTTTTTTGCAAGAAATTAAACTAGACAAAAACTGATTTAATATATAAATTCTTTCGTACAAGGAGTCTTCGTAATTTGTTATTTAATTTGTTCAGACTGGGTGCTGTAAGCCACCAGCGTATTGTGGATTCATAATGAAGAATGCTACGTTCTGGGAAGTGCCAAAGAAGGGTCCAGTAGCGAATAATAATAGTGATTGCAGCACTTGGAACAATAGGCAGGAGAAACTGTGCTACGATTGCAATTCATGCAAAGGAGGAGTGCTGGCCAACATAAGGAACCAGTGGAGGCGTCTCACCGTATTCAACTCATGTGTGCTTGTGCTCGTCACCGCCATTTACGCCTTGGGCTGCTACGCCATCAAAAACAACAGATCCGATTCCCACAGCAAACACCGCAAACCACCCATCCCTTGAGTAATTAATTAGATGTACGTTGATGGAGTAGAAATCTAGTTTGTGTCTTGAATATCTAGGTTAATTAATTAGTTATATTTCAAGTATAGTCCGTCATGTGTTTAGGCTTCGTGTATGTGTGCATGGCTTTTGTGCTTTTGTGTTGGATCTAGTAATTCAATTTCTCTAATCCTTTTGTTATCATTGGTGACATTTAATACGTTTAGATCTGTAAAAAATTTATTGTGTTTCTTGAATTATTGTTCAGCGATCATATATTTCCTACGTAAACTCCCCATGCCATCGATCATATTCATCTTTCATTTACGAATTCATGAGATATCCTGCAAGTTTACGTTACTAAATAAATCATTTCAATGACCTCAGATTAGTTCACTCTGAAAGAATAAGAATGGACATCAATTAATAATTTTTTAGATATTAATTTGATATTTTATATTAATGAACACCTTGTTCGTACAATAATTTTTACAATGTTTTTTATTATAATATTTTCCCTATTTTTATATTTTTTATGCCTAAAAAATTCAACAAGATATCAAAATTTATAATAATTACACATTCTACTCAACTAATTGAGCTAAATCCTTTTAATTCCCTATTTTTCTATTAAATCACTTATACAATATCATATAAAATTAATTGAATTTTTTAAAAACTTTAGAGTAAATGTGCTTGAAAAATGTATTAATTTTTATAATGACCAGCTTAATTAGTTACTAAACCCAAAACTTTTACTCCTATTTTCTCTCAGCTTAGCTTTTTAATCAAATATCATACACACCCAAATAGAAGTACGATTTTGAACATCCAAAACATGTTACACTACAAAGAACTAGAACGTCAGCTGTCTAAGTATTTGATCGGACATTGTGAAAACTTTTTTTTTATAAAGGACATTGTGAAAGCTGAACGAATTAAAAATAACTTCGTCCAAAAATTGAAATGCCACTAACAAGTTATGGCGATCTTTCAATTACCTAAACTATATATACCTTGCTCTTAAAATTGATATTGGAAAACTAAAAATGCTTCTTAAACATTTGAAAGTTGAAACACCAAATAAATCTTTCAATACAACAACTGTTGCTCCACAACCCTAGTTAATAATCCTAGCCACTACTTCATCCATTTTCCATCTTTCATTCAATTGCATTTAAAATATTGCGCGCTTGGTACACAAGTTTATTTCTAAATCAAATAACTAAGTTACGGGCACAGAAGGAATATCGGGCGATTGGAGATTAGGAACCCGTTATTCACCTCAATCTGAATAAAGATTAAAGTGACAAACCACGGTGGAAGAACTTACCTCGTAACCAACGGAAATTTAGACAGGAGTTAGGGCTCAGTAGTAATATCTCCGCTGAACATTGCCAACTCAAACAATTGTTTTCATAAAAAAAGATGACAGTAAACAATTTGGCTACGCTAAAAAAAATTGTTTGATCACCGTAAACTCATCACCGACTATAACGTTGAAAGAATAGTTTCCACTTCACTTGAGGAAAGTACAGGCAACGAACAAGAACAAATAAACTACCAATGACGTTAAGAGTTCAAGTGTCCAAGTTGGGCGCAGCAACATAGATGGAATATTAGGTACGAGCAATGAACCAGAGACCCATCCAGCCACTAGAGCTCCAAACCTATAACAGTGCAAAAATAAAACAAAGTAGATGGTGATGGCAAATAGTAAAAAATATATACATGCTCTAACCCAATAGTGAAAAAACACAAGTTGGATCAAGTTACACCACTTACCCAATAATGAATGCTCTAGCCAAGCTCTTTGTCTTTTCGTTAAGAAAATATATGCATGCAGCCAAAGAGATTGCCACCTGTAGCAAAACAATAGTTCAGTCAACAAGCATTTATTAATGCCACAAAGGAAGCAGGAAGAGTAGAGACAGGCAGAGTAATGACAACTACTAAAAGTCTTCAAAATGTTCCCGGATGACATGTATCTCCAAAAAATTGCATGAACTTCAGATCAAATATAGCTTATAGAACATATCACCTTAATATGTCTTAAAACACTTGTGAACAAATGAAAGGATAAGTAGACATGTATTAACAACGGTAATATTACCGAAGTATATTGATCCAAGTAGAAAGGAGCTGAAAACATAAGAAATTAAGAGCAAACCTGAAAAGCAGGTCCAGTTTCAGCAGAATTCATAACACTCCAGCCACCCATGAAGCCAAAGAGAAACAATCTTCTAAGGATAACTTCGGTCGGTGGAAGTTCAACAAAGCTTAGCAAGTTCTTCACCCATGGTGGAGACTCTTCTACTTTCTTTTTCAACTTGCTTTTCAAATTAATTTTTGTTTTCCTCCTCTGTACGAAACTTGCCATCAATATTTTTTCAAAAGCTGCTTCTATTGATTCTTCACTGCTCTCATGCCCAGAATATTGTTGCAACAGAAAATTTCTTGATCCCCAGATTTCTTCTTCAGAGGCATCAGGGCTAATACCAAGGCGTCGGTAAGGATCCCAAACATTGGTTCGAGGGAATTTTTGAACATTCCCTACAGAGAAGAATTATATGTAAATACACATAACAATAATTTTCTTTTCTTTTGTCTTATTTCCCCTTTTTCTTAGCCTTTTTTTTTTCAACTTCTTCGTATCTATCATTGGGCTCATCTACCACTGACCCCAATTAACTTAGGTTAAAGGTGTTGTTGATGTTGATGTTGACACATAACAATAGTTTAATCCACAAGGTGGAATATAATAGAATGAAAAATAAAGTAAGTAGCACAAATGCAGACTTTACGAATTAATATGAATCATGATCCAATTCAGTTAAACTTCAGCTGTCAGACAATGACCAAAAAGTTATCAGGCCTTTTGAAATCATTCAACTAGCAACAAGAAGGGGGAATAAAACTAGTAATTAGTAAAGGCATGTTGTACATTGGATCAAACTCTGGAGCCAAACTTTTGTTACTAGGTGCATAAGATATCTCTCGAAACAGAAAGATTTAATGTATCTAATCAACTCAAGTCTGGCTGAATACTCGTACCTATATGCCCCAGCCCATCTAATCAATAAGACCAAGCTCCTCTTCAACAGAGTGACAGTTACCTCCCACAAAAACCTCACAGACAACGAAACTGCAATGTTTATTTTTTTGGTGATCAACACTCACCTCAACCTCTTGGAGGCAACTTTTTCAATATGAATCTGTTGAGTCTCACCTCAACCTTTAGAGATGAAGTTTCTGGTGAATGTTTCTATAGGTGCCGTCCAGCTTAACTTGAGCTTTTGCCAGATCAGTTAACAGTGATATTCATTACTTTTCATTATTTCTCACCATGTATTTAGTAAGAAAATAGTAAGACATCTGAAATAGTTCAGGAACATTGCTGAAAATTCTATATATTTTAGTAATTTAATATATTGAAAAAGGAAAACTGTATTAATTCATATTAGATGTCAAAGTTCGAGTGCTAACAGATACATCTGAAGGGAAAGACATTAAATAGGAATAAAATCCATCTCAAATTACCATGTCCCACGCAAAGCAAAGCCTACCTTGGATTTTCCCTCTACTTATATACAAAAGGAACTTAGCTTAAGCTAAAAATAAATAAAATTAGAAGCTTAAGCAAGGACTAGAAAACTAAGATTGGACAACTGAATTGAAGCCTAAACAACCCAGTGAATAAACAAACACATATTATGATGTACAATAGCGAAACCTTACTAAGAAAGCAACTTTATCAGCTCATGACTATCTTAATAATAGGAAAAAATGTTATATAATTGATAGGCTTGAGGTGATACCTCCATAGGGCGTATCCACCGCGCATCTAATGCGAAATGAATTGTTGCGAAAGGTCGCTAGCTTCACCGCGTGTTCTTGGGGAGACCTAAAGAAACCCAAATCCATGAGTTATGTACGAAACCGAAACAAATAAAAATAAAATAAAACACTGATTAATTTGAAAATTAAAGCCAATCAAGCAAAGGAAACAAGGAGAGAAAGAGAGGGGGGGGGGGGCGTACAGTTTCTTTGCGAGGAAAGCGGTAGATAGGCTGGGAGGTGAAAGCGAAAGAACAACCATGTTGGCCGTTGTTGTAATCAACGGAGCGAAAACGATAAGAACGCCCTAACTCCTAACCCTAGTTATGTAAGGATAGCATGATTGAGTCGATGAAAAGTTGGAAAAGCAGAGGGAAAACGGAACGTCTTGTTCGTTTGGTTCCACTAGGCAGGGTGGAGCAATAAGAGGAAGAAGATGAGGAATAACGATAACAGGTTACTTCTGTATTCCAGTGTAATCCATTTCCTGCTAGGGTATGCACTACGCACCCGTGCGCAAACTACAAACCCCATTATTTCTTAAAAAATATATATTATATTATGTTTAATTCTCTTTAATAATGTAGTACTATTTGATTATTATTAAATATATTTTCTGATTTTTATTACAAAAACATAGAATATACAATATTTTCTCTCTTTTATTTTAGTAATAATTATAAATATTCTATTACCTGAATTCAATTTATATATTAAAAATACTTAATCATTATGAATTTTAATTATATAAAAATAAACCTTACCATTTTAATTCACTTTGTTAACATACTCACGCCTACTTCTAATTAGAATGAATTAGCAACATATAAAAAAAATTATTAATTTAAGAACAAAAAAATCATTCATTTCTCCTCTTTTAGTTAATTTCTTATAGAGAGATCATATTAATTTCAAGTTTAATCTTGAAAAAAAAAACATTTATTTTTTATCCCCCTAGATACTGTCTTCAAAATCAATCAACTTGCATACAATTAGATTTAATTAGAATAATTAAGTTTCCCTGTCTTTAAAAACTCATCACCATTTTAGTCCTTTAGATTTCAATTAGACTAATTAAGATCCTCTCATTCACAATCAAGTCCTCAATCATTCATCAAATACCCAAAGTAATAAATGTTTTTTTTTATTCATAAAAATTAAATATAATATCAAAAAAATTACGACCCTCATATATTATGCTTAACCAATTAAACTAGAAAGTCTCCATTGGCCACAAATTAATAGAGTTGGGATTTGAACTCCAACCCCATGGTTTGTAAAACAATGACTAGACCAGCTTCATTCTTAATAACATGTGAAAATTAGTATTACTACAATTATAGTATATAAAAGTTAACCTTTATCACAAAAAGTATAATTAAGCTTTTTTTAAAGGAATTTAAGCTTTGTTTTTACTTTCATTTTCATATTAAAATACGTTTCTCTTAAAATAATTCTGGTGTATACAAACTCTCCTCTAGATTCATTTTAACCACAAGACTTTTATCCATTTAGGACTGCATAGAGATAGAAGAATATTGGAGATAACTGTCTTTCGACTTTAGGGAAATCATTCAGTTGAATCGTGATTGCTCGTATATGCTTTGACATGTTTGATTTAATGTTAGGTTGAACAAAAATACATGTGAGAAGTAAGAATTTAGAATTTTTTATTCAATGACCATTTAAGCCTTCCAACATTAAACCAAACACACGTATAAACATCCTCGGCCGAAACATCTAATAAAAGTATATAACAACTACAACATTTTGGCATTCTCCTCGGTCGTTGCAACTTAGGGAAGATCATGTAGCCGCAGCCACTCGAAACACCCACAAAGGAAAAAGGTTGGAAATAAAACATTTAGACATTGATGAAATAATTCTGGGAAATAATCAAATAAATATATTGGATGACTCAAGCATGCACAAGAGTGAATTTCTATTTGCACAAGAGTTTAGTGAAGAAAAAAGTTAGTCAGCCCCAGGAAGAAGCTTCGTGCTAGATTGGCTGGTTGTGCCAAAACTTCTCACAGCCGCTGGGATGACCCTAGACGGTGACAGCACCTCTGCGAACGAGAAGTTATACGAATCTGTTCCTAGTCTACTCTGCAACCACCCTTTGTTCCCAGAGAATCCATCAGCAACAATCCATGTGTTCTTAAAACCAAGGCTGGTTAGTGTTCTTCCAACAGTTTTTGCTACGTCCGAGTACCTAAGATCATCACAAAAGCAAGTTAATAGGAAGAACAAAATCCACCACAAGGTGAAAATGATGAAATGCAAACTTAAATGGTTAAAAAATGGTAGACATGGAACTGATGGAAGGGAACTCACGAGTCCAAGATCACAACATTGGTGCCTTTGTTGATTTTCTTGAGATATGAAATCTTCAAAGCGACTATTTCAGCTTCCAATTTCCTCACATTCTTGACCTGCCCTCTGAGCTTGCTAGGCAGTTCTTCCAAACTGAAAGGCCACAACAAGTGATAGTGAGTGAATCATATTCATGTTAGAGTTTTTTTTTTTTTTCCTCCTAGTAAATGCTTGGTAGTAGATAAGGAAATAACTCAAAAGCTAAAGTTTTAGGTCCTGATTGGATAAACTTTTCCTTAAATACTCGTTGAAGAAGAAAATAAGAAGGTAAAATGAAATAAATTTCTCTTCTAAGCTAAAACTAATTTATGCATGAGTTAAAATTGACATTTAGAGAAACTAAATGAGGGAACTTCTGAGTATGAGTAACACTTACGGAATGGCAACCATCCTGTTTTTAGCATTAGAGGGAAGGCGAGGGATACCAGCCTTGTCCTTATCTTTCTCTGACCTAATATCAATCAAAAGGTAGTTTTGTGTAGATATCAAATCAAGGGCTTGAGCAGGGGTTAGGTCTCCTACAAAGAAATAGAAGCAGAAGTATTAGACCCAGTTAAAGAAAGAAAAAAACAAAAATTAACATTAATTACTCCATAATGAGGTTGTGGGGCTTGAAAATTCATCAATATGCAACAGTTTTGTTCAACCATAGAAACACAAAGTAACTTGCATCAAATCATGTCTAGGGTACCTTTGTAACCACGAAGATTAGACGAGATGACAGACCAGATAGGAGGAATTAGGAGGTAAGCAACAAATAGTGCTCCTGCTGTTCCAGCAATCACAGTAGGGTCTGAAGAAGATATGGTTTCGACGGTTGAGGAAGCTATTGGCTTGGCAACTTCAATCACCTTGGTTGTTTGTTGTGCAGCATCTGCCACTGTCTGAAATCAAGGAGTATCCTGATCAAGTTGATAAACTTGGTTCTTCAAAGGTCAAGCAAATCATCAAAATGGTGAAAACTTTGTTAAAGCTGAAATAAGTCTTTTATTAGGAACTTGGCCTAAGCAAGTTCAATATGTTCTACAAAGCCTCAAGTCTCCATTATGGAGCAACATAGCAGAATCTAACTGAATATCTGACAAGAAAATTATATATAAAAACAAAGAAACAAAAGAACTTGTCCAGTTCAAAGGAAAATATATCAATTCAGATGTTTCCAAAGACTTTTAACATTCCAAAGGTTGTACGGTTGCATCTTACGGGGTAAAATATAGTTAAAACCATTGATTAAATCAACTGTTAAAATTATAACAAAATACAAACACACATATAGCCAATCATAAAGAAGTAAATAGTTTGTACAATTATTACAAATTGTCATTTATGTAAGTTTATTGAATTTTACAATGCTTATCTTAAAAGTCATATGTACCATGATTTTTTTATTGGTTCAAACTTCAAAGTGTATAAAAATTAAACCCATTATCCTCTGAAATGCATCTCTTTATTTTTTAGAAGAGTGAGATTAAAAAAATTTAATATCGTTTAGGGGGTAATTGGCAGGCACAACTAAAAGTAGAAACATGCACCTCAAACTCAACCCATGATTGGTTTCCAACCACTAGAGGCACAAAAGGGGAATTTTTTGCATCCCAAAAATTATTTAGCACACATGAACATTGCAAATATCTATATTCCAACAAGTTATTACTAACATTGTAGTTCAGTTAGTGGGGATACAACAAATGTCCCTATGAAACAAAGCCTAACCATAGAAAGTTAAGGAATAAAACCTTAGCAGCAGAGAAAACAGGTTCAGTATCAACACCGGAGCTTTGGAGTGCTTCTTGGGCCTTCTTGGAAGCTTCGGAGATGGCAGGGGTAGCAATTTTGAAAGCCTCTTCTCCGGCCTGCTGCACTATTGGCAACGCCGTTTCGATGCCAGGCTTCAAAGCGTTCCCTATCACTTCAGCAATACGCTGTGCCGTGTCCAGCACACCCGAACCCACTTCCTGAACCTGATCCAGCGTTTTCTCCACCTATAAATAAATTCAGAATTTTGATTTGGGCCTAATCAACTTAATGGGTATGCGTGGAAATTGAGAGAAGTTGTTCAATTACTTGGGTGAGAGATGAGACAATCTGGTCTTTGGCGATGCTGACAGCGGCTTTGGCTTCGTTTGGAGGGGCGAAGAGAGCGAGCAGTGAAATGGTGGTTGAGGTTGGTAGTGATACTGCTACGTGGGAGCGTCTAAGTTGAGGTTTGCTGAAGGTGGTGGTGACTACTGTGTGTGGAGAAGTGGAGGGAGTTGGAAGAGAAGGTCTTGGAGTAGCTGAAGAAGCCATGGCAGAAATCTCCATTGCTAGCTGCTACTCTCTCACTCACTAACTTTGGAGACTGGTTGGTCGATGAAGGATGATAGATCAACGAAGTGTGCTAGAATGATCAGAGATGTGTGGCCAAAATCCAAAGGGCTGCTAAGAGTTTTCATTGCTTTTTATGTCCACCTATGCACCATCTACTATATTTGAGGCTCCAAAACTATCACCACTCCACGTGGGCAAAGGCAAATTCTAACATCCAACTTGGAATAGACACTTGTGCCATTGCTAGTGCCACTTTCACTCTTCAATCCCTATATATAATCTATGAATATGTAACTATTAAAATGTTTAATTAGTACTTAATGTTGGATACCGGAAGGATAAGTACGTGGCTCATACCATCATACCAACAGACACATGTTTGTGTTTTTAAAATCATGTTTCATCTCTTATTTATCCGATCTGTAACTTTGATCGTATCCCCTAACACTTAAATTTCTCAAGTTTTAATTGTGTTAGTTGCGTATCCTATATTAACTAAAACTTTACTATTAAGGACCAACTGTAAGTGTTTTAACATTAAACTGACCTCATTTCACTTAAGCAAAACATAAAATCATTGATAGTTTAACACTGTTGAACCCAATTAAGAGTTCAATATTTTTTTGGGTACATATTGAAGTTTATGCATTCATCCACCTCGAATGAGTGTTGCCGTTGGTCTCGATCCAATTGTTATTGGTCCCACCACTTGGGTGATTATTTAATATAATTCTAATTTTTTTTATAAAAAACATAATTTTGTTGTACAATTATACAATTGAATTGTATTTTCATTATACAACAAAATCATATTTTTATTATTTTACAAAGGATTGTAAACAAAAAAGCAACCACGGAATTATGTTTCGATTATTGTTATTGTTTTTTGCTCAAACTTAGTAAAACGAATGTAAAATCAATACGGACACAAGAATGTGGGCTTCAAGATTTTGTTTTCGGTTCATGGACTTCAAGACTTAGGCAATTGCTTTATGCACCTTTCTTTTTTGCACTTCCAAAATTCCTAACCTTCGTAACCACCCACCACCAAACTCTAGCCGCCTCACCCCAAACCTTCGTAACCACCACACCCCACCTCCCCCAACCACCCACCACCACCACCCAATGCTACCTCCACACTATATTAGACACACCATCCTATTGCCACCCATTGTTGCCACACACATTACTTTAACTCATGAACCTCCACGCCACACAAAATCCACTATCGCACCATTCCACCCCCTATATAGTTATAGATTCAGTAATCTATAATACATTTGTTTTATATATTACTTGATTTATAATAAATACAAGGATAAATTACAATTTTAGTTTTCTTAGTTTCTCAAATTCATTATTTTGGTTTCTTGGAATTTAATTGTAATATTTGATCCCCTAGTCTTATAAATTGGTGATTTTGATCATCTTGATAGATTATTAATAAATAATTTTTTATTCATTGAGTTATTAATCACCCACTTCTTTTGTTTTCTCAACCACTTGACTTGGTCAAATCTGGTAACAATATTTTATAGTTTTAATTATAAAGTTGTTGAGAGTATATTTGCATCCTGAAATCGTGGGATCAATTTTTATGATGGATAGAATTTGATCTATATAAATAGGCATAGAGTTCCTAGTCTAAACACATCAGACAATAATACCCATTCCATCTAAATTGAGTGTGTTAAGGGCTAGAAATATTCTTTGCAATTGAAACGAGTGATGTCAAATTCTTCTGCTAAATTCTCTTCAAGAGCCATGGGGAGTTAGTAATTCTAATTGAATTAAATATAGTATCATGTTGTTTGTGGTGTATGAATTTATAGGAGACCAAATGTTACCATTAAGAATCAAGGGGACCAAAATCATAAATTTAAAAAATTAAGGAGAACAAAATTATAATTAAATCTAAATACAAATATTGACCAATTGAATAATTTGTAAAACAAATGTATTAGAGATTACTCAATTTGTAATACATACACATGCATTTTTTTTTAACTATTGTATCAATGAATAATTAAAATGCGCAAATTAATGTTTTTTAATATAAAATTTTGATAATTGAATTTTTTTATATGTTTGTATTAAGTAATAACATATTAATTTTAATGAATAATTATATGAAGTTTCTTATTTGATAACTTTATAAGTGATTAATTATGTGAAGACTTTTACCAACAACATTAAACGTATACATTTTTTTTAGCTCATGCGTGTGTGTTTAACTTTGTAATTATGGTACAACTTTTCACTCATAAAAAATTAAAAAAGTTTAAATAATTACAATTAATGAACATAAAATAATAATAACATAATTTATAACAACAATTATCTATGCTCACACAAAAAATTATAATAAACATTATTGATAGATGAACATATGGTGATACCAAAATAAAATAACAACAATGTTAACAATAATAACATAAAAAAATGAAAATAAAATATTTTATCATGTTTTGTTTCCTTCGTATTGATCGTATGATTGTGAAATCATACAAGTGTGAAATCCGATCATAACATTCTTGTGAATATATTTTATAAAACTAAACTTATATCTTTAATGATTATAAAGTTAGGTTAATTCTGTTTTCTTTTATATTTTTAAATTTTAATATATATGAAATATATATAGTTTATAAAAATATTTGTTGATTTATTTTTATAAACTATAATATTTGATATATTTTCTTTATAATTATAATTTTGTAAAAAAAATTAATATTAAGATGCTTAATTTTAATTTAAAAAATACACACAATATCTTAAAAATATAATTTACAATAAAATTAGTTATAAAAATTTATAAACTGATAAAAAAATCTTAACGTATATTTTATGTATTTATTATGTATTTGAATAAAATAAAATTGTCTAACACACGTACACGTGTATTACATCTATTATGTATACATAATGAAGGAGTATTAACTTATTTTATGAGTACTTTTTTTATAAGGAATAAGTCATGTTTAATTTATTCCACTTAATAATTTTGTATAGATATTAAATTTTATTAATTTAACTATATCTTTGAGAGTTTACCTTAAGTAGAAGTGTAAAAACAATCCATATAATTTAAATTTTATTTAATATTTTATCAAACAGCATTTTTTGAGAGAGTTTAAACTCAAATGGATCTCAATATTTAAAAACATTTATTTTTGGTTCTCAACCAAAGAATATCATGGGTTCACCTAAAGAAAAAGTACAATTTTATAAATATAAGTAAATTTTGGCTATAAGATTACATGCTTAAGAATATTTAATTTATTTAATATTTTACTTCAATGATCTTTAATAAAAAGAATTTTTTTGAAAAATAAAAAATAAAATACAAGATATATGATGATTTTAAGAAATTTTAAATATTAATAATACAGTTTAAAATTGTAATATTAATTTCCTACTTTTAGATGGTTAAACTCTTACTAATATTTAAAATACTTTATTTTTTTATATTTTTTTATCAATACTATTTAACTTTTATTTATATTGATAATAATAATAATAATATAAAATAAATATAAACTCTTGCAAGTTAATGTAAGAATTATTTTAAACTTTTAATGTTTTTTTTTAGATTTTATCAAAAATTAATATATTTTATTTTTACTGACATTAATCCTATTAACAAAGGAAACTCACAATCATTTCTATAATTCACTTGCATTGTGTAATTGTTGGTATGTCTCCAATTAATATTTATTATTTTCAAAAATTTAATATAAACTAGTTATCTAAAAAAATTATTTGTTCAATAATAATATTAATAGATTGTATTAAATTTTTAATAATTCATATCTCAATTAATATAAAATTAATTAAAACTATAAATTTCATAATAGAAATATTTTAGATGAGTTACTAAAAAAACTTTACACATTTAGTCATAAACTATTCTATTGTTTTAAATTATACTTTAACATTAACCAATAATAGATTAAAAAAATATTTATGAATTGGTGCAAATGAATAAATAATAAAAAGTTAAAGAAAATAAAAATAAAAATGTCACCCAACATTAATTGTAATTGTTCTAATTTGGAATTTAAATATAACTAGTATTTTAGTCTTTATATTATATATAATAAAAGTTGTTTTTTTATATATAATGAAAATATGTAAAAACTAAATAATTTTAATATATAAGAGTGAATTATAAATAATTTGATTTTTTTATTTTTTAAATAAGATTAATATAATTAAAATTAAAATGTTCTACTGATGAAATATAAAAAATAAATTAAACAAATACTGAAACAATTTTTACAATGACTTGCATGGGTCTAAATTCATTTTATATTATTATTATTAGATAAAAAAGATTATATATTGATAGTGTAATAAATTTTACACAATCACAATCGAACATAGTATATGATGAATTTATTGAATTTAAAAATAATTATCTCTTCCTTAAATGGGTGAAGCTCTAAGCTTTGGTATATTATGCTGTCAAATATACTTCCGACCTAATTATAGTTTTCTTTAATTCATTTAACTACAAATCTAACAATGTCATCCGAGAACAGACAAATATATACCTAATTTATAATATATGGATACAATAATGTTCTCCTTAAAATGGATAATAAATCAGGTGTGGATAGGGTATATAATAATAGACAAGATGTTTGAGTTTTTATATTGATGAGTGTAAACAACTTTTTCTTTTTAATGTAATCTTTAAATTAGGTTTTTGTAAGGAGACAAGCTAATGATGTTGATCATGCTCTTGCAAGAGTGGCACACATCTTTATTTAGTTTCTATTACTTTTGATCATATTTTTATTTGTATTGATGATTTGATTATGAATGGATAGGAATTTTTGTTTGTAAAAAAAATAATAATAACAATGAGATATAAAGTTGACCTAAAGGTGAAGGGAGAAGGAAAGGAGAGAAAAGTAGTTAAATCTCTTCACTAACAAAAATTAACTATACTAGTAAGTAACATTTGTTGAAAAAAAATGGTTATGACTTATTGTTATTTATACTTTCATAAAATATTATAAAACAATAATTTTAGATAAGTATTAATGATAAAAATTGGTCCTAACTGATTTTCCTTATTATGTATAATTTTGCGCCTCAATAATTTGTCTGGTTCCATCCTTGCTATGTTCATGTTCATAAGAACAAATTTTTTTTATAAATTGTTTATTCCTTTATATAAGACTCAATCTATTATGTTCCTTACATTAATTATTTTTAGATTAAAATAATCCTAATTAAATAGGATAGATGTTATATTGTCATGCATTCAAAAGAAAAAGAGAAACATCAATGGTAATGGTATTTTTATGAAAAATATATAAATTTAAGATAATTTTTTTGTTAATAACTAAATTAACCATTTTTTTAATCAATATGAATTAGATAATTGTATCTTATAAATAGAATTAGAGGTTGTAATTACTTTTTAAACCATTTGTTCCAAAATAAGGATCAACTTATGTTGTTTTACACTAACAATAAAAGTTGATAAATAAATACATAAAGGAGAATAGAATTTTACAAAACTAATATTATTAAATAGATAAAAGAGTGATATGAGCGTCTTGTTAACTAGTGTCCTTATAACATTGATTAATAAATAAAAATAAAAATATATTCATTGTAAAAATAATAAAAGAACGTAAAAAGGTAATTTACAATACAATTTTGCATATCTCAATAATTTTTTTAAAATTTCTTAATCAATACCTTAAAGACACTAGTTAATATTTGTCAAAAAATTAAAGTGAAGTTTATTAAGAATATTATTACCAATGCTTTACATTTCATATTACCAACAAATTAGAAAGAAATATAAAATAAAACAACAAACAGTATTTTTTATTTTCGGGCAACGCTAGGCTGAACAACTACTTAATATTACATTAAAAAAATATAAAATTTAGCTTGGGACAATTTTTTTAAAATGCTACACTTATTTCAGACAGAAAGAAATGATATTTTTACAATTATTCTGTACTATAAATTAGAATACTTACTTTAAAAAGTGTCATTCCGTTTTTTTTAAGCATGAAAAGTGTAATTCCTACTCACATCGTCACTCTAATTTTCAACTTTCTCTCTCTCTCTTTAGAAGATGCATTTTTCATATTATCTCGTAATTAGTAAAGAAAAAACCTCTAGAAAACGACTAAAAATAATATATTTTCTTAATTAATCACCTATCTATTTCAACTTAAAAATAATCTTATTCCACATTATAAATTATTTATTATGAATTTTAATAACAATGTAATTTATAAATTTAAAATAATTTTTTATTATGAATTAGATATAATTGCATACAAATAAATATTTATCTTATAAAATACATAAGTTATAGTACTAGTTATAATTTAATAGCGAAAGATTATATAATTAAAAATTATTAATTTAGGCAATAATTATTATAAAATTTACGTCAAAAAATATATCAGTAACATGTTAAAACTAAAATCTAAATAATATACTTCTTTTCTCTAAATATTAAAATATGAGAGTTAAAATGGATTTTAAGATAAATTAACTAGTATGATTTGAAAATTGTATATCACTTTTTTTTTCTTTTGAAATTCCTAATATAGAAGGAAAAAAAATAAATTATTTTCTCTTTTCTTCTCTTTCTTCTAAATTGCTAAATATTTTTTTCGAGTGTCTGACTTCGTTTTAAACCAAATGAAGTACCAACTGTATTAATCTTGAATGGAAGAATAACATGACAATTAATGTAGTATAGTGGTCCACGACTATTATTGTGACAACTAGGAAAAGCTAGCCAGCTAGGAGACTAGAGTTGGCTATTTATGTCAATACTCAATTTCCTTAGTTCTATGCATCGTCGTTTTGTGCTAGTCGTTCTCTCACTCATGACGCATATATGGATATAGGGCATGAATCATGATGCATCTTCAACCAGATTATATAAATGGTTACAAATATTAATAAGAGTTTAAAGATTTTTACACGACAACACATTGTTTAACGATGTTTTATCAAGGGTGTTCATCTCAGTGTACAGTCGTAACACAAATTAATTATCTGAATCTAAGAAACTTGTAGAATTTTCACAAGAAGCTCTTGAGATTTGCTTTATTTCTGTTAATTTCATTAAATTTCACATTGTTAAATAAAAGACTTCTAGAGGTATGTGGATTAATTAGAACTGAATTCATTATAAATGAATGGTTGCATAATTAAGAAGGTTAATCTTTCTAAGTTTGTAAATGTTGAGCGAGAGAAGAGATCTTTATGACTTCTAATATAGGAATAATAACTCTTTGTTTATAAACCTAATTTATAAATTTATATTAAGCCCTTCGTTAAATTAAAAAAAATACCAATTTAGTCTTTACACATTAATTTCCATAATAGTTATACCCTTAAGCTTCTTATTTTTTACATGATTATACCCTTAAGCTGTAAAACTTCAATTATAAAATAAATCACTTTATTCAAGCTTATACAAATAATGACTATACATTTTAATAATTGAAAAAGTGGCCACACATTGAATTTAATTCCAACATTCTAGGCTTCTGAAATGGATCCATTAGCTGGGACTCCAGTCACTAGTACACAGGTTTATGTACTCTTTAATATGAACAGAATTTAGATGAAGGAAAATTGAGGTTTTGGTATTAACTTCTGTGGATTGTGTAATATAATAGCCTTAAGGGAAGCAAAACAAAGTACCTTTGCTTACAACAGCAGTATAATTGAAAGCTTGGCATCAACCCATATGATTTCTGTCCCAATTGCATCCTTTCTCGTGTCTGTACTATCAGATTCGGTCATTCGCGTTGTTTTATGTAATATACTCGATAAGATCTAGTGATATATACCTCATACTATACTAGGAATGTGTCAGTAATTTCAATTGTTGGTCATTCAACAGAGTCTAATCAAAATTTTACTATTGACTTTTACCTATAAAACAGGATTGGCAATTGGCAAAGGGTTTTAAATGAATATAAACAGAACTTTAGATAATCCAACAAGAAACTACGCACTGATTCATCTGATAATTTGCAGTATGCACCAGAATTGAGAGGCTATTTTTATAATTGAGAATAAAAGCATACTTGGAGGAACTTACAAATGACAACAAAGACATCCATTATGTGACAAATGTTCCATACTAGTTTTTAATTCGAGTATGAAATTAAAAGAAACACGTGGGTTCTGTTTGTTTTTGGCCTTTTGAGGTGTGAAGTTTGTTTTTAGGCAGTTGGAGTTTTGCCTCGAGGGTACTTGTTAACCTAAGAGTTGGTTTTCAAATATATTAATCGGAACAAAAGTTGCTTATATCAGCTCATTACCTTGGATTTTTCTTCCGCAACTTGAACCATAGCTCCATAATAAATTTGCCTTCTAGTAACAGGTGTCGAAGTACCATCATGCCCTGCTTTTCGTATGCATGTAAAATTGTTAACTACCCTCGTATGGAATTCCATAAAACAGGATTTTCAAGTTACAAGAAATAATCAATGACGTGTCATATAGATATTAGTCTAGATCATAATGGTGTGAAAATAACTTACAGTTTCTCTAAATTCACAAATACATATGTGTAATATGTCTTTCAATGAAAGTTTTTATGTCATTGGGTTGAACTTAAAATCTTGTTCAATAAAATTTTAAATCAACTCTAAAAAAACCTTAAGATTTTTCCTTAATTATGTGGTATCTGTGTTTAGTTGCCCGGAGTAGGTGGGAGGAGTATAAAGAAAAGACTGCTCTTCTTATGTTTTGGTTTTCCTTTGCGGACAAGAAAATAACCTAAGGAAGTTTATTTTTATCAGGGGAGAGGCATGGATCGATGAAACATCGTAGTTGGATTGCAAAGCTATGAATGTAATCATGTAATCATGTAATGTAATAGTTTCTTTTATGATTTCTGTTTATTCTCCCTAAAGAAATTATTACATGATTACATCCGTATTCCAATGACTTTGCAATTCAACTATAATCGAGAATAATTAAAATGGTCCAACTATTACTTAAAACAACTTGGGAAAATGGAACTACAATACGTCCGTAAGGGATATTAATTTGTTGAGTTGTCAAAATCAATCACCTTGTTCTTGCTAAACTGGCATGTTAATTGTTCTGAAGCCTCTTTTGGAGGACTTAGACTCATAGTTAACAATAATTATAAAGTCAATGTGTTAACTCAACATTATCAATAGGAGATATAAAATTGGTCTATGAAGAAAAAAGAGAAAGAAAAAAGGTCATGGATTTGAATCCTTCAATTAATAAAAACTATCATACTGGCCATTAACATTTGTCAATTAAAAAATTAACATCATAAATAACTATAAGGTTTATCATTGGGAACATTCTGGCGCTACACCCACTTACAGTTGTGGTGCATTAGATTTGACGTCCAAGTATTTTTAAGCAAGCATAACAAATTTCACAAGATTGACTCTAGAATCATTTCTCAGACCTCATCGCGTATTTCCTAACCCATAAAAGAATAAGATAAAATAGGTCATATAAGCTTTAGGTACATTTTTAAACTTTACGGAGTCTATATTTTTCTCCCAAAAATATTGACTTAAATGTGTAAGTATATAAAGATATACCACTGAAATTTAGCTTGTACCAGCCTAAAAAGATTTTATTTGGATATTCCTCTGTCCTGAACTGTGTTTAACGTTAAAGCCTTTGTTTATTCTAATGTTCATCTTCATCAAAAGTCTTAAATAAGCCTAATTTCCCCTGATAAATTAATATACTATTCATTTATGCTTTATAAAACCATGTCACATTTTAGATGTGTCCATTACAATTTAAAGGAGTAGTTATAGTAGTGTTTATCAACGTTTCTCACTATTTCATGTTTCCAATCTGAATCAGATGCCTTTTAAAAAAAGTTTCTTTCTGATAAGATTCCACAATTCTTCTCTTTTATTTGCCTTTAATTATTTCTATATAATAACCTTTGGAGAATGAAACAAACTCAAATCCGACAAATAGCATGCCATTACCTCATCATCGACCTCATTGTTACATCAAGGGCTTTATTAGTCATCAGTGCTCATCCTCTTCTCATATCTATGCTAAAATTCAACCCAACCCTTTTTTTTTCTTCCTACTCTCATGGAAAACATAGACACCTCAAAATTTTCACACCAATCTCAAAACCAAAACAAGAATAATCTTTCCTTGATGTCTATTGAAATATTAGACAAGTCCTATGTGAAGAGAGTCATGAATAAGGTTCCAAAAGTAGCAAACAAGAGTGAGAAAAAGTTTCTTGGGGTGAGACAAAGACCTTCAGGAAGATGGATTGCTGAGATCAAGGACTCCTCACAGAAACTAAGGCTTTGGTTAGGAACTTTTGACGAAGCAGAAGAAGCTGCCTTGGCTTATGACTGTGCTGCAAGGCTTCTAAGAGGGAGAAATGCCAAAACAAACTTTCCAAATAATCCTGGAATCATGAACACTACTCATGAAGAAGATTGCAGCATTTTGGGTAAGAATCCAAGGGCTTATCAACTTCTTAAGCATGCAGTCATGAAGAATAACCATGCACTTAACTCATCATCTCTTTATTCCACAGTCATGCCTTGGAAAAACCACATCATGGTGAGAGACGAATTTGACACCCTTGTTGAGGAAACTATAGTTTGTTCCATTCCTGAACAAGGTTCTGGTTGTTGTGGAATTTCATTTGGAAGTTCTAAGGTTTATTCTTCTGTTGTTGTAGCTCCTTCTTTCAGTGCTTCTCATGATGAAACCCCCTAAGCTAGTATGTCTTATTGCAATTGTTGCTTGTTAATTATGTCTTCTTTCCAACCCTATTTTGCTTCACAAACATATATCAAACTCTAAGTTATCTTTCCTACATATAACATATATAATATCTGTTATATGCATGTTGTCACCAGATGATGATAATCTACTCCCATGTGATCTTTTTATTACTTGTATGGGCGAGCTAAACATTTTTACTTTCATTTGATGCAATATTGCCCTGTATGTATCATAAGATTTGTCATATTTCATATTTAATTTACTTTTGGAATAGATGTAGTGTTGTTAATTATATTTTTTCTTCCATTGCATATATATGGAACTCGTCTTTTAATTTCTGAATTATAGCTAATACCGGCAGATGGGGATGATGGTTACATTGGGCCAAATCAGTGTGCTCATTCCTAAAAGACAAAAATGAGGGAATGAGATACACAATATATTTATTATAGTAATATATAAAAAAATTAAACCGAGCTGTAAGACCACTAAATCAAAGGTTTCATGCATTCTAATTTTTAAATCAAGATTTTTAAAGTGTCTGTGATCACAATAAAACCACAATTTTGTGACCGTTGATTGTATTTGTCTGTGATTTATGACAATATCAATAAACACGAGGAAACTACAATGCATCAGAGAGTGATATTTAAAATCTTGATTTCAGCTAATCATATCATGTTTTGAAACCTTTGTATCCCACCACATTCTTTCATGTTGGGTATATGACTCATAATGTGTTTTTTTGAGGTCTAATATTGTTATTGACCTTGTGTTTTATTATTTGTAATTTGTGTTTGTGTCCATGAATAATTACGGAGCTTAGAGTTTCTAAACTTATATATTTTCTTGTAATATGAGTGCACTGTACGAGTGTGTGAAAAAAATATAGTGAATAGTTGGACGTCGGGATAAACTCGGTGTGTTATTTTCTTCTTTCCTTTTCTCTCATCCTTTTTCGATTGTTGTGTGATTTCACGATACCCAACATTTCATCATAACTATATACTATTCTAATTACTACAAATAAGATTTACAATTGCATAAGTATAATAACAAACTTTTAACTATCATATACAAAATCCAATCTTACATAAACAAAAAACTTATGCCAATTACAAAAGTGTTTTCTTGCAAACCATGTGCCACTCTCCACCAGTCACATTAAACTCTATACCCATGGACATATAGACCATAAAAGACATAAGCTAACCAAACCAGGGTATAAACGTGTGCCATAAGTTTGCAGTTGGTGGCATTCTTTTCTTACGGAAGACAATCCTATTAAATTCAATAATATTGTACACTACAATATGGTGAAACTAACTCTTTCAACGGAATTATTTTTTGTACATAAGGCGTGAACCCAAGAGCATTGAGGAGAATAATATATATATATATATATATATATATATATATATATATATATATATATGACCTAAACTAACAACCACCCATTGATGGCATTCTAGTATAGATCATAGGGCTGGTTATAAGATTTAACTCTTAAGATAAACTGTCTTCAAATGATATCGTACTTCCTACAAAATACTATGAATTAGTGCGTGATTATTTCAACTATTTTGTGGATATTTATTGCTTCAGAGGTAGCTTAGCTCCAAATAACCTTGAATCTTTAATAGTATGCCTACTGTCCAAATAAAACCACTCCCGAATCGTATATTTATATTGAAAATAGGTAATGTAATAACAATGTAAAGTATTCTTATTTATACTGTAATCATAAACTATTATAATATATATATATATATATATATATATATGATAAGTTAAGTCTATTAAATATATGATTTTGGTTACAATAGGGTTTTTTATCTAGTATTTTAAAGTTTTTATTTTTATTTTTTTAGTTCCTATATTGTCAACTAAAAACATTAACACGTGATATAACACTGACATCATCAAAAAGTCTAACAAAATAATTATATATATTCTTTTTAAAATTATATTTTTAAATCCTCATCTGAAAATACAATTCACACAAAAAAAATGCACTTGATTCTCATGTCAAACTCCTTAATGATATCGACAAGTTAATAGAATACCAATTTTGTTATATAATCATTTAATGTTATTACTTGATAATAAAAATTAAAAAAAAAGAAAAATTTAAAGAAGTAAAATTGAAAACAAAAATCTTTAAATGTCTAAAATCAAAACATTCTCTATACTATAGGGACAAAAGGTTATTTAACCTTTCAATAAATAATGAAAATAAACTCATTAGCAAATAATTGCAAGACATGGCCTCAAAAGTATTATCTCTCACACATTGAATTTTCAAATTTCTGAAGAAAAAAATTTATGTTCTTAGGAGCCAACTAAAAATAATGCTTTTTTTTATAAACATGTATTTTTTACTAAAAATAATTTTGTTCAAATTGAATAAAACTGTTATAAACGATAAATTTATCTAAATAAGTTACGTATCTAAAACTTAAATCCGATACATTAATTAAACAGAAACAATAAATCTTTTATTATGGTTAAGGCACCTACATAAAGCACGGATCTAAATATTGTTTATAATTTAATGGAGTTACCACTATTTTTAATGAATTAACTGGAATTATTTAATTAATTACCCTTAAATTTAATTGAAGTAAATAGTTATGTTGATACCACATGTTCCATGAACTAAATTATTAAATATCTCCACGAACTTCTTTATTTCACAAGTTTTACAATTCAAAGATGTGCTAACTGCCAACTTTTGAAACAAATTTCATAATTCATTCAAATTGGGGGTCCAAAAATTGATTTTTGTTGAAAATTGTCGTCAATCTATTAGTGCTTGAACACTTTCTTAGCATAACCGAGGCAACTTAGTGAAGTTGTATAATCATATAAATTGAAATGAAAAAAAAATGCTGAATTATAAACAAGTTAGTTGCACGAAATCACACAAATAAGACAACTAAAATATGATTGCTTAGTTTTCACTCTAACCACCTATATATGATTATTGGTGTTCTAATTGGTCAGACCGCTATTTTATTTTATCGATTTTTTTCTCGTAACAAATAGCATCACTGTTGAAATTCTTGAGTTATGGCCGTTTATCTATGGAGAAAACACTCCAATTTGTTCCATCATAATTATAGATCCACTAGAATAACAAGGATAATAATGGCATAATGCTGCATAAACTTATAAATCATAATCATCGCTCTACAATAATCACGTATTTGAACATTCTGATATGTGCTTTTTTCGGTTGGTGGACAAGATAGGCATAAATTAGCTGAACGCATTTCGGTCCAAATGGCATTCATTTTACCTTTTTGTGCATTATCTTGATTCCCACTAAACTATTACAAAAGACATAAGTAGAGTAAGCTGTTTATTAAACTTATTTACATAATGAATCTATTAAAAAAAATATTTCGGTACCACTGTGCATATAAGTTACAACTTTCGTCATTGTCACCATTTTATAAATGACAAAAGGTCGTTGTCATGGAATTTGGCATCTTGTAATGGCCATTTTCTTTGGTAGCAGCCATATATATATAGCAGCCACTGCAACCGCAAACCCTCTTCCTAAAAAATTAATCCTTGTTATTTTCATCCTCATAATGATCACTAGCTTCGACTTATTTGCCCAACATAGCAGACACGATTAGCATGCGCAAACTCATGGCCATCATTATATATATGTCGAGGCCTAAGCCACCACTGTCTCGTTAATAATCAATAAATTATACGTAAAACAAAGGCCTAGAAATCACTCGGCATGCAGCCTGGCATGCACACTATGAAAAATTTAAATTTAAGTATCGTTAATTTATAATATAAAAAATTAACAAAGGGCCTCAAAGAAATCAAGCTTTTTTTATTTCGTCAACAGAAGTTGCAACCCGATTTTAACGATCTTTAAATCTCTCGTAATCTCTTGGAAGTGAGACTTCGTTAATCACGAATTGTTACAATCATCTCCTCACTTTAAAATTTGTTACACTATAACATTTATTTTTTACTTTTGGCTTAAATATAAAAATAAAACTTATATATTTTTAATTGGTGTTTGAAATTTAATTTTAATCCAGATCTAACAGAATTATATATTTTTTACCTGAACCTTGAGGTGATTGACTATTTTCTAGCTATAAGCAGGAGGATTAACAAGCACCTAGATATCTTCAATTTTCATAGAGAGCGTTTAATATTTGTACAATGTTACCACTGGATATTTCCATAAATAATACATACTTATATTCAAATTACTATTAGATGGCAAATACTAATAACCAACCCTTTTTATTTTTTGGCAAAGCAAAAGTTAACAATTATTGTTGACAAAGACTAGAGGTAAATTTTTTTGTTACTTTGTAGCACTACTTTTACAGGATTGAAACGTAACACGATTCCACTAAGCGTAGGGGAACAGAATCGCCAAGGAGAAGTGAATATGAATATAGAATGCTAAATCGAGCATAAGAAAATTGTGAATCAGGGAATACGAACAAGGGATGGAATGTTTGAATATCCTTGGATTGATGACGCTTCCCTACATTATTACCCTACTTACTCAATATGTACATACCGTTCCTAGAATCAAACTTTTTGTTCCGAATAATACCCAAATTGCTTTATCCGATTCTGCTTTACTTCGATTTCATTCAACAAATACACGGGAAATTTTGATACCAGATTCCCCTTAAACATCAGCTAGATGATTCTCTAGCAAGTTGGACTCCCTTTTATTGACTTTTATGCAGCCAAGACCTACATACAGTACAACTAGGTGGAGTGCAGAGTGTTGCCTACCTCTTGGAAACCTACATTCCAAATATACCTTTTCAGGAAAGAAACAAGCGGAGACCTTTAGACCACATGGTGGCACATGGTGGCACATGGTGGAGAAAATGACATATTTAGAGTAAGGCACTCCCTTGAGCTTCTTCAAAAAGCTCCAAGTAATAAAGATTCTAACCAATTTCTAAAATGAATATAGATAGACTTTTCTTCCGTTTGTTTACATTGTAAACATGTGAAACCAAAGGTTTGTCTCTTCTTATGTGTAGAGACATACTTTAGAAAATAAAGTACAATAATAGCCATTGATTTCAAAATCAACAGTGGTATTTGTGATCACATCAATTGATTTTCAAATTAACTGTTATTATTGCTATTTATTCTCTAAAATGCATCATCTCTGCATTTTAGAGAAGTCCATTCCATAAAAAAAAACTAGTATTTGGAGCATTGGAATAAACCGGAAAGGAGAGTGCATATCCATTTCAAGTATCTCATTCACAAAGTCCAACCAACCAAAACAGAAGTTCTTTCAATTATTGACTGTGAAAACAAATGAGTCACAGGTTATCACTATGAATTATGCTATGCACACTAAGGACTGAAGTTTCATAAGTATAATCGAATCCACTCTTCAATTGTAATAATACCACTAAAAGGATGTATAATCACAAGTAAAAGTTATATCACTTCTTCACAAAGACAAAATGAAAAACATGCGATCAAACATATTAGCCCAGTGACTTGTGAAAAGGAAGACCTCACCGACAGGCAAGAATGTCATTACTTAACACAGCAGAAGTTTTAAGCCATGGGATGCATTCCTATAAGGGAAAAATAGGTTGGTTTAGGGAGAAAAAAAAGGAACATAAGAACATAACCATAAAAGAATAATCTGTAACTGCAAGGAAAGGACACCACAATCTCACTAAGACTAGTTTAGTTCTTGTTAGGAAGTGGACTATTTTTAGAAAATACTTACTTTTTAAAAGCTTTCTAAAAAGTTGAAAAAAAGGAGATTATTCATTCAAAATAAATTTAATCAAACAAGCAATTACTTCAGAGTTTAAACTAGTTAATCAACGCCCAAGGAAAGAATACTGAAATGGAAAAATTAACAGAGTATTCCTCAAAATTTAGCAGCAACAAACAATAATGCAAGCAGATATTAGATTTATTTTCTCCCTCCTTTCATAGCAAAAATCAACACAAATCGGAACATTAGCAGCTGCTACACTATAGGCATTATCTCGGAAGAAAGCGCAAACGAAGTTATATAAAATTATTTCAAATCACACCAGAGGCATATAGATTTAATTACTCGCTACGAAGAAGAAGAAAAAAATACTTTAAGAGAAATGCTGATACAGAGAATTCGTCAACGCTAACTAATTTTTCCATATGAAAGCAAGAGGAAGCATAAAAACAGTGTTATTATTTAGAAGAAAGAGAAAAAGAAATTGCTGGTAAAGAGAGGCAAAGTGAGCGCTGGATGCAGAGGTTTATCGACCGATTCTTGCTTTGTGTTCTTCCACAACCAAATTCAGGAAGAGATCGATGAACCGCTGCCTCCAGTGACTTCACCTCATCTCCATACACCTCCAAAAATAAACAATATCCGCAAAATAACAAAAATCAAAACAACCAACACCGCTCTGTAGTTTTTCTTTTTCATTTTTTTTTTTGTTGTGTTTTTGGATAAGAAATTTGACACGCAAATACGGTAGCTAAAAACAGCAAATACGATCCGTGATGTGGAAAACATAGATCTGAACATAAGGAGAAAAGAAGAGGCAATTTCTCTTCCATCACAATCCACACACACACAAACGGGCGAAATATATGAGTAATATGAAGCTAAACAATAAATAGTATTAAAGAAAAAAAAAACAATATGATAGAGAGGGAAGAGAGAGAAAAAGAGGAATATATGATATGAACCAGGAATCTGTGGAGTCACCATTGCACCATTGCGGCAAGTGTGTGAATCGTTTTCTCTCTCTCTGTCTCTCTCTCTGTCTCTCTCTGTTTTGAGTCACAGATCCACACTGACTTTTCTAAGGCCAATCATTCTGCATTTTTTGTTTGTTTTGTCGTTGCATGAGAATTACTATTGCACCCCTGTTTTCCAAACTCAAAGCTGGCCCTACTTTCGGTAATTAACGGCTTTTTTATCCGATTGAAAATATTTTTTAATTTAGTATTATTAAATTACAGAAGCACCCCTAAGGTTTGTAAAATTTCTCTCAATGCTCCTAATTTTCTTTGCCTGGTCTAGACTAACTCTTTTATTGTTTAAAAAAAAATTACACTATCACTCTTTATACATTACATTAATGCTTAACCTCATTAATTATTTTAAAATATTACACCATATATTTATAACTATTATAAAATAATAACTTTAATTATTATAAATTACTACAAATTTTTTTTTAACTTCCAATAATAATTATATTTTTCAAAATATGTTACATCCATATATATATATATATATATATATATATACACACACACAAATAACTTTTAAATGCAGCCATGGATTACCCTTTGCACTATTCTTTATAAGGGAAATCATTATAAACGTTAATAAAATAGGAGACTTACGTGTAAATAAAAAATAATAGAATGTCAGTGTAATTTTATTCTATTAAATGTATAAATTAAAAATATATATTAAATAAAAGTAAACATTATTTCTTAAAATCAAGATATGTATTTCCTTTAAAAAAATCAAGATATGTATCTCAATTCTCAAAGTTGTATTTACATGGAATTTTAACTCATACAAGAGTAACTTCCATGTTTTATTAATATTTGTAAGAAAACAAATATATATATATATATAAAAAGATAATGTACTTAAATTTTGAATAGAAGTATTAAAAAAGTAAAAATATAGTTTAATTATTATAATTTAAAATAAAATAAATTTTTCATATGAATATACGATAAGTAATATTATTTAAGTCGAGTTGTGTGAAATCATTTAATAAAATAAACTTTTCTCAATATTTTTTTATTTCATAAAATTTGAATCTAAAACCTAAATATAAATAAATGAAACTAATTGTAGTGATGTATAACTTTATTTGAAAAGTCTTAGTTTTTTTTTATAGAAGTTAATAAAAAGTTTACAATTCTAAAAAATAAAATCAAAATTATCAAACAAAGATACTTATTAAATGAATATTCTTGTTTTTATGAAAATAAAATTAAAAATATATATTTGGAGGTCATGTTTAAATTATCGAGATTGAAAGATAAATGTTAACTAACTTTTAATTTTGAATTTTAAATATTAATCATAGATTTTAAAAATAAAAATAAAAACCCAAATTATACAATAATCTAATTCAAACAGTTAACAATTTGATTGTGTTAGATCAATTGTGGCATTCACACTTGATTTAAACTTAATAAATTATTTTTAGGATTTGATCACATAAACTTTTATCTTAAAATTTAGGTTTAAATATATTTTGTCTTTGTAATATAGCATTTTTATTTTGGTTAAAAATTATTTAAATAATTGTAAAATGTGTTTTTATTTTATTTTTTATTCTTAAAAAATTTTAGATAATACTTTGAAAAGTGAAAAAAAAATTGAATGACGACAAAAGTATTATCTAAAATATTTTAAGGAGAAAAAATAAAATAAACACATTTTACAAGAATTAAAATATATATGTTTACATAAAAATGATTTTTTTTTTATAAATTACATAAACAAAAAAAAATATTTAGACCTATATAGATATAAGAGGCAGAGGCGGAGAAGGGGGGACTAGGGTGGGCCACCGCCCTCTCTAAAATTTTATTAATATAAATTTTATTATATATATATATACATATTAAAAATTAAAAATTAAAAAAATTATTTGATAATATAAAAATGTTGCATTGCATAATATAATAGAATATAATATTTTTTAATATTACATTAAAAAATAAGATATTATATTTTTGAGATTGCATGACATAATATAATAGAAATATTTAAGATTATATTACATAATAAGATAAAATATTTTTTAAGATTGCATTCAAAAATAGAATAGAATATTTTTTAATATTGTATTAAAAAATAGGATAGAATATTTTTAAGATTATATTGCATAATATAAAATATTTTTAAGATTGTATTGTATAATATAAAATATCTTTAAGATTGCATTGCATAATATGATAGAATATTTTTAGGATTGCATTCAAAAATTGGTTAAAATCATATGCTTAAATTAGTATAAATAGAAACATATTTTTGTGTTTATAATATGCATTTCATTCCAACTAATATTAGAGCTTTAGAGAGTTTATGTTTGTATCATTGAGAGAATTGTTATAAGATCATATAAAAGCGTTTGACAAGTCTGATTCTTAATTCTTCTTCATGATTGAAAGATATTTATTTATTATCATAGTAGAGTTGTTCATTGGATTAATTATCCAATTTGGACGTCGTGATTTTTTATCCAATTAGGTTTTCCACGCTAAAACTGATTGTGTTTTCTTTATCTCTTATCTCCATATTATTGCTTTGAGTTTTATTTTAAATTGTGAATTATTTTAGTAAGATTCACTAGACTTTCTCATGTTCATCAACCCACCCTATTTATAATTTGTTTATATGTGATTTGCAATTTATCTCTTTTTATATATTAGATTTGTATTGTTTCAGAATATTTTTATTTATTATATAATTATTTTTTATGTATTCACCTCTTCATAATAAAATTCCTGACTCCGTCAGTAAGAGATTTTGACCGAGACTTTGTCACATGATGTGAATCAGTCTTTAAGTTAAGTTTTTCCCTTTAATTAAGTCCTAACATCATCGACACAAGCAAACAACAGGACAACTTCAAAGTACTCCATGCAGTCAACATCTATTTAGTGAATGAAATATTAAAAGCATAAAGAGAAAAGATCACATGCATGCAGTGACGTGGGTATGGGTCACTTGGAAGTTTGAAGTCTTAACCGAGGTATCGAGGCCTTTGTTTATGATAAAATGAAAGCCCTACTTTTCGCCTTTCGCCTAAGCCAGGGCACAATGAAGGAAAGGAAGACATGCATGCATGTAAATCATCTGCAAAAGTGGAAAGTAAACCAGATAAAAGAAATAATCAAAAGGGATCACTGTCTGCTTCCTTTTTCCCTTTCCACGTTTGCTTTCCACTCATTTCAATTTTTCTCACCCCGCTAAGGAAGCTAAACAACTTTCTTATATTTAACCAACCATCACTTCCCTTTATATACTTATATATCTATACTCACCTCTTACATCGATATATACACTTAGCAATTAGCAAAGCTAGATTACTTCATTAATGCTAATTAACCATG
Organism: Glycine latifolia; assembly: GCA_013407115.1. Classification (NCBI taxonomy): domain Eukaryota; kingdom Viridiplantae; phylum Streptophyta; class Magnoliopsida; order Fabales; family Fabaceae; genus Glycine; species Glycine latifolia. Next base: position 7,348,615 of record CM023957.1, read on the forward strand.
GCAACACCAGCACTGTCTTCAATTGTAGAGCCAGAGCAGCAACAAGCAGAACCAGAAGCTGTTGCTGTTCCAAGCACTAGTGCATGGAAATCCTCAGGATCTGTTGGTCCATTCTTTGCCGTCATGACCGTGCTTATAATTCTCTCTGTTCTTTCGTGCTATTTGGGTCGCAAGTGGAACCGAAGGCCGAAAACCCCGTTGGAGAGTATCAGAGGAAGGGGCTTTTTGGGGTGGCTAAAGCGCGTGTTTAGAGAACGTATTGGCAAAGATATTGAAGTCGGGGGCGTTGGGGCGAGGGTGATGGTTTGTGACGACCATGAGGAAATTGATCATTGTAAGGTCAAAGATGGTGAGGTTGCTCAACAAAACACAACACAAGTTTGATTATATGTACGTGTTACTACTTGTGGAAATTGAACCTGTGTAATTCGTCTACGTTGCCGAAAATTTAATTAGATTTGACCATTATATATGCGCATGTGTTATATTCATTATATGATGTGTAGTATATTTTAAGATTTTTGTTTAAATTATTACTTTTCTGTCCTAAAATAATAATCGACTTACAATATAAAGATAAAAATAAAAATAAATAATGATTAATCTTACAAATTTATTATACACCGTAAATACTATAAATTAAAAAATTTAATTTATATTACATTTAAATAATTAAAATAACAATTATTTTAGGAGAATTTTTTAATATATAATAATTATAATAAAATGGAGGGAATATTTCTAATTAACAGTTGGGAGTTTGGTTTGAAAAACGTTGTTGTATGTTAGGTGAAGGTATTTAATTTAGATGACTCATAACTCCAATTGCATCTATCTGTCTCTTTTATTGAAGAAGGTCTACTTCATTTAATGCCTATACATACTTCCAATAAATAATCCAATAATTAATAATGTCTTCTCTGTCTCGTGAAGGTGATAGTATATGGCTTGAGAACAAGACATAATCATCGCTTACTTGCAATAAATATAAATAAAAAAGGAGATGAAATTAATTAAGAATGACAACAATTTGCTGTACATGGACACGTTGGTGATTTGCGAAAGAACATTAATGCTAATATGCTAGTATCAGATAGATCTCTGTCTTTGTACATGGTGTACCTATCCTACAATAATGAACGTATATATGGGTCGGAGACAAACCCAACTGCTTTTCTTTAATTTCAATGAATGATCCATTTTTCTAACAAAGAAAAACAGAGTATGAAAATAAAGCCACCTCAACCTAGCTGTAGACATCAGCTGGTAGAGGGGGTTCATCACATAGATGGTGATTGAGGATGTGAATGAGCCGTGTCACATTCATTCAAATATGTAGTTAAACTGTAAAAATATTCAGTATTCATTATTAATTTGGTCAACCTTGAAACGAAACTTTAAGCCTAATTAAATTAACATTGTAACTGGAAGAATGTAGCACACTAAAGGATTTATAACAATCAATGTGTGGCATAAAGATTACTTTCATTTTCCTATTAGTAAAGTGTATTCTTTTTTTTTAATTATAAGATCATTTTTAAAAATTTGTTTATTTCTTTTTACAACATCTTTTTTTAATTTGCATTAATTATTTTTTTACATATTATTATTTAATTATTTTTTCTAAATATTAATGAAAAACAAAAACATAAATTAGTTTAAAAAATCTTATAATCAAAGATGAAGAAAATACAATCTAAAAGAAGAATCCAACCATAAAATTAATGTCAATTAATTTCATATTCAAGCTTTTTTTTTGTTTGAAAACTTATCTGTATCTAAATTTCATTTAAATTATAGGACAATCTGATATGAATTGTACTTAACAAATTTTAATAATAAATTCATAATATACATTTACACACTTTTTCTATACCTCTCTGATTCTGTCATATTGTATTATCTATTACATATTTTACTTCTTTCTCTTTTAATTCCTTTTTTTCTCAACAAGTATATACACGCCTATATCATCATGATCATTTTTGTCAAGGTTGACCTTTGCACATTCATACATCCTCCAGTTTTACAACTCATCACTCATTTGAATTTTTTAATTATTCGGTCCAGGGCGGTGGGAATCTGTTCTATATATAAATTGTCAAAAACTACTATTTTACTTTCCTTTTTTTTTGTGTGTGTCTGTCCATCTTGCATAAAATCATGTTTAAAAATTACCTCCCTATGTGATAAAAAAGCAAGGTTTACCATGACTAACATCAATTATCACCCTTTTAAAATCGAAAAAGGATCCCAAATTGACGAGGTTATTAATTATCGTGATTAAATTATGGAGTAAAAAAAGAATGTAAGACGAGGACAGTGCCTCTGAGTTTCCTAGAAGTCGCACATGAAAAGCTTTAATTTATAGCCTATCGTTATACATGAACCACCGATGCGCTTTCCGTTCCCACACTATCCCATGATACTAAAATAAGCCACATCTCCTCCTCTTCTCTTCTCACCATATTTGTCGTTCCCTTCTTTGCATTTGCAAATTCGCTTGTAGCTGTATTAGTTTTAATTTGCAGTTACACGTATCTATAGTAATTGTAGGGGGGCACATTAATTGTGCTTATACATTGAGGGTATTATTTTTATATAGATTATATATTAACATGTCATCAAAGCTTCAAGTTCACCAAGTTAATCAGTTAAGGGAGATTTTCGGTCGATTTGACATGGACTCAGATGGGAGCCTAACAATGGTAGAGCTAGCAGCACTTCTTAGGTCTCTGGGGCTGAAGCCCTCGGGTGACCAAGTCCAAGCCCTCTTAGCCAACATGAACTCAAACGACAATGGCAAAGTGGAGTTTGATGAATTGGTGAGAGCCATATTACCTGACATAAACACACAGGTTTTGCTGAACCAAGAACAGCTCCTAGGGGTATTCAAGTGCTTCGATCGCGACGGCAACGGTTACATATCAGCCGCGGAGTTGGCCGGGGCAATGGCCAAAATGGGCCAGCCACTCACGTACCGTGAACTCACGGAGATGATCAAAGGGGCTGACACGGATGGGGATGGTGTAATTAGCTTCACTGAGTTTGCTACTATCATGGCTCGCTCTGCTTCTGATTTCTTAGGCCTCTCGTTGTGCTGACCATATAACATATTCATTCATTTCATCTAAGTTGTAGACTATTCTCTATTTTTTCTTTTGAATGAATCAATTGAATTAAATAAGGATATTTGGTTTGTACTGAGTATTACTAATGCTAATTACCCATAATTCCTGCCAATTTCTAGCCTTATTTTTATTTACTTTTAGGTCATTGGCTTCGGTATTTTTCTTGAATAGTGTTATTTTATATTTTGCAATATTTTTTTATCACTCTTATTTATATATATTTTTCTTCTTTTTTGTTTTTCCTTTCTTCTCGTTGAAATTATTATTAAAATATGAAATAGGAATAAAATAACTCATACTTATCATTAAGCACACAAATCAACTAACACAAACAATATTATTCATATCTAATTAATTGTCTGTAATTTGAATTTTAAGTATAAAACTGCATTAAAATTCCCACAGCATAAAATTTTTATGACTTTATCATGCATAATAGTCTTATTCAACTAAAATATCATTGTCGTTCTAAAAGACGTTTAGTTTTTTTTTTTTTAAATACTCTTACCTTTCAATACAAAACTTGTTGGCATATATGAATTCTATCGTACAGGATGATCAATCCATTTTACCTCTTTCTGATTAGAAATTTAAAACTAATGGACCAACATAAGAAGTTAAACTCTTAAAGTATGAGTTCTTTATCAATTATTACATATATATTCCAATAAAGCATTTTAAGAAAATCAACGCAATAGGAAAACATAGTTTCAGTTCAGATAGGTTGTATAAATAAGCCTGCCAATTCAACGATGAACATCAGTGTCACAACTTAGCAGCTTACGTTAATGTTAATAGATCTCAACCAGGCTTTGTCCAATTGTCCTCCAGGTTTAAGGTATAAGTGCTCCTGCGTGTACGTGTACGCGATAGTGTTGGTACATCATTTTTCACTTTTAGCATTATTATTATTATAAGACCATCTTTAAAGAAAATTCGGTATAGAATTCGTAATACGATGAATTTGATACGACGATAGAATTATCGAGAGATTTTTCATTTATGTAACTATGCAATTGCAATCCTATTCAGCCAATGATGGTAGGACAAAGATGCAGAATGTTAGGAAGTTGAGAACAACTTAGATGTGGAACCAATTAGGAACTATTGATGATTATTCACAAGCAAATTGCACCAAAAACAAGCCGGGCTCAAATGCCACTAGATTTGTACCATGAAAGAATGAATCAATTCTTCTATCCTACGATAAACCAAATACATTCATACATTATTGTTTACCACAACCTTCTTTCTAATATTGAAGCAGCCAAATTTTAACATAATCTTCTGAACAAAAAAATCAACGAACAGATTGCTTTATTTTGCTTCCTTTAAGGATTCTTGTCACGCGGCGGAAGGAAATCGCTCCTTTACCTTAAATATGTACAAGCTTTGTAACCTTGAAAAATTTACACCTCGTATTGACTAATGAATTTAACAACCAACAACAACAAAAAATTCTGGTTATCTGTCCTCAAACTTCCCTTCAGAACGTTTGGATGCTTCAAAAGGGTTGGATGCCTCGACTCTTCTGGATGCTTCAAAACGTTTGGATGCTTCCAAACGAGCTGTGAATCCAACGGTTGTGGGTCTTATTGATCGCTGCCTTACCACATTACAGTATTCTGGATCACTTGTTTGCCTGTCGTTTCTCATCCACTGAATCATTTGATGATACATAGGGAAGAAACGCAATTGGATCGAAGCATAGACAAAATATGGAATGAGGGAGGCAATAAGAATGAGCAAAGTTACGATCCAGAAAGATGGGGCTGGTGCAAGAGCTTCAATGAAGACCTTATAGGCTGTGGTTGAAAAGGAAGGGTCTATGGCTCCATATGCCAGGAGGAATATATACCAGAATAGAATGCTTCCCCAGATGAATATATGTTGTATGTAAGTGAAGTAACTGATAGATAATGCCATTTGGCAATTCACCACCCACACAACACATGTGTACATGGTGGCACCAAGAACTTCCAGCCCCATGATTTCACCGCCTTTGCGGAATGCCTGGTATTCCATACTACGGATGCAAAAGAAGAATACGATGGCAGAAGTCACAACTCCATTCAATGCCCAACCGATGATTCGTTTCCAGCTAAATAGGATGTTTTGGATGCCTTCTTGATATAATAATGGAAACTGAAAAATGAAATCAGAAGAAAGGATTCATGAGAAGAGAACAATCATGTATCTTATATCACGAGGAAACTGAATTTCAACTATTAGCCATCGTAAAGCAACTGAGATTGGAGGCATACCTTGAGACATAATTTAGAGGATACGTCCTGATCAAAAACTCCTAATGCAATTACAGGAAGTGAAGTGAAGAATACATTGTATAGTGACATGAACCAATCATTGTATGCAGCTTGCCCTGAGAATGAGGCATACATCTCAAAGAAGAACAGAGTGAAGCCGAAGGCAATATTCTTGTAAAAGAAATAGCAGATCTGCCAAACAAAAAAATCAAGTTTGTCAGAAACCCAAATAATTTTATTGATCTTAGTTGAACTAAGACTTTGCAACAGGTCACAAATCAGTACAAGTATATGTCAAATAAAGAACCTTATAATATAATATTTTGTAACATAAGTGAAGACAAGACAAGATTGTTACCATTGACGAGATCCTTCTGTAACACCAATGTCCATGCACAAGAAGTAAGCGCTCTAGAAACCGAAATTGGGCTATTGCAATATCACTTGACATAACTGCCTGAAAGTTTTAATGAAGTAAAAATGTAAGAGACAAGAAAAGTAAAAACAATACAAATTCAGGGTCGGGGTTATAGAAAGGTATGGGGGGAAAAGAAAATAATATGCAAGATATTGCAGATTTACCTGCATTCCTTCCACGCCACTTATACCAATTCCAATGTCTGCTTCTTGAAGCATTCCAACATCATTTGCCCCATCTCCAATAGCTAGTGTTGTACTACCAGTTCTCATCTTCACCAGTCTTGTAACCTGCATTATTAGGTAGAA